>JARGXW010000197.1:0-221460 GCA_029204085.1 Mycena sp. CBHHK59/15
CGAGAGAAAGCAATGAGCTTTCTGCCACTGCAAAGGTGCCAACAAGTTAAAGTTATCCAGACAACACAAAAGTCATCCATGTTCATGTTATCAGACTGTAAATTCAGCACTCAGTGTGGGATACAGAACTTTGAGAGAAATTCCACTGATGGGAGTCACCAGTACTGAGTCAGGCATTGCCTGGCTGTTCCGAGTCAGAGTGTATTTTTCCCATTCTGTGTGCCTCGCTGCTCGAAGCTGCAGCTGAGTGGATGGTGTTGTGAGAGGTGACTGGAGGAGTGCAGGCATCTGCCATGTCTCGTGACATAGTGTAGCATATAAGCATCCAGGGTCAATCTGGCCCATCCAGGTTGGATTCCAGGCCATCCTGCTGTGTTGTATCCTCTGGATTCGCATCAAGCATCACAGGACATGTGAAAATAAACGAGTTGTTATGAGTACTGATGTTTACATAATACTCCCTCTTTTCATAATCTGCAGGGGCCAAAAATCCTCCCTAAATCATCAGTGCCCCAAAAATTTGATTACTTTTTAGTGGCTGTCCTAATTTCCCTTGACTTGGACCTTACTAAAATAGTGGCTGTACCGCCTAGGGCTGTACACCTTGTCTTTGGCTTTGTTTGTACTTTTCCCTGAGCCACATCCGACAGGCTTGTGGACTTTGCTGTTTCCTGATGTTTGTCGACTTTCTGTTCACGCTCGCCCTAATTGGACCCTGAATTTTGTCGACCACAGTGTGCTGATCAAAGGTGGACCAGACCGTTTTCAATAGGAGTGGTGCACAAGAGGCCATGTCCTAGCTAGGGCTTGCACCTGTCACATATTTCTATGGGTTGATGGGCCATAAAAACAGTTATGCCCACATACCGTCAGCGATCCAAGTGGGTCATGAAACGGGACAGTTACAGTATGGATGAGCCCGTTTATGCTGCGCCTGTAACTGTCAGTTCATGCATAAACAGGTTAGCATGTGTTGCATCGCATCAGGGCATCATGCCAAGATGCCAGGTGTTGGCTGGAATTTGCTGAGCCACTCACATGTTGACACTTGTTGTGTGAATCATGGAAATTGTGCAATATAGTACCTAAATTCCTCAACTCTACTGAGGACCATACAGAACAAAAGAACTGCAGCTGGAAACTTACCAAAAACACATTGGACAATCTCAAAAGGGAAATTATACCAGACACCCATAAATACGGCAGAAACAGGCAGCACAGATGGGACCCATCCCATCAAGTGTTATTGCTCAAGTCCTTTCAGACGGGTTGGCCCGTGACATATCAAGAATACACCATAGTTATTATGCCCATGGGTGTATTATGGACAAGTGCAAGCCCTATTCCTAGCATTGATTCATCCTCAGATGCCTGCAGTCTATGTCTGCAGTGATGATGAGTTGTGGCACTGGTTCCTACATACAATAATTCACTACAACAAATCTTGAATCAACCTTGTCCTCCCTGTCTCTTGCCTTCCCTATGTTTCTGGTCTGAGCCCTTTCCAGATGAATGCGGGCGGTCACAAAAAATACTTGAGCAACATTTCTTGCTACCAGTGGAGTCATGTTATCCTCAATGCTGAAACACTTTGTGCAGCACACAAGCCCCTTCTTGCCACCACCAACCCTCGTGAGCTTATAATATGTCTGAGGCTTTCTGGAAGCTATCACAGCACCAGTAAATTGTAGTTGAGTTGAAATCCAAAAACCTTGTGTGATTACAGAGCATATTTCGCAAGTGTTACAAACACTGCACAAACAAATTTCATGAGCCCCTCCTTGCCACTACCAACCCCCCTGGGTTGATAACATTTCTGAGGCTTTTTATAAGCTGTTACAGCCCCTGTAAATTGTATATGAGTGGAAATCCAAAAACCTTGGGTCATTACAGAGCATACTTCGCAAGTGCTACAAACACTGCACAAACAAATGTTCACAGGCCCCTCCTTGCCACCACTGGCCCTCCTGAGCTGATAATATTTCTAAGGCTTTCTGGAAGTTATCACAGCCCTTGTAAATTGTATTTGAGTCAAAATCTAAAAACCTTGGGTCATTACAGAGCATACTTTGGATGTGCTACAAACACTGCACAAACAAATGTTCATGACACTGGGGGCAAAGACCAAGGCACCCAAAACCTGGGTGCCTGAGAAGCACCCATTCACAAAGCTCCTCGTCACCTCGTGTGACGGCTCACAATGGTCAACAAAGCGACTTTGCACAGACAAAGGGGGCACAAAGGAGGGACAAAGGGAAGACAAAGGATCCCTGTTCCGCCGCACCCCCACCCAGGGTGTTCTGGGGAACCTTTGTCTTTCCTTTATCCCTCCTTTGTGCCCCCTTTGTCTGTGCAAAGTCACTTTGTCAACCATTGTGAGCCATCACCATGATATGACAGCGAGCTTTGTGAACGGATGCTTCTCAGGCACCCAGATTTTGGGTGCCTTGGTCTTTTCCCCCAGTGTGAGCACCTCGTTTCCACCACCCACCTTCTGGAGCTGAGGATATTTCTGATGCCTCCTGGCACCTATCAAAGTCCCTGTAAATTGAATCTGTAGTGAAATCCAAGGAATCTGGGGCACATGTTACAAACAGATGTTTACAAGCTGTGCAGCTGAGGATATTTCTGACGATTCCATATTCAATGACCAAATGCATACACAAGATCTACCGCTGGTGAGGGAGCGGAACACCAATTCCAGGTTTTGCAATCAGGAGTTCTTCACACAGCTTCTGTCCTTTGACAAGGTTGTGTCCATGAAGGCTGTGACCATAAGGCAGTGACCATAAGCCTCCCACACCCTCTGCAGTGGCCCTTGGGGATGAGAAACACACTGTGGATGGTGGCAACATCATCGGAGTATCAATTGTGTATCTTGACTGGTCTACTCAGCTTCTATGGTGCAGCTTACCATGATACAAGACCATGTGAGTGACTCGACACACTGCCCTTGTCTCAAGAGACTCTGTGAGTATTGTTGCAGAGCACCTTTCAACAAATGTGACCCCATAGCACAATTGTGTGAGTGACTCGACATGCTGCTCTTGACTTAAGATGCTCTGCAAGTGTCTTTGCACCACTAAAATCTCATGATATGCCATAGATGAAATGGTTGACAGCCAGTGAGCACCATGTTTCCACTGTGTGAGTTGGGAGGGATTGATTTGTTCCCTGGTAGATCTACTAAGTTTGTTAATTAATGCACTAATTATGGTTCCAGATTAAAATAATTAAGTGCGAGTTTCCTGCCGGCCACACCATGGCCCACACCCCCCAAGTTTTGTTGTGTATCTGTGATCATTACATAATAACGCAGGCTACCGGTAATCAAGGTGCGGTAACTAACAGACTTCAACGAACAAGGTACGAGTTCACCAGTTGAAGTGTCTGTCTAGAGAGACTAACCTCTGTTGTCCAAGTAAAATGTTACTCCAAGAAAGTCCTAGAAGGGCTGTTGTTCAAGGTTTTCTTGTAGGTTGTGTTAGTTTGAATTTCCACCATGAAGTAGGTAGAACAATAAAATCTAACAGCAAAGGGGATTTTGATGGGCAGTGGGGTCGGACAGAAAATGATTGAGTTTCAAGGAAAAATGTGCAACAAAAGCTAAATCTGGTTTCGGAGTCAACAACTGATAACAATGTTTTGATGCTATAGCTGGGACAGATAGGAGGGTAGATTACAGAAGGCTGGTTTGAATTGGGTTGACTGAGGCTAGTTTAATTGAAGGTGGGGATTTTATTAGTTGAGAAACCTATTTGAGACTTCAGACAGAAAGTGATTAGGTGTCTATACAAATACAGTTTACAGGTCTTTTATTGTAGGCAAGGCTATGTAAAGTAACTGTGCATTCCTGCGTGGTGGACAGCCATGCTGCGCAGAGTGCAAGCATGGGTTGATGCTGCGGAATTAGGTCTGATAAGATAAGATAAGCTGAAAAAGGAAATTAGTCTAGACTGTGCAGGATTGGTAATCTAGGAGATAACAGGATATTTTTCCAGGTCTGAAGTAAATAGGGGAGGCATGACCAAAATGCTAATTAGGTAGGTAAGGAATGCAGGTGGTTATGCAAAGGGTTCCCTGTTTTTATAGGAAACCATTTACCAGTACGACACCTCGTGTGGCAAATTTCAATCCTGCGTACCCCTTGCCAAAACCAGTAATCCTTAGCATTGCATCAAAAGTTGGACGTGGCAAAATAAATCACGCACTGTCAAGCTTTTCGGAAACAGCTGTAAGTAGTATTTATTTATTTTATTTTATTTTGTTTTATTTATTATTTTTGGAGTGTTTGGGATAATGAGATTCAGTCTGCAGAAGCATTCCAAAGGTCATCTGCTGGGTCTACCAGAAAATTCCAGTTAATGCCGGGGAAGTTGTCCAGGGAGGAAATGCCATTACACACAAATACCATAGTGTGGGACTCCAGCCTTCGTAAAATTATCCTATCCCATTTTTTGAATCTTTCAATCTCAATGGCTGTATACCCACTAAAACCCTCACTGTGTATGTCCAGTCATCTGGCAGCGAGTCTTCGTTCATTACTGTGTATGACCCACTACCGGATCACGCGTGACCTTTTGATAAATATCTCTGTGTTGCGGCCACTTTAAGACATTCTGTAAACACAGTCCTCAGGGTAAATGAGTTTTTAATTAGTATACCAGACCCTATATTTATTGGGAAAGAGGAAACTGCTCGATGTATTATTTTACAAAAGAGTTGCTGAAATAATCGAAAACACTAGTAACAGATCATCTCTCGGCAATTACCGACACTCCAATACTCGACTGCTTTCTTGCTCGTTCTGGCTCGCTACAACCACTGGGACCATATAATCTCTATTAATCTAATGGAATATCGTATATTGACTCCCTAGATGAGACTGGGGTTAATAACTGCTTCGTAATAGGTCAGTTCACCACCAAATGTCCCCAGGATAGCTTGAGATGGCGCATTTGAGGCCACTCCGTCTGTTTCTTCTGATAGATTGCATGCAGCCCCACGATAGAGTGGCCTCGGATGGGGCCTTGGACGTTTCTGAGCAGGTGGTGTGTCCAGGGTGTATGGAAGTGGAGGTGTGTTCTTGTCGTCCTCTTGATGATTGTCAACCTGCTTCCTCTTTGCCCCTCCTTTCTTCATGGTGGCGGCAGCCTCCTTCGATGCCTTCACTGCAGTGGTGGCCTCCTTCTTCCTTGCCTTCTCTTCCTCTGCTTCCATCTTCTTCCATGCCCTTTCTGCATCCATGTCTGCCTTTTTCTGTGCCTTTTCTGCATCTAATGCTGCTTTCTTCTCAGCTGCCACAGCCTTTTCTTTTCCCTCTCGTCGTCTGCTTCAGCCCTCTTCATTGCCTTCTCTGCTTCTGCCTCGGCCCGCTTCCCTTCGCATTCGACAGCCCTCTGAGCGACAGCCGCTTCTTTTTCCGCACACTTCCACCCATCCATCATCTCTTTCCAGGCTCCATTGTACACCACCTTGGCAGCCTTCACACATTCATGGGTGTGGAACTCCGTGTGCACCATCACAATCCCCAACTTCCAATCAATAAAGACCAGCTCACCCAATGTCTCCTCTGATGTCATATGCCGTGCACCAGCACCCCCGATGCACTGCTTGGCTGGCCTATTTTTCTTTGCAAAGAGCTCCTCATGCAGCTTTCCATTCTCGGCATCCATCAGCTTCTTCGCCACATAATCGGCTTCCATCTGGGCCTGACACTTCAACACATACCCAGTGAGATCTCTGTTGTTTTTGAGGAGCGCCAGGCAGGTTGCATTTGGTGGGAGCATAGTGGGAAGGCTGACGAGGGAGTAAGAACTCGGAGTAGATGATGATGGCATGGATGGAAATGGAGTAGGTGACAGAATATTCGGATGTGTCGGTACTGCGCCATTCGCATTCGAATCTGGAGCAGGGTTGGGGTTGGGTCCCAACAGAACTGGAAGTTGGGCTGCGATAGGTTGCGTACTCTGTGTTGTAGTATTTTGGCAGGCTCATATGATTTGTCCTCAATGATGTTAGGGTCATACAGGTGGATGCCTGTCTTGCGAAAGGCGGCCCGGATTGTGGATGTATAGAATACATTCTCACGAGCCAGATGATAATATGATAGAAGATTGTACTTCGTGATCTTCTTGAATTGACATGAAGTTTGCATGACCTGAGATTTCCATGATGCTGCCAAGGGTCCAAAGACACCGACATCGTTAGGCTGGCACTGGTGGGTGGTATGTGCTACCAGGCAAAGGACAATGATCCTATGAAGCTGAGCAAAAGAGCATAATTTATATGTGCAGTCTGAATTGTGGCCATCCAGAATAAGCATGTGCCACCTGTTTGAGACATTCCATGCAGCAGTCTCACACTCAAAATCCTTCTCGAACCAGATAGATCCCAGCTCATTATCTGTCCGTCCCTTAGGTGAATATGAGATGCTGAAACATATTGTTTTTCAATTAAAAATGGTGCGTGAAAGATAAGTAAAATGATGCACCTTGTTTTGCATGGATTGTTGCGGCCCCATTCCAAATCCTGCGTCTTCCCTTTATAGATGACAGCAGGGCATATAGCACTGCCATCTGCACATGTGGTCTCTATCACTGTCACGAGCTCTCGGTTACTGTCCTCAACATGGTAAACTGTGCGCTGGTTTCGGTCGACAAACACCATATTCCGAGTCCCAACGCCAAGTTGGATACCTTTCTCATCCATATTATAGATGTTCTCTGGTGGGATGTTATATTCGGCAAGCACCTCGCCCAGAACATCAAAGTATTCTGAAACAAGCACCCGATTTAAGCACCTTGCACGGCAGCTTTCAAGAGCAGTAGTCCAGCATGCTTTGAGATCTGGATGCCTCTTACGAAAATTTCGTGCCCAGCACACAGAAACTTCCTCTCCGACAATGGATGCCGCATACTCAGCAATGGCAGTCATAGTCAGGGGAACTCCTGGGCAGCCCATAACTTTGATCCACTCCTTCAACACATTCTCCTGTGCTGGAGTTAGCTTTTGTTGTTCTTCATGACTGGCAACTCGAGTCCCTCTGCCATTATAGCGGGCAGTGAGTGTGGAGGGTGGGACAGAGTACTTCTTTGCAGCAGCACATAGAGCGAAGATGGGGTGTTCTTTAGGGGTCAGACCCGACGCGACGACTGCATTTACAGCCTCCAGGACACGTCTTTCATCTGCAGCAGCCTGGATCTTGTCTTTGACCAGTTTCTTGCCAGTATGTGCCATGGGGAGAAAGCAGGATGGTATCACGCCTCTCAAAGTAGCTGAAACTATCTCCCTAAAATTCAAGCAGTTGCCCATTGAGCCTAGTACAATAGAGCCCGAAATTGATGATGACCGTCAGAATTTGACACATGTGGTCTTGTTTGGTCGACACGTCAAATCAATCCTTCTAAGTTTTGGATGCATTTTGTACCCCAAATCTTATTCGGTCTCAATTATATTATGTGAGGCGCTAGAACAGGTGCTAATCTACTGTATAAGACGTGACATTTGGTTCAAGGAGGCCATAAAAAATGTGAGTACAGTGAGCGGGAATCTCCAGACTGGCAGCCATAAACATGGCCCTCTGAGCCGCCAAAACATCCCCTGCCTCAGTGACCTTCTCAGCCCAGTCCATTATCTCTCTGATTCTCTCCAAACACTCTTCTTCGGTCAGCGCAGCAGGCTCCAACACATCTTCATCCATAATGTGGGTGAATGCTGGAAGACTGCTGAAATCAGACGGTGAGGTAGTTTCTCCAAGAACCAAGTGCAAAGTCGTGGATACAATGTCTGCAGGGGCAAGAACATCATTTCTATATGGCACTTTGAGTACTGGACCTATTCAGAGAGCCAAAAAACGCACTTTTTGACATCTTTGTCAATTCTAACTGATAGAACAGGCTTGTTCTTCCCCTCAAGAGTTCCTGCTAGGCCCTGATTGTCAGTAATGCTTGAAAACATGTAAAAACAAGTGTATGTACCACCGAGTGACATTGGGACAGTCAAGCAAGCAAGGAGTTGGTAGTTTGTCTGAAAAGTGGGATGTAGAAGTGGAATGGAATGCGTAGATATAGCTTTAGTGTGTCATCGTAAAAATTATGGCTAATATACGTTACTATGTGAATAATATGCAGATGAGTATTCTAGAAGGGTTCGAAAGTATCAGTAATGTTGGCAAAGATATTTGGGGAGGAAAGATGGTGGCACTCGGCTACCTCAACTGTTGGTGTGCACCTTAAAATTCTTGCAGTCATCAAAATAATACAAAAACTGTACTGAAATATTGAGTAGGCTTTCCCATTTTTACCACGCAATTATGGTGGCCAGCGAGGTCAACAGAGGCGAGCTGGAGCAAAGAGAGTCTTCCTATGCATCTCAAATAGGCAATTTTCGATGACTACCTGTTTTATGATGCCCGGGTATTGTGACAAGCTTCTCGAATTCCTATCCAACTATGTATCATATGTATACAGTCAAATTGTACAACTCAGAATTGCCGAAATGTGGCTGAAACCGATGTTATTCTCGTTTGACCCGGTACTATGTCTGACCCGGTAGTGTGTCATGCACAGTAGTAGACCACTCCATGTTCTTAGGACAAGATCCTTATTCAGCGCAAGATTATTGAATTTCAGTTTATTGGTGAGGATTCGATCTCATCAACAGCCGTAAGTAGCAGATTGACCGAAGAATCGTAGCTACAGGTACAGGCTGTATATACGAGACAGGGAGGTGGCGGTGCAGATATTGATAGCATCAAAGATCGGGCCACCACGGATGGAACTGAGGGAAATGAATGATCCACGGGACATGTGTCGAGTGGAGGAGGAGGAGGATATATTATACTGACACGGTCCCACAATTGGAACTGTCAGTTTACTATGCATGACATCGTAACTTATGCAGGCTAAAAGTTACCCATCAATACATAGAACACACGTACTACCAAGAGGGGGGCGGAAAGTCTAGATATCCAATGATATTCCCGGCCTGGCTCGGACCAGAGCAGGCAGGTTGCCGGTTAAAACCTCGTGGGTGGCTCAACCCAATTCCTTGAATTGAACCATAAATCTCCGGCAGCCAGAATTCATTTGAATACCTTCAACTCAACAGTCCCTCTGGGCATGCATGCCGAGATACTACGAAAAGAAAAGAAAGAGAGAGAGAGAAAAAAAAAGAAAATGACAATTGAACGGCTGGCCCAAGACTTCAATTCAACTGTTCATGACTGGGGGGCATACAATGCTGGATTGATTACCAGCATGGGCTCACTGTAGAAGACCTCGAGGATATTGTAGGCCAGCTTTCCGAGTAGCCCAATAGTTTTATCCTTCACCAAAACATCCTTGAAGAATAGTCTGGGGTCTGAATAGACACCTCGAAGCTCAGGGTATGTGGCAAAGAATTTTTGGAAGAAATCTGCTCTGATCTGTTGCAACGGCACATGCTTGCAAACAAATAATGCATGAATGGCATCCTCAAGGTGGTCCTTGCAGAATCTACACAGACACGATTTCCGTGGGACCTCCGGCTTGTACCGTTCGGCCCACCGCATTCGTTCCATGGCCAGAGCATGGTGGATTAGAGAATATATGAGACGTAAATAAGTGAGTGGATAAGGACGATAGGAAAAGAAACGAAAGTGATGGGGACGTTACCAAGTGACGGTCACGTTCGTTACACTACAGACAAGCTTGCCTTTCTAGTAGACACGGTCTACGAGCCTCGGGCTCTGAGGGCGTCATACCACACCTCCGACCTCTCCTCAACGGTCTGACCCTGCGGCTCGCCCGCCAAGTCTTCCGCGCCCCAAATCCCGCCCCGGATCCCGAACCCGGCAACCTTCCCCGAATTTACCACAAACTCCGCAACAGTCCCTTCGAGCCTCGAGTCGTACGGCCAGAACGGCGTTGATGCATTACCTGTCGGCTACGAGCGACTTGTGAGCGTGGATATCATATCGCGGCAATATACAACTCACCATCGAGACCCATGCGTTGAGGTTGAACAGTGGGCCGTCAAAGTGCGTGAGGGTTCCGTAACTCGCGAGGAGCCTGTCCCAGGCCCACACGAGGTCCGCCGCGGCGAGCTCGGCCGGGAAGGTGCTGTTGAGGCGCCTGACGAGCGCCGTGCAGTTGGGGGACTGCGGAGGCGAGGCGGAGGCCGCGCAGAGCTCGATGTCCGCGCCGTACCCGAGGTTGCGGTACGTTCCCTGCACCGTAGAGAGCGGGAAGGGAAGCGACGCGTTCGGCGGGGCGGGGGTGCTCGTGAGGTCTGCAGCCGCGATCTCGATTTCCTGCGCTACGGCTTTGTACCTGGTTCAGGTTGTCAATGCGAATTTCCTGAAAGTTCAGGTGAAGTAGCGGGCACACCTAGAGTTCCAATCCACTGGGTCAAGTCCGAAGACTTCATCGGCGATGCGGAACTTGAGAACTTCCTTGATGAATGGGCCGAAGTTGTCGTCGTTTGTGAAGATGGCGATGCCAAGGCCGTCTTCTGGGAAGCGTGTTACTCGACTATGGAACCCTAATGACATTGGTAAATTGGGGTGAACAATGATATCGGGGGGGGAAACCCACCCGGCAAGTCTCCCTCATGCTGCAGAGAAAAGAAAAGGCAGATTATCGGGCTGCTTCAATTTGATCTCCGAGCTTACATACCTCAATCATAACTGCAGAATGGATGAGACTATTTCGCCCAGAAACCAATTAAACACGCACCATGCCCTCGATAAGATGTCTGCACCTGTGCCCCGCCATAAACCGCGGGCGACAGCTCCGGGGAATCTGGGAGTTGGCCCGCATCTCTAAACTCTGGGTCAGAAAAAGCCAGATAACAGAAAGATTCATACCCATTTCCATTCCAGACCGTGACTCCCGTGGCCACTTTCTGAATAACCGCGGCTGGAATAATAGTGGCGTTCGTGCTGGGGTGCTGGCCATTCAATAGAAGCAGCTGAAGCCATCGGGCCTGTGGAAGATACAGGTTATGATAATTTACAAGTCAACCATCTCGATGGCGTACCGCGTCAACGGCTGTAGTGAGAATGCCGCCGGCCCCGGAGACGGCTGCGAGGAAGGGATACCAATGAGTCTCATTGGAATAAAGGTCATTAAAATGAACCCACTGCTATCTCCATCGTCGTTCGTGGGAAATAAATACGGTACGACGCGTGTGGTTCCCGCTCCCAGCGGATTCTCGGTGATGTTGATCCCCTCGCGGGCAAATCCGTCTGCCACTCTGCCTGTCGCGTTTGCCGCCGCAAAGGAATATGTGCTCGAGTTCATCCCCAACGGCTCTAATATGTGCTCCTCGACGTACCGCGCGAACGGCGGCTTGTGCGGCAGGAGGGCAGTTGGGAGGTACGAGAGCACGGCGTACATGAAGTTATTGTACTGAGTATCCTCTCTAAAACCTGTGGAAGGCTTTAAATATTTAAGCCGTTGAAACTATCGTCTTGGGTTCAGTATATTTAAATTCAAGGACTGGGGTCGAAAAAGCGTACCACGGATGGAAGGGAGTCGTTGAAGAGGAAGAAGCCGAAATTGTGGGCCGGCAGGCCGGTGCGGTGGCTCATTAGGTCAGTAATCGTGCTTTCTGATGACGCGACGGGGTCCATGAGCTTCCAGCCGGGGATGACAGACGCGATTTTCGTCGTCCAGGAAATTTGGGGACTGAGGCTTTCGTTCGATATTAGGAGTCCGGTTGCAAGGATGTCAAAAAGCTGCACAGAATTGGAGTCGTTTTTAGCACAGACGCAAAAAGAACTCGCCTTGGAATTGGATCCCATAGGGAAGATGGTGTCTGGATTGATTTTGGTGCCATCCACTTTAGCGACACCATAGCCCTTTGTCTCAATTAGCCAGCCTCCTTGGCCGTCCATGCGAACGACGGCAACACCGGCGCCCCCAGCACTATTCCAGTCCGCAAGAATGTTGTTGATGAATGCATCCACCTCGGGAGTGAGAATTTGAGTATTATTTGAACGTATGGAGTTAGTCGTAGCTGAAGCCAAGCTATTAAAGCAAAGGAGGCCGATGACCAGAGAGAAGGAACGCATGTTAGCTGGAATTCCAGGTTGGAGCAGCCCAGAATTTATACCTGCTCGGGTTACTGTATAGAAGCATTGCCTATGCACCGCCACGCGGCGAAGCGCAGCGTTTCTTACGCGAACTCGTGAATTAGATCTTGATGGCTTCCCAAGTCCGTAACTTAACGCATCTGTGAACGATGGCCCCGGGCCTGGATGTTCGTGTGTACGTTTTTCCCTACTAGTTGGCTTCGGTACGAGTTTCAAAGCGAGGGCTATTGCGCAGTTCGTCACCCAAAATAATTGCATTATGTGGTGGCTTGTACTGAAAGCTTGGGCGAAGTCTTGAGTGATACTATCGCAATTGTTCCTTATACACCTCGAGATCAGCATGCATAACTCAGAAAATATGTGCTAGATCTAGAGACGTAGGTACATGAATGAGAGCGGTAAAATTTCGACGCCGTGAAGCCCCCGACCGTGGGGGTTGGTAAATGGATATGGGCACATACACGACGCCCCTGGGAGAGCCAAAAATGCGACATTTGAACAACGTAACAACTGCCAGGAGATTGGCGTCTTGGAAAGCGAGTCGCTCGTGCGCAGCTGATGGAGGTCAGTGTACTTGCACTGCCCCGCTTCTTGAGAGTGTTTCACTCAAGTTTCACTGACAAGCCAGCCTGAGCTCCAGCCCTGCAAGTGTATTACATTGCAATCATACGTCAGTCCGCTTCTCAGCGGCTCCCAAGGCATGGAACTGATTCGATTGGTGCCTCGTTATGTAAATTCAGATTCAGGGGATCATTTCTATAGCTACCGTCGGGACCGTATTCGAGGAAGCGACCCTGCAGTGTACACCCCCAATTTGGTCGGATGTGCTTGACAGATCCCATCAAAAATATCCGGTGATCTCCCACGTCAGCTCAGACAAACCTTCAGGCGAGATCGTGGGGACATCACGAGGAAAGACTCGACAGAGGCCTTGGTGACCTCGTCGAAATGTAATAAAAATATCTGCGGGATCTTATGTGGTAGATATTTTACCTATTTATCGTAAAGTTGAAAACGGATAGCCCATCACCGACTCGGAACGGTGTCGCCGAAGGTGTTTAAGTCACAATAGGCACAATCATGTGCCACAGCACAAAAAATATTTGAAATTTGTGGGGCGAACGGGGGACGCCGTACAGATATTTTGAATTGAGCTGAAATGGTCCAATTGAATGCTCTGAGCTTTATATCTGGTGCTCAGCAACCAGACATTCCTCCCTGTTAAATTTTAAAAAGGACGCCGCTGTGACGCGGCACTGTAGTTCGATCACATGATCTCCTGGCGACGCGTTATTTTATAACGAGTGCGAGTCGGCTTGATTCGACTCGACAAGTGCACAGTCTAGTTCGCAATAATGAAATATTTCCATTGTTTCAGGTGGAGGAGCTACTGTAGCGTTTCGACCAAAGGTTCAGGTGACGGGTGACAGAGGCCCGTGAATGAACCATTTTGGTCTAGGTGACGGTGACAGCGCAATTTTCGGACCCAAATAGGCCCCTTTGCATATTAATCAGTGTTCACCACTGGCATCTGGATTGCTATCAGCCTCCTCATTCATATCCCCCTCCACACCCACAGCCGTCACTCCCTTCCTCACCTTCAGGTTCCGTTCCCAAGTCTCCTTTGATTTTTTGAGAGCTGTGGCATGCTTTGCAGGGCCAGACACCCGAAGAAGTGCTGCAAATTCCTTGTGTTTGGCGTCGTGATCGGGAAAATACGGGATTGGTGCAGTTAGATTTCGTGGCAGAGTGTCTCGGAGGAGGTCAGCATTGTGCAGTGCGTGCATATTAATGAAATAAATGTTGGTGTCACGGTGTAGAATCACCTTCTGCCTTTTCCGCATGGCACTCTGTTCTTGAATGACACTTTCAGCATCCTCAACGGCTGGGCACTTGCTCCCATAACAATCATGCTGCACATTGAATATGAACAAGATATCCTGCATGGAGAGGTGAGGTGACCGTTTAAAGTAAAATTAAACACAAACAGCTGGCTTTGCAACGAGGATATCAGGTGACAGGGAAAGCACTGACATACACATACACTCATCCAGTGTTGCAGATATGTTGAAACATTGAATGACAACGGATGTTTCGGCATGTTGCGTCACTGAACTTGAAGGAATGAGAATATCGCAGATCCGTCCTGCCAACACTGCCTCCGTTTCCTGTTTTCGGATTCAGTCAATATATGACTGGAAAATGGAGAATGTAATACAGACTTTGCAAGTAAAAAATACCCATGAACGCTTGGAGCAAACATCTCCGGATTTGGATACAACATACTTGCACGTTGTCCATGTCTTTCCAGAACCGTGTATGTCAAGTTCTTGGGTCCAATACGGCTCTAGTAGGTCATGCCACGTGCCAGACCGAGCCTTGCTTCGAGATTCAAGCTTTATTGACCCTTTGAGAAACAACAGAATTAGTGTAAGTATGTGAATGCGAGAGGGAATGAGACAGACCGGGCTTGGGCTTGGATTCATCCATCCAGCCCAACCACCATTGAAGCTCTTTGTTGTGGTGAAGGAAGGAAATGACCTTTGTTCCGGCCTGAACATATTCCTGCGATCCCGTGGGCTTCCACCAACCCCTGCTCACCTGGTGTTTGAACCTTTCCATATCTGCGAGTGTCACTCCAATGTCGTGACTTGGAGCCTGGTGGTTTGATAGAATGCTGCAAAGCCGGAATATACCGTTCCAACATTCGAACACTTCGGTTTGGAAAAGAATTGATGGCCCGAATCGTCGAATGTCATCAGGAAGGTGCGGTAGAACATATAGCTTGTATTTTGTGACGATCCAGGCAGGGTCAATGAGCCCCCAGATATCCAAGACATTGTTGATGCAGATTTGCAGATCAGCCTGAAGCCAGTCAGTCAAATGTCTTGCCCTTTGGCTTGTCCCAAACCTTATTTGTCTTGTGCCAGATATATTTGTCATCACCCAGAAGAATTGAATGTAAGATCTCACAAGGGCTATCCTGATGCGGATCAAGACCTGGGGCCAAATGAGACTCGCTTAAAGTTGAAAACTCGAAACTGGCACCTCGGACACTCAACAAGATGTTATAGTGGTCGCCAGCGCAGAGATTACTGCGAGCACCTGTAATTATTCCATCAATCTGAAATGTGAGTTCGAATCGGTTGACTTACTTGATTTCTTTGGGATCCTGGCATAGCGATCATCTGGCTGCAGAATTACCCAGTTATACAACTCCCATTGAATCAAGTCTTTGATTTTCGTTTTGACCGCTTTCCTCGCATCACCTTTGAGATTCTTGTCCTTCAGACATGGGTCTGCTGCAAGGCACTGCCTCTGGGTTTCTCGTGCTTTGACAATGAGCTTCTCAATCCAAAATAATGCTGTCTTATCCTTGACACCGGTTGAAGTCTGCAGATTGTCGACAGCTTCCTGGACACCACTACACGCAGCCCAGATTTGCTGTTTAATGGTCTGTACTGTCTTGGCAGGTGTACGCGAAATACCGGGCTTGAAAACTATCAGGTACGGCTCTTAAATGTTGACCAAATGATACCTTGAAAAGTGCACAGTATCCATCGTCAGTTTCGCGCTCCGCCGCTGTGCCCCCCACTTTATCGTAATGACACCGATAGTTGGAATGCACACCAGCATTTGAGGTGGACTCGGCTTGCTGTGGGTTGTCTGCAGGAAGGACATGGGCAAAATTCGAAATAGAATATCCTGCTCCAGCTCGCAATCATAGGCCTCATGATATTTATCGGGACCGCTGTATCAACGTCAGATGGAAGGGAAGAGCGCAACATCTCGACTCACAGGTCATCTGCAAGGGCTTTGAACTGCTCCCCGGATGATGCATGAGGTGAAGCTGAACAAAATTGAACAAAGTACTCCTGCAAAGATTTTTGATGCGGAAGATTGGCGTTCAACATGTACAAGTTCATGTGCAGATTGAATTGCTTGCTAACATTCCCAGAAACATTGTCGCTCCATGGAAAGATCCAGAGGGAGAAAACTGGACATCCTTTCGCAATCTTGCGCACAGGGTTTGGCATCTTTTGTGCCCAGTCTGGCGCAGAATCTGCCAATGGCAGGTTAAAAGAATGATATACACATTGGACAATGACGAACCAGGGAGACACATCACATATTTTGATATGATATTGTGGAGAGATGAGCGCTCAACCTTTGCCCAAGAAGCCTGGATGTCTCAGGAGGATATATGTCTCAGAGCACGCCATAAGATAGCTTCAGTCTTGTGGCGACATGTATGTAGCCTTTATACAAGAGCTTTCCGGCAGGTTAAGGATATCTTGGGATGCCTCCCAAAGCATGGTATAGCTAATGAATATTGATTCCAATCTGGATTAATTGAGCTGCCATTGAGCTTGTGAAGAGATAGTATTGGCAAGTATATCTAAATACAGGGAGCTAATAAATGGCTCCTTGTCGTGCTGCAGGCACGGCAAATGAGGAACACTATCCAAGTGTGGATCGGAGCGCTGCTCGCGTGGCACCAGATTTGTAGATGGGAGACGACACGGCGAGAATGTGCCAATTGCAAGGGGTGATGTGTTGTAGGCGTACATGTTCCATGGGCGAGGAGCTGTATACAAAGCCTGTCAGTATTGGACAAAAGAGTGATGACCAACGACATACCATGTAGTGTCCACATCCACCGCAAACTAACCAATGAGGGGACGAAGGCATTGATACGATGAAGGCGTTGATGCGAAGCCTGCACGGGTAGGTAGGTCAGACAATGTTATCATGGCTTGTCAAGTTCTTACTTACTAGACGGGTGAGATGAGACCAGGCACATGGATGATGAGGGGTAGATGATGACAATCCCGTAAATTGGTTAATACGACTGGCCTCATTGTGAGTGCAATATGCTCACCGAAGGCCCATACATGCCTTTCTCCCCCCTGTAAAACAAGTCCCTCAGCATCATGGACAAAATCACGGTGAGGAGAAGCTTACCTATAAGTAGCACAAGGGTCAAAGGAGGTCTGTTCGAGTGGGGTCAGTGTCTGTCTGGAAAACACGGGAAATACTGGAAACCCACAGAGTGACATGAACCTGCTGCAGGAAAATGGCACCAGCAGCATGGGTGAAACTGGGACTGAGCATCAGACTTTTAGATGTGGAAAAGCAGAGGAGCTCACTGTAAAGTCCCGGCATTTCCATGTTGACGTCACTGTGGTCGTGGAACAGCAAGGTGGGGTTGCTGCCCGACGTTCGGGAGCCCGCAAAACTACGGGAAACATTGAGGAGGACAGCGTGGGGTGATGAGAAGGAGGATGTACTTCCACCTCCAGCGCACAGCGGCGCACGGCTCCAGGAGTCCCGCGAATGGTGGTGCACCCTTTCAGGCACATAGCAAACATTTTGGCCTCTGCGGCAATTGTGAGAAGAGTCTGCGCAACAGAGACAAAGGGTGAATGCACCAGTGGGAGCCTGCTGCTGTCCAGAATGCTCTTGCAATGCCCATGGAGGGGAAATGAAGTCAATGGTTTGTTGTCGTGGCTTGAACACCATATCATTTTTCCCTGGATCTGGCTGAGCCAGAACCACTCCTGGTTCTCCAGCTGGAGACGGGTTGGGAGAGGGCATGGGCAAAACCATTGAGAGTGAAGAGGAAGAAAGGTTGGTTGATTGTGATTTGTTTGGTCGCCGTGCACAGACCACATCAAAAGCCGCAAACCGCATTAATTTAAGTGCATGGCAAGGCTTACTCCGCCGTGATATTCACTTTCTGGATAAATAAATATGAAGGAACACTTTGACACCCTATTTTCCCGCTAATTTGGGGAACCACCCCTCAGACTTTGTGGGCACAATGAGCTGGGCGCAAATTATATTTAAATTTGGATTTTCTACGAAACGAATGCTATAGGAAATGAGCTGCTCGACCCAGGCCTAATACACTGATACATGCTTGTAAGGGACTATAAGAAGGAAGGGGCGACACGGGTATACATCATAATTTCAATATGAATGTTCTTCAAGCAACGGCAACAGAAGAATTGACCTGAACGAGCCAGGCGTCGAGGGCTTGCAAGGTGGTGACTGGAAGGGTGGCGTCCGGCTGCCCATACAGCACTATGTCCTCGTTGTAGGTGATTTCTGCAGCACTAAAAGACGATCAATCGCAAGAAGGTGGCCAGAATAATTTAATATGTACATCTGCTCTGTTCCAGGCATCGTGCAAGCGTTGCGGTGCATGGCCAGTGCGGCGTCAACCTCTGCCCAGAACTTGTTGTCATTCTTTCCAGAGCCTACAAAGGCACAGGCAACAGCACGCTACAGAAGAAATACATGAGTATATTGCTGGACCTGGGTAATTGAGCTTGACTTGCAATGACGGCAATGCACTGGTAAAGGATTGCTGTCGCCTTCGCCGGCATGTTGGCGATGCAGGCCCGCGTCAACGTGGCAATGTCACGGCTGGGTCTGTTCTGTTGAAGTGTGGGACTTCCAGCATTCTCATTTGTCTTGTTGTGTTTCATGGACACTTAGTTTAGACATGTGAAACACCAGTATCCTGATGGACCTGATGGTTTCCATGGTGTCTGATTGTAGTATCCATGTGCTGTGCATTGCTGTGCATTGTGACAGGCACAGCCTCGAGGCTGTGCATGCCATTGTGTATATAAGTAGCCTAGTGTAGAGCCTGAGTCCCCAGTTTCTCACTGTTGATTCAGGTTAGTTGTCTTGTCTCTCTCTTCAATTAGAGTTTCTCACTGTTGACTCAGACCACTGTGCTTGCCTGATTCTAACAGGTTATGGGCCCCGGCTTCTAGGTCTATCAGAGTCAGTCATTCTGAGATTCCATTCATTCTTCTGCCTCTGCTCTCTCTCTCTGCCCTTTCTGCCACTCTGTGACAGTTTTCTGCCCTCTCAGTGTTGTGTGGCTTTTTGTAGATAGGAACACCAACTGTTGGGACAATCCCTCTTTGTGAGGTAGTCTTTAGTTCACCAGACAACAAACGGTAGTCAATCCATTGAATCTGGGATTAGGGCCTGTGTGCCTCACAACTGGGTGTTCATTAGAATCAGCTAGTTACCTTACCTACCTTTTCTTTGCCACACACACTCCTGAGGGCGCCACTAGTCTCTGGTGGTTCTAGCATTCATCTCTGGACATTCCTTCATTTCCCTCATCATGTCTTCCATTGCACTTTTCATGCCTGTCTTGGACAATGAGTCCATCTTCTCTGACTGGAGGAGCAATGCAAAGCTTATCTCAAAGCCAAAGAGTGCTTCTTCTATTGCACTACCACTTTTGGTGGTCAAGAGCACACTGAACTTGAACGGGACAAGTGTGCTGGCACCTTGTGGTCCATGTTGTCCAAAGGTGTTAAGCCGCTTGTAAAGCAGTATGAGGACAACCCAAAAGCTTTATGGGAGGCCTTGGAGAAAATCTTCGCTCCAAGGAAGGCTGGAGCTTGCTTCAATGCCTACAGGACACTCACCTCCATTAAACTCAAGGAGGATGAGTCGCTTCTGTCTCTCACTGGTCGTGTCTCAGATGCTATGAGATCCTTGAAGGACTCTAGACCCACCGACTTCAAGTTGGATCAAGCTGATGCAGAGCTCCATGCAGTGGTCTTGCTCATGGCCCTTCCTGATGAAGGTCGTTACAACTCTCTCAAGGCGCCTTTCGAGACGTCTACTGAGACCCTCAGCCCCAGTGCAGTCGAGAACACCTATGCCAACTATCAGGTGTTCAAGAACGCTGGGCAGGAAGGAGACTCCACTGAGAGAAATCCTCTCTCTAGAGCAGCCATGGTCACTGTATCCAGTGTCCCCACACTCTCTGCTGCACTGGCATTTGCACCTGCAGTCACTTGCACTGCATGCTCTGAAACTGGCCATACTTCCTTAAATGCAAAGAGTTCCATAATCTCATCAGGAGCATTACAAAGGACAAGGGGAATGCCAAAGGCAACGGTGCAAATGCAAAGTCCCAAGTGGCTTCAAATACTACTCCTCTCTCCCACTTTGCATTCTCTGTTGTTGACTTTCGATGGAATGCAGATTCAGGAACCACATCGCACATGACGAACTGCAAGGATCGTCTCAAAAACACCCGCTACTACAGGGTTGCCATCGAAGTTGCCAACGGAGTAGTTGTTTATTCTGAACTAGTGGGGGAGATAGAGTTGAAGCCACTTATACACGGACACAGTGCTCAGCCTGTTTTCCTTACCAATGTCCTGTTTGTTCCTCAATTGTCTCATAATCTGATATCTATTACCTACCTCACCAAACATCATGGCTATTGTGCCGCATTTAAAGGAGATTTTGTTTCATTCACCAGAAACAATGAACTCTTGTTTGAGGCAGATATCAATGAGAGGAACCAGGCATTTGTGAGAGAGGTCAAGATCCCCTCTTCTGGTTCAGCTCTGTTCACCTCTGGGACCTTGCCTATGGATATGAACTTGTTGCATCGTCAACTTGGGCATCACTCTTATGCTGATACCAAAAGTATCCTTAGCAAGAATCTGGTCACTGGTGTGAAGTTGACTTCAAACCAGAAACCAGATCCCATCTGTGAACCCTGCCTTGCAGGAAAGCTGAATGCGGGTCCTTTCCCATCCACTGGTCATCGTTCTGAACATCCTCTTGATCTCATTCATTCTGATCTGAAGGAATACAAGCTGCACACCCGTAAGGGCTGGAAGCATCGTATTGCCTTCATTGACGATCAAACTAGCTTCAAAGTGTGTTACCACATGAAACACAAGAGTCATGCGTTCCGTGCATTCAAGTTGTTCAAAGCTTATGCTGAGAACCACTTTGGACAAAAGATCAAAGGATTTCAGGACGATAAGGGTGGCGAGTACATGTCCAATGAGTTCAGGAACTTCCTTGCTTCAGAGGGCATTGTGCATCGCCATTCAACCAGGAATTGACCACAACAGAATGGGACAGCAGAATGTGCTAATCGCACCATAGATGAGCACACTACTGCAATGCTACATGAAGCAAATCTCCCTGCTTCATTCAGGGCTCTTGCTGTTGGCGCATATATTCACGTGTCCAACATGCATCCCTCTGCTCACATTGGAGGAAACACTACTCCACATGAGCTCTGGCACAAGCAGAAACCAGATGTGGCTCATCTCAAGGTGTGGGGCTGCCTTGCCTATGTGCATGTGCAGAAAGATAAACGGGATGCCTCTGGCTCCTATATTGAGAAATGTATCTTTGTGGGTTATCCCTCAGAGTACAAGGCCTGGGAATTCTATAACCAAGTGACACGCAAGATGGTGATCTCAGAGCGAGCTGTGTTTGATGAACACTATTTCCCTGGGTGCAGTGCTGAGCAGATGAGGAAATGTCCTCGGATAGATCCCTCCGCACTTCACAGCCTGCCTTTGCTGCCTAATCCTCCCACTGTTGTTGTTATCAATGAGGAGGATGACAGACCCAAACAGCATCATGCACCTGCTCCTCCAGCATCCCCTGTGCCTTCCCACCCTCCATCCCTGCCCGAATCAAGGGCTCCTTCACCACAACCAAATCCTCCTTCACCACAATTAAATCTTCCTTCACCATCACCTCCTGCCTCACTAACTCCAGCAGCTTCACCTCTTGGTGTTGCTGCACGTCGCCGCTTCCACAATCAAACTACAGAGCATAGACCTCCTAGCGAGTGGTGGAAAACACACAGGGAGCCTCTGCCGGCTGTACCTTCAGATTCAGAGTCATCTAATGATGAGTTGTTATTACAGCCAGGTAGTGCTCTTGTTGTTGCACATGAAGGAGATCCAACAAGTGAAACACTTCAGCAAGCTAACATTGCAGCTGTTCAGTTTGCACAAGCAGCTGTTCAGTCTGGTCATCCTCGCACTTACTATGAGGCAATGAAACACTCTGATGCTCATTTGTGGAAGGATGCAGTGGTCTCCGAGATTAACTCTCTTCTGGAGAACTGCACTTGGGATGTTGTTGATCTACCTCCTGGAGTGAAGCCTGTTCGCTCTCAGTGGGTCTTTGTGATCAAACACAAGTCTGATGGGACTATTGAGCGCTACAAAGCCTGACTGGTTGCAGACAGTCATGGACAGCGCTTGGGTGTTGACTACAACGAAATCTTCTCCCCTACCATCAAACCCGCCACTCTTCGCACCATCTTTGCTCTTGCTGCTCAGCATGATCTTCAGCTTCGTTCCATTGACTTTAGTTCTGCTTACCTCAATGGGGACCTTGATGAGAACATCTACATGACATAACCTGAAGGTTTTCCCCAAGGCAGGCCTGGCCAGTTCCTTAAACTGCGAAAGTCGCTTTATGGGCTTAAGCAGGCTGGCAGTCAATGGCACAAGAAGCTGCGAGAGAAGCTCCAACAAATGGGCTTCAAGTGTCTCCAGTCTGATCGTTCATGTTTTATCTATTCAGATGGAGCTGTTCGCATCATCCTTCCCATCTATGTCGATGACAGTGTCATTGCGTCCAAGCATGATGCTGATATCGACCGAGTTATCGCTGAACTTGGCTCTGTATTCAGAGTCAAGGATCTTGGTCCTACAGAGTGGCTTCTGGGGATCAAGGTTGAGCACAACTCTAAGACTGGAGACATTGCCATTTCACAGCGCCAATATGCTGTGAACATGCTTGAGCAGTATGGAATGTCTGATTGCAAGCCTGTTTCCACCCCTATGCTGCCTGGTCTTAGCCTGACCAAGGAGATGGGAGCCAAGTCTGAAGACGAGTCCAAACACCTCAAAGGCACTTATATCAGTGCTGTGGGCTCTCTGATGTACTTGGCTATCCAAACTCGTCCAGATATCTCCTATGCAGTGGGTGTTCTTGCACGCTTCAACAGCAATCCTGGTGAAGCCCATTACACGGCCATGAAGCATTTGTTCTGCTACATCAAAGGCACTCTTGACTACCGCATCACATACTCTAAATCTCCTTCTCTTACAAGTTTACCACCTACGTTGACCCTGACGAGTCGTTCTTCACGTACACTGATGCTGATCATGGTGGTGATAAAGACACCATGAAAAGCACCAGTGGTTTCATTGTGATGATGGCTGGTGGACCAGTGAGCTGGAGAAGCAAATTGCAGATGACTGTGTCTCTTTCCACTATAGAGGCAGAGTACGTTACAGGAGTTGATGCTGGTAAGGAGATTGTATGGATGTGACATTTGCTTCAAGAGCTAGAGTACGGTTTGACCAGTGCATCGTCTCTTCTCATGGACAATCAGTCTGCCATTGTTGTTGCTCGGAATCCAGAGCACCATGGTCGCATGTGTTATCTTGACCTTGCGCACCATTGGCTTCGTGGACAGGTTGAAGCTGGTGTGATTGATGAAAGTATGTTCCAACTGAGGATCAACTTGCAGATATCATGACCAAAGCACTGCCCAAGCCAGCGGTGGAACACTTCGAGACATGATGGGATTAAGGGGGAGACAATGAGACTGCTCTCATTCAGGGGAGTGTTGAAGTGTGGGACTTCTAGCATTCTCATTTGTCTTGTTGTGTTTCATGGACACTTATTTTAGACATGTGAAACACCAGTATCCTGATGGACCTGATGGTTTCCATGGTGTCTGGTTGTAGTATCCATGTGCTGTGCATTGCTGTGCATTGGTGACAGGCACAGCCTTGAGGCTGTGCATGCCATTGTGTATATAAGTAGCCTAGTGTAGAGCCTGAGTCCCCAGTTTCTCACTGTTGACTCAGGTTAGTTGTCTTGTCTCTCTCTTCAATTAGGGTTTCTCACTGTTGACTCAGACCACTGTGCTTGCCTGATTCTAACATGTTCTCCTTATCAGACACCGACGGGTCAGGAAGAGTCGCGAAAACCTTTGACATTGTTAGATAAAGGTCGTCAAGGCAAGATAGGACTTTGATGCACAGCAGCCTTAACCAGGCAGTGCTGGTCGGTTAGTCCTTTGTTAATGATGGCCATAGCAACAGCAACACATCCAGTTTCACAGGTGGGAGGGAGGTCAGCAACATTGAGCTTCCGCAGGACCGCCTGATCCATATTCATCACTTACCATAACATTTGCTGCAATCGGTGTCCCATCCCCGGTGTCACAATACTTGTAGGCTGAGGGAGACACGACCGCGAGGTGTGAGTAGTCTTGCAAAGTTTTCTAGGCAGCAGTTCAGTGAAATGAGTAACACGGCATGCGCGAAAAGAAAAACCTTCAGGGTCTCAGGAACCTTGTACTTCGCATTGCTATCAGCGATGATGCTGGTGAGCTTGTTGCGGCAGCTGAGAGTCGTGATGTAGTTCCAGAACGAGTGGTTCACGGTGTTGGACGACTAATTCACACGTCAGATGTGTCGATTGGACATAAGAGGGACCTATTTACCTGCAAAAAGGCCTCAGTGTCGACCTTGGGCTCGGCTGACAGATTCTTGGCGCACTTGTATGCACGGGCATTCTTGAGGGTGAATGGGTTGGCTGGTTGAAGAGTAGGGTTGGGAGGGAACTCGTCCTCGCGTTCTATGCTCACACGCGACCAACGTGTACCCTGCTGCACCAGCTCTTCTTCCATGAGGGGGGGTGGAATCAGCTCGCCGCGACGGTGCTGCTCTGCGGCAATAGCAGCCTGCAGGCGTTCGAAGGTTGCAGCATAAGCTGCGTCATCACTGGACATTTTGAAGACGCGAGGTGGTGGTTTGTGAAAGAGAGTGGTTTGCAAGTCCGCTGATCGGTCTGCACCTTTTAAAGGTCCAGAATGTGACCGATCGCGATTTGTTGGCTGGACCAAAAAAATCTGTGACCGATCGTGACTGCTCCATAACAACTGGTCAATAAAATGGGGGGAAAGCAGGGTGCAAGCGCAGGACCTCAGCACTGGTGAGCTTACTCACCTCAGCCAAGTTTGCTGTGGACCGACAGATTGCAACAGAATGCCTGCAGGACCCAGACACAGGACAGGTCTCCTGCTCCATTTGTCATCGTGGGCACACCTGGATTGCGCGAGGCTTGTGGAAGAAGCACCTTGATTCTGAAGGTCATCGAGTAGCGACAAAGAGAGTGTTGGATGCCACCACTGCAGAGGCTCAAGTCAATCTGCAATATGGCAAGCTTTATAACATGTTGCCCGCATTGTTGCAGCCCAGCAGCTCGATTCAGACTGCTCTGCAACCTCAATTCCGGCCTGTTCTCAATGAGGACTCGAACAACATCCCTTTTGGCGATTTCCATGACACCATCATGCAAGAATATGAGGCCTTCTTTCAGCACCGGCACGAGGAGTCGATCGCAGATCACAGCGAAATACTTTCCCAGGAGATTGAGCTCTGGCGTGTGAGGCATTTGGACGATGAATTCGAAGGTGCAGACGACGAGACTGTGCCACAATTTCTTCAAGAACTGAGGGACAACAGTGAGGAAGACCGACACGAGTGTGCCACGAAATGCTAATGTCGCCCAGATATTTTCCCAGAGCCAGAGGAAGACACGGTATTGGACGTGTTTTGTGGTGTCCCAACGAGCCACGATTATGCACCTTACAGTAACAAGATGGTAGGAACCTCACCTTCGCGTGGACCGGCAGCTTAAGTCTTTATTTGCAGGAATGCTATTTGGACATGTTGGACAACCTTCCACAGTTGCGCCTGTCCTCGAATCAGCTGCGGATAATTCTGTGGATAATGAAGGAGTGTGGAGTGAAGGATGTTCCCTCCTTCAATGGGTTCCGCTCAATGCAGGTGCACATTCGAAAGATGACTGGTGTGAGAAGCAAAGCCCACAAGTCCGATTTAGGAAATCTATTTTACGTGAACAATCTCCATGATCTCATCATGAAGGCATGTTCTCTATTACACTCACATGATGCAGAGCCAACTGACACGTAATTGACCCCCCAGGACTTCGCAAATCCTGAGGTTGCACCACACATTCAGAAATATCTGGAAGATGTTGCAGGTGGTCCTATTTCTGAAATCTGGCAGGTCAAAGGGGACGCTGGCATGACACTCCCATTGACATGCTGCCGCCTTCAATCTTAATCGACAGCAAATGGCACTATGTCCATGAAGTAGCCGAACTGGCCGATGGACGTTGGGTCATCCCCACGCTGTGGATCACACTTTGTATCAACTTCCCCTCATGCCAGCGCATTGGAGCAACTAAAAGTTGTCGTCAATCAAGTAAAGTGAATATACATTGCTCGCAATTTTGGCTTCAAACGAACTTTATATGTCAGAGCTACGCACAAAGAGCCGGTGCGCACATACGACGCAGATACAGGGAGGCCCTGTAGTTTTAGATTGGGTGTACCCGACGGGCCGGTGGACAACCCGCAACAAGCTGAAGAAGCATCGCACATGGGTCATCAAGCGAATTATTTTTGTCGTCGCTGTAAGGTTGGCGGAACACATGAGGAAAGGGAATGCCCCGACAAGTATTATGCATTTTATGAGGTGGGTCGTTTCATAACACAGTCAGTTACCGCACTAACATTTTTAATAGATCGGAAAACCGCGGAATGTGGAAGAAATCAGGGAGTGTGTGCTTAGACAGCTTCAGCTGGCTACATACGGTATCGCTGCCCTGGTGGAAGCCCTGCAAACAGCGACCAGTACTAAAGACAAGATTGTGCAGCATTGGATTGACATCTTGATTCCGAAGGCATGAGAAATGCATGCAGCCTTGCCCGGCCGTGACCCAGACCTGATCTCGAACGAATTGATGGTCTGGTTAAGTACCCAAACCGACCAGCCTTACAAACCCACTCTTAGATCTACCCTGTAGGCAATTTTCTTATAGTAAACCCCTCGAGAACTAACGGTCAATCTACCTGTAGTCTTTGATCCTTCCCAAGACACATTGATCAAGATTTACACACCATCCTGCTCGGAGACGCGAAATACACGTGGTACGACCTCCATCACAACTGGACACCAGTCCAGCAGGACATTTTCACCATTTGGCTTCAAAGTACTAATCTTGATGGCCTGGGTGTCCCCCTGATCCGCGCTGCATACATGATGCAGTATCGCAACGGGCTTATTGGGAAGCACATCAAAACTCTGATGCAGACAACAATTTTCCACATCCATGACATTGTTACTCCGAATCAATTCACCCTGGTGCGCGCTCTCGGCGAGTTGGGACCCATCTTCTGGACAGCGGTCATTGATGACATGGAGGAGTACCTGGTAAGTGCATCCTAGATGTGTAAGCCATTTCCCCTGAACGCCAGGGCTCTCTAGGCAGATCTCCAAATTTTAATTGACAATTTGCTCGATGCATTCGCAAACATAGATCCCAGCAAGATTTTGATCAAGCTCAAGCTTCATGTCCTCCTACACATTGTCCAGGACATCCGATGCCATGGTCCCAATGAATTCAGTCAGTAATCATAATGCTTGACAATGCTTGGGGTTATTGTCAAAATCTGTAAATGCGCGGAAGGCGCAGTACCTCAGTCTCCCGCTATGTGGGATGAAAGACTGTATATTAAATACCTGTAAATGCGTGGAAGGCGCAGTACTACAGGATAAGTAAGTAAGGATAATACAAGTAAGTAAGTAAGGAACTCACCCTCAGTCTCCCGCTATGTGGGATGAAAGACTGAGGGCAAGGGACGAGTGCAAGAGGTTTATATAACTATCTACTGCTGTGTCAAGCTGTCCAACCATCTGTCAATGTCTATCACGGGCCAGAGGCCGGGGCGCTCCAAATAATTCATTTCTTGACACCCCCACTCGACCCAGGCCGTAGTCCCATGGACAAACAGAACTTGGAATGCTTCTCGTGAGGAAGAGCCTTTGTGAAAATGTCCGCCACCATTTCTTCCGTTGGATACCAGATAACCACACATTCTCCATGTCGAACAAGATCATCTTGCATAAAATGGTATTTGCGCTGAATATGTTGAGTGCGTGCACGGAATTGTGGATCCTGAGAAAGGATGATTGCGGCTCTGTTGTCGCATCGCAACTCAGTAGGATTGTTCTGCGGCTCTCCAAGCTCCTCGAAGAAGGATCGCAGCCAGGCGAGGTGCTGTCCGGCATTTGCTAATCCAATGTACTCGCTCTCGGTTGATGATAAGGCAACCATGGACTGTCTGCGACTTGACCAACCAATGGCTCCTCGGCTTGCGATAAAAACATAGCCTGAGGTTGAACGGGAAGTGTCTCGGTCTCCGTTCCAGTTGGCATCACTATATCCAAGGAAGTTCATGTCCATGCCAATGTCTGCTCCGTCAAAGTGCAATGCCCAGTCTCGAGTGCCTTTTAGATAGCGTAGTAGGCGCTTCGCAGCAGCCCAGTGATGGCTTTTGGGATTTGTGCTGAAGCGTCCAAGAACTCCGACAGTGTGTGCAATATCCGGTCGGGTTCCCAGCATTGCATACATAGAAGATCCAATGACGCTCTGGTATGAGACAATAGGTCCCCTTGAACTAAAGCCATCTGATGAATGGTCTCGTCGTCATCAGGGTTAGTAGCACTGAGATCAGTGCCTGTGACCATTGGAGTAAACACAGGTTTGCAATCGGTCATGCCATAGCGAGCAAGAACCTTGTCAATATATTGACTCTGGTTGAGAGCAATTGTGCGCTTTTTGCGGTTGCGAACGATCTCAATTCCAAGGAGGTATTTGGCGGGACCAAGATCTCGCATTTTGAAGCAGGATGCAAGTAACCCTTTGACTTTGTGGGAGAACTCTTTGGAGGTAGCTGCGATCAGTAGATCATCAACACAGACTACCACGAAGCATGTCTGTTTGCCTTCCTTGTAGACATAAAGACATGTTTCCGAGTTCAGACGGTGAAAACCAAGCTTCAAGAGTTTTGTATCTAGAGTCCGGTTCCAAGTTCTCCCTGCCTGTTTGAGTCCATATAAAGCCCGCTTTAAGCGCCAGCAATGCCCGTCTGGAATATCAACACACTCTGGAGGCATCATGTAAATTTCCTCCTCGAGTTCACCGTTGAGATAAGCTGTGGAGACATCCATCTGGTCAAGCTCCAGATTGTGTTTAGCTGCAAGTGCACAAATTATGCGAACAGACTCCAGATTGGCTGTGGGGGCAAAAACTTCCTTGTAGTCAATGCCTTCTTTCTGGGTATTGCCTCGAGCTACAATGCGAATTTTGTACCGCGCTGGAAGACCTTTTTCATCTCGTTTGAGCTTGGGTACCACTTTGGACCGAATAGGTTTGGCATCCTTAGGAATGGGAACAACATCATAGACATTGTTCTCCTGGAGGCTGGCAAGCTCTTCGTTCAGTCCTGCGGTCCATTGATCCGCATTTGGACTTTTCATGGCCTCTGCCCAGCTAGGCGAGTCAACAGGATCATGTGCGGCAAAAGCTTCAGCTATGACATCGTCAAGAGTTGCTAAAAGAAATGCTTCTTCAACATCTTCCTGGGGAGCTGTATTTGGTGGGGGAGGAGCTGTCTCATAGGCATTCTTGCGAGCTTCAGTCTCTGCTGCATGCTGAGCTTTAGACTGGGATTGCTTTCCCTGTGCAATGTGCTCATAGACCGCATTAGGATGCTTTGCCGGTACTCGCTCACGAGTTGATCTTCGGGAGGGTTCAACTCTAACACCTGCAACTCTTCGAAGCGGTGGAGTGCCCCTCTCGGAAGGATGTCCAATGGGTGGATCATTATTGGGGGGTTCAGGTTGAGGCAAACCTTCCCCCATTGGAGTCACGGAGATCTGAGGTTCCCCCACTGAACCTGGAATTGGTCCAGGAGGAATATCCTCATCGTCATCATCATAATATGGAGAATCCCACTGTAGCAGACTTTGTGATACTTCCTCGAGCTGTTTTCTAGAGGTGATGACTGGTGCCAGTTGAGGCTGTATTCCAGTCAAGGGCTCATCCTCGTCGAACCTGACATGTCTTGAGGTTATAATTTCACCATAAGTCCCGTCTTTGTTGATCACCAGCAGATCATATGCTTTGCTGTTTTCATGATAGCCAACAAATATACAGCGCTTTGCTTTGTCTCCAAACTTCTGTTTGTGACGCTTCTCCTTTGGAATGAGTGGGTATGCCCGACATCCAAAGCGATGCATGTGATGAATATTCACCGGCCGATCAAAGAGTTTCTCGTGGGGGATACAGAATTTCTGTGCAGAGGCAGGAGTACGATTAATGGTGTAGGCAGTGGCACGTAAGGCCAAGGTCCAGAATTTACGAGGCAGCCGGGAATCAATCAACATAATGGTTGCTCGTGTAACAAGGGTTTGTTGCATTCGTTCAGCAATTCCATCCTGCTCAGGTGTATATGTTGCAGTGACTTCATGGATGATTCCCAGTCTTTTGAATTCTGCCTCCATCTGCTTCGATGTGTACTCGCCACCACCATCTGTGCGGAAAAAGCGAGTCCATCCTGCACCAAATTCCCAGTTTGCAATAGTGGCACGGAAGTGCTGCTCCACGTGGATGCGCCATTCTTTTAGCCGGAGGTAGATCTCGGATTTCCTTTTGGCAAATAGAACCGACACATGTGAGCCCCAGTGATCGACCACTACAGCCCAATATCGTATGCCACCAGGGCCTGTAGGTGTCACCGGACCACCAACGTCAGAGGACATAATGTCCAGAGGTCCCTGAGCCTTAGTCTGGCTTTTGGAAAACGGTAATTTCTTCATTTTCCCCAGCACACAAGCTTCACAGAATTTTGGCTGTCCTGTCAAGGAGGTGATACCTCCAAGTTGACCCTTGCTCACAGAGTTCTGGAGTAGCTGGTAATTTGTGTGCCCAGAGATTCTGTGCAGGTGGTTGATATCCATGGCAAATAAAGCATGTGGATCCTGGCTCAAGGGAGTGCAAGTCATGTGGTATAGTCCTTTGTATTGTGTTGCCTCAACAATGTGCTGTCCTTTAGAGCTTCTGACAATGCATTTTTCTCCTTCGAACGTGCACTTGTGGCCAGCTTTTGCTAATTGCTGCACAGATACCAGTGTGATTCCAAAGGAAGGAACATGTAAAGCACGTTTGAGCTCAAGCTTATTTGCTCCATGCTTTGTCTTACAGGAGAAACAGACAGTTCCGATTCCGATTGCATCACAGTAAGTATCGTTTCCCAGGCAAACCTTTCTGGGAGGATTGAGAATCTGGTATGTACCAGTTTCAAACCAGTCAAGGTGTGGAGTCATGACCCTAGATGCTCCGGAATCAATTACTATCACCCATTTCGGTTTGCCAGAGTCACTCGACAAATAAGCAGAAAAAGCGGAGTAAGATTTGGCAGAGACAGAAGCTATAGCTAATTTGGCATCTGCCTCCGAGTTGTCAGAATCAGAGTCAGAAGCGGCAGAGGCATTTGCCTTTGAGCCACGTTTCCTATCCTTCTTATCTGGTTTCTTCGACTTGGACTTGTTCTCTTTCTTAGAGTCCTGAGACAAGTTCTTCAAGTTACGACATTCATCAGATGAGTGTGTCGCATTTTGCCCATGATGAAGGCAGTACTTGGAAGCCGTTGATTTGGCTTTGCTAGAACTCTGTGCTGCCATAGCTGTATCGGTATCTGCAATGGGCTTTTTCCCTGCAGCAACTATGCGTCCACGAACTTTGTCTAGAGTGATGGTGGAACCAAGGGAAGAAACAATGTTCCCACGGATTCCAGTCCAGTAGCTGTCCTGTGGAAGAGTGCTGAGGAGAATAAGGGGCTGTAGCTCTGGGGGGAAAGGATATTTCAACCGTGTCAAGCGATCAAAGTAGCCTTTCACAAGAGCAACATGTGTTTCAAGTTGTTTCTTCTCAACAAGCTCAGGATCACCCTCAATCACCAATTTGGTGGCAAAGAGATCTGAGAGAATGCCCATTGCTGTATCAGCACGGTTCTCTTCCTCGAAGCGCACTCGAAGTTTAGCCCAGAGAACTCCAGCATTAGATTCGTCCAAGTATTCCAGCTTTAGTTCAGCAGAGAGATATTTCTGCAAAACTCCTAGAGCACGGCTGTTGCGCTCCACTGGAGTGTCCTTGAAGGCCACACCAGCAGGAGCGGGAGAACCAGGCAAGGGGGTGTTGGCAGCAGCAATGTGCAGAGCATCTGTGGCAGTAAGAGCCTTGATGACATCCTCTAGTAGTGTGAACAAGCCTGCTTGACGTAACTCCCCTTGAGTGGTGACACGAAACATAGGCCAGTCATCTGCACCCAAGAGTGCGGTAAAGTCCGCAATATCTGTTGTTGACATAGTGTGAGACGTCCGAGGTGATATCGGATCGGGTGATGGAATGATGGAATGATGGAATGATGTGAGGCGATGCTCGGGATGCTTCTAGCTCCGAGGGAGCGAGCAATGAGTCTTGATTCTTTGAGGTCTGTCCTAGAGAAGCAATGCTCCGGGGCCCATAACCTGTCAAAATCTGTAAATGCGCGGAAGGCGCAGTACCTCAGTCTCCCGCTATGTGGGATGAAAGACTGTATATTAAATACCTGTAAATGCGCGGAAGGCGCAGTACTACAGGATAAGTAAGTAAGGATAATACAAGTAAGTAAGTAAGGAACTCACCCTCAGTCTCCCGCTATGTGGGATGAAAGACTGAGGGCAAGGGACGAGTGCAAGAGGTTTATATAACTATCTACTGCTGTGTCAAGCTGTCCAACCATCTGTCAATGTCTATCACGGGCCGGAGGCCGGGGCGCTCTGAATAATTCATTTCTTGACAGTTATAGGCTATTCAGTTTGTCTTCAATGTTCAGCACAACTGCCACGCGTGCAGGCATGATGCGAGTGGAGTCACATGGCAAATGCAGGAGCGCCAGGAGTCCAACATGCTGGTTCACTCCATTGTGCACAGCAACGACACTCGATTTGTGGTTAACATGCATGCATTCCACAATGCGAGACTTCTACGAAAGGTTCTTCCAGTTGTGCTCACCAAGCCCCGCTGCTTGTATGCAGATCGAAGGAAAAGGCTTGATGAGCTTGCCTTTGAGCTCGCTGTTCAGCAAAAGGCCAAGTGGGCAGAAACCCAGTGCAAGGCAGCAGCCACCCGAGAGAAGAAGAAGGTGGATAAGGCCGCACGCAAGAAGCAGGCAAACCCAATGGGTATGGACGAAGAGTCTGAGGATGAGTCAGAGAGAAGAGGAGAAAAGTGCGCGCGTGTAGATTGAGCAAATGCACATCTTTGCTAATTGTTTAATAAACGACCCTTGGCACCTGCAGCCTGTAGTTTCCTGATCCAAGCAGCCCTCCGAACACGGGCTCTATGGGCTGCAGCGCCAGCAGTTGCCCGGTGGTGGGTATACGCACCCAGGTGGTGGCGGACTGGTCCAAAGACATCCTGTATCTGTGTAAACAACAATGGTGCACGAACGAGGAATGTGCCACTTACAATGTCTGCACCAGTAAACCCTTTAATGGGCACGAGGCAGGGAGTGGGGGGTGGGGGCAAGACCATACACCGAATGCGCTTGAAGTCGTCCATGAAGTCTGAGCCAACTGTCGACAACGAGTCGCTAGCCCAGCGATCCAGCCCAAACAGGCCGTAAACGGGTTCCTCCTGCGGCGGGCTGTTGTCGAGCAAAGCCGTGTCTTCAGCAAGAGGTGCGGAGACGGGGATGATGACTGCGGCGTCTGCTGCGTCCACAGGGTCGAGAGCACGGCGTAATATACTTGATGCATGGGAGCTTGATGCATGTGAAGACGGCGAGGGGGTGGGGTAATAATGCACCATCGTGTGTGGGAGGCAGTTGCTGGTTTTTGGTCCAGTCATTTGAAAGACACGCTGTTGACCAGAACGAGCTGTGGCGTGACCGAGATGGGCTTGAGGAGAGGCAGCGAGCAAGCCCCATGTGAGCTCAGTAGGCAAAGCTCTGCCCGTGGCAGATGGTAGCATCATACAGAGCTTGAGGTGCGATATCGCCATGAGAGATGCGAAAAATGTTTGGCCGAGATCAGCAGTCATGCCGCTCAGAGCTTGGCCCCGTCAATCTCAACAGGACCTCACAATCATATTGTACAGACGAAAACAGCTAATCTCGCCACAAAAAAGGCTAAAACTCTCAAGATCACATTTGGGATGGTTGGTGGTGTAATCCAGGTTCTGCATCTCTTTCACCTATCACTTTCTGGGACACTTGTTCTTTCCATCTCCTTTATCCCTTTATAAGCCATGGCCTGTGTTAGTGTGGACAATTTTGTCCTACAGGGAAGTGTCTCCGGATTTGTCTGGACTTCAATCATCTCGGTAAATGGGGCTTGGGCAGCTGTTCTGGTGAGCCCAGCTGCCCCAGTGTTACTGACACTTAGCTCTTTGGCAAGGGTGAAGGTCGTTGTCACTGACCTTCATCTGAGCACCGACACTAGCACCTGCAACAGAACTTTGTCTTTCACTCCTATCCAACCATGGTCCTCGCTCGTGGGAAAGGTGGTGGTGACTGCCTTTTGTATTGTATCTCTGCTGCTCATGAGTGTCAGTGCAGTCCCCAGGGATGTCTTTTGGACTGCTATTAGTGCAGCAACTGGATCCGCACTCACAATACACTGACTGATTTGGTTCTTTTGGCAGCTTTACACTGGTGTTTCTCGGATTATCTCGTGAGTACCATATGGCAGCTCTGGCGTTTTCATTTGCCTCTCCATTGTGTATCCTTGCTCCACTAAAGGAGATTTCTACCAAGACTTCACCACAGGGTTGTCTTTCATCTGTATTTTAGTGCTTACAGTGTGGGATTTCCTTCAATCCATATTAACATGTGGCAATGCAAAGTCCCTCTCCCTTGTGCTTCGACCATCACATAGTAAGCTGAACATCTACTGAATAGGCCATTCTTGTCTTCAGATGTCACCACAGGATTATATTTTAAGATGATTTGAAGAAAGTTCTGAATGACCTGATCAAATAATAATGCAGCTGGACCAGGATGCTGAGCAACATAGACCATCCATTCAAAATTTATCATCTTCCATTTGACAGGATCTATTCCCCTCCATTTCTCCAAGTAATGGGTCAACAATATTGGCAGGATTGACAGTTATAAATGATCCAGGTGTTGCCATGCGCTTCATCATAGCTCATATCCCATTGCACCTGCATTGCTTGTAGCCAGAGCTCCCCTTCAAATCTTTGGCTAATCTTCAGTTTGTTCAAGGTCCCCATTGCCTTCTTCTCAGCATTGTTGGAAGGCTTGGCATTCAGGTTTAGCTCCTACTTCCTGATGAGATCTGTCAGCAAGGGTCTCATTTCTTGGAAACTATGGTAGCCTGCATCAAAGTGTCTGTTCCAAATGAGACATGCTTATTGACCTCTTTCTTTTGCATAATGTTCCAACAGACATAGGCAAAGTTGGGGTAATTCTGGAAGACTCCATCATGTTGTAGCAGGAGGTTCTTTATTTGCCGTTCAAAACTGATTTGCTGTGAAACTGATCTGTTTGGCTCATGCAAACCCTTGATACACCATGGATCAAGATGAAGGAAAGTAAAAGTAAGTAGGCTGGGATCTCTATCAGGAATAAATTTCGAACTGGTCTGCATCTGAATGAAATTTTTCTTGTCCAAGCACCATGCAACAGCAGAAGCTTTCATGTTTTTGTAGTCTTGGGGAGTATGTTCACCAGCAGTGTATCCCATGGCTTCCATGATCACAGTGTCCGGATCAAAAGAGCCAGGGCCATGCTGGGCACAATGTTCTCCTCAGTCAGCATAGCCTTCAGATGCAACATGTTCATCTGGTAGATAGGACAGTTCAGCACCCTGCGGTACTCCAATATCTTGATCATCAGCATCCTTTTTGAGGAGATCAGACAAATTCTCTGGACTGAAGCATACATCAGCAACTGAGTAAAAGACATTTTTGCGTAGCAGAAACATTCAATACAGGTCATTGAGATAAGAACAGGACCTAGTTTCCTAATATTGTCTTCTGTGGGCACAGTCTGGGCACCAATATACAGAGCACACATTGTTTCACTGATCTCAGACCGCAGAGGAGGTAAGACATCTTGAACACTTGTTACATATTGAGCATAGATAGCAATGTTGCCTTGTGAGTATCTTTGTGACATAGCATTTCTACAGTTGGTCACTTCCACACCCTTCTTCTTGCTGAACAACTGTGTGATTCTGGTGGCTCGAGATATAGCCACAATCATGAGATCAAACATAGATGCTGAGTTAAACACTGCCTGTATGTCTGCAGGCAACTCATCTCGAGCATAGTACTGAAAATTAGCAAGGGAATTGACAGGCTGATTTCTGGCCATCACACATACTTTGCAAGACTCACATGTATTCATCAGACTCAAAGCATCCTGACAATGGAGTGTGGCTGGAGAGAGGATCGCTCTGCTGTATGCATCAAAGTTATAAGTCCGTCAAATAAACACAAGTACCTGCAGTTCAAAGTTCCTTACATGAAAACTCAACAATCTGCTGGGGATTGGCTCATGTCGATGCAAACCTTCGACAATCTTGATGCAGTGTGTGTGTTGGAGCACCATTTAGTGGTCAACTCTGCTGTACCCGATTCTGCTCCATTATTTGTGTACACAACCCAATCCGGCTGGGCCCACCTGATGCGATCAGACTTCATGGAGTGCCGCAACGCCATTTGGCTTGACACCAGTTTAGGTGCTCTCAACGGCCATGGCTTTTGCATCGGGGGTACAACACATCTGCTCCTTCATGGTGTTGACCCCTGGATTGTAATGAAGCCGGGCCGCTGGAGTTCTGCTGCATTCCTGCTTTACTGGCACAACATTGAGGAGATTTCACACTTATTTATTCGTAATTCATTCACATTAAATAGTTTGAAAGATTCTGTCGCTCGGCTAGCTAAAATTTGATCGGGAGAGTCGTCTTCAGATGGCCGCCTGTCCGTTCTCTTCACTTTTTGTGGGAAATGGTCATCTGAACACCTCACTCACAGAGAACCAAAACCCACACAGGTTTTGGCCTCCTCTTCCCAAAAGCTATTCATTACATTCATATTCCTAACGACTTAGTTACCTGCACAGTTGAGCACCAAGTGGGCCGGCAAACTAGAGCTCAACAACAGCTGACTAAGAGAGTGCAAAGGAAGTGATTGAGGATTAAATAACTTGTCTTTGACACTCTCTAGCAATTTTTGCTGCCCACCCACCACCCTGAGTCTTGGTTATCGGACAACTACAGAAGTGGTCATTTGAACACCTCACTCACAGAGAACCAAAACCCACACAGGTTCATCCATGCTTGCACTTGTCTTGCACCCAAATTCTCCACCGAAACTAGGACTCATTCCATCCATCTCTCTACTATGCATGCTTTCGCCCACCCCGCCTGCTCCTCAGGATATCTACTCTCCAGAGTCTCCACCGGATCAGCCACCTACACACGTTGCACACCCTTCACCCCCAACACCGCAAAATTCTCCCTTCCCGCTGCACAGTATAGCACGTGGAATGGAGGGAACTGACAAGCCCCCACGCAGATGAACCATGTGCGCACAACAAGTGACATGCACACCATGGAACTGCCTCCTGGTACAGCTGTGAACAACGCCGCCGCCGGCCCCCTGCCCACGTGTGCAGTGATACAGCCCGTGATCACAGCGGCCATTGAACACATGAATGCCAGCAGCAATCGTGGAGGAGCATGCAAGGCTGTGCATGATGCAGGCACAGTTTAGCGTGTTGGGGGCGGGGATCCCACCTTTGCCTGTGTCACCTGCATCTGCGTCTTCATCGTCTGCACCCACTGGCACTTCCACCTCGAGTTCAACCTTGCCAGCAGTGCAAGACAGCATCAACGTCACCAGAGAGCGCCACCGCATTGCACCAGGAGGACGTGTGCACAGTCCTCTGCGAGCAACAGGAGATGCTCGAGTGCGTGCACAGGCTTGTGGCAGATGTCGAGTTGACATTGACTCTGAGCGCATGGAGGATGCCAAGGTCACATGATGTCTGGTCGGAGAATGAACTTGTGCTGGAGATTGCCGCCCCCAGCACTACTTTTCAATCACCTCTTGGGCTCTACGACAACTTTTGGAGGCTCTAGTTGCCTGTAGTTTCCTGTAAGTGTAGCCTGAGTATTTTGAACACAGACACAGCTAGAAGGGATTTAACTATGAGTAGTGTTTCTTTCACTGATCTGCCTGAGCATTTATCCAAGATTGACAATTGCCCTGGTTGCCAAATATGTGTTTGATGTCCTTGAGGCATTTTATGTTTCAGTGTTTCAATTGGTTGCTTCAGTTGAGTGGCTGAACAGGGTTGCTGTGCTGATTTTTTCTTGCTTTTTTGTGTTCTTTTAGTTCTACTGTGGCGAGTCAGACATTTCGACCGAAGGCTGTGACCATGAGCTCAGCTATGAGGATACAGAGAGGGCCCAGGGATGATGATGTAATTAGTGCGTGCACATTGGGATACTTCCTGGAAACCGGTGTTCCTGAGTGGGACCGTGCCATGTAATTCTACCTACCTATCACTACATTGAATTTCCGTCATTAGATTATTTGCAGCGGCCAAAACGACCACATCACAGACATGAATCCAACAGTGATGCATCACTCCTTTGGGAGTCACACTTTCCCTTTTGGGTGTCACCACCTTTTGCTATCAGCCACAAGACAGGCCTCTGCTTCGCTCCGGTATCCCGGGTGATTAGAGAGATATGAAACAAACACTAGCATTACCCAGACAGGGGTTGGCTGGAGAATCATGTTTGACACTATGATTACCAACAGGTGCAGTGAAAAAATGGAAAATAAAATAGAAACAGGGTAGGAAAATGAACTGTTTCAGGGTAACAAACAACAAAGGAAGTGGTCCAATTAAAAACAGTGTGGTCCCTGGCACGGAGTTCATTCTCCAAGGTGTGAAGCTTGCGAGAAATCAGTGGCCCTGGCGTCCCTGGGATGGATCACAGCACTGACCAGACAAAGAGAGACAGTGGCCAAGAAGAGCACAAAACAAATAGGAAACCAGAAAATAGAGAGCTGCAAGATTTGCAGGGAAAGTTAAACCAAGGGAGAACAGACTCCTCGAACAATGCAGGGCAAGGAACTGAAAGGTGAGCAGGCCCTCGGAACAACTGAAAATACATACTTTATCCCTTGAACGACCCAGGGCAAGGAACTGAAAGGCAAGCAGGCCCTCGGAATGACTGAAAATACATACTTTTATCCCTCGAACAGTAATCAGCAACTGCAATGCACAAAAAAGCAAACAACAGAGAGAAAATGTGGTGTTAGTCGAGAGGTTCACAGAAATAAGCCATTTTGCAGACTGAAGGTTCACCAAATGCACCTCTCTTTTTGGTCAGTGAAGGCTCGCTGGCTTTCTAGAGGAAGAATTACAGTCTAGGGCCACAGATGAGATGAGAGGTCTGCAAGACTCTTGTATTGCGCCGCATGAATCATGCAGCGCAGTGGATGAAATTGATACCAACCACTAGATGCCAGAGAAAGCCAAATAAGCCCAGCACTGAGAATTGAAGGACAACACAGGGAGAGAGAGTGCAATAGATTATGGGCCGAGAACAGTCAAAATTTCTTGAAATACTGTGACAGGCGACATTTTCCCAGTGCACGAGCAAGGGAAGCCAGTTTGACCAAACTTTCCGGCAAACCTGATGCATTGAAGGAGCGAGGAAAGATTGGGGAAATTACCATGGCCCACATTGATGGCGAATTCCAGGAGCAGTTTTGAAAAACAGTGTAGAGGAACCTCCACAGTAAACAGTTCAAGCATCAATAAACCCCAGCATTAATCCAAGAAGAGAACATTCCAATTCCAGGAAGTCTGAGGACGCAGGAAACGGGGGCAAATTTGTCCGAAGAGAAATCTGTCCCTGTCCTTATATCGAGGATCATCGGCAAGACTACGTGGCCCCCTTGGCATGATTGTGATTGAAATCTGGCTGCGGCATAGGCAGCAGCAACTGCATCCTGTCCAGAAGGAACTGCGCGTAGGTCAGCTGTTGAGCCTCATGATGGGTTTTAAATGAAAATCTGGATACAGCCCCAGGCATGTTCAACTGAAAGCGGTCGAGTGCAGGCCTCTGCCATGATTGTTATCAGTGTTTTGGCGTCAATTGAATGTTTGACATTTGACGTCAACCAATGGAGAAAAACAGGGTCACGAATGGGGCAGGAGGGCATGACTTAAAGGGTGGGAGGAGAGAAAAAGACAAAGGAGATAAGCCTACATGGGGTAATTGCACCGCTGAGAGGTCATTTCTTCAAAGAACAGTTAATAATATGTGGATTACATAGGTGGATGGCAGGAGAGAGTGTGAAGAGCTGTTGAGCCTTATGGAGAAAGAACCAACATGCGCAAATTGATGAGCACTGCCGAATGAGCAAAATCTTAAAGAATGGTTAATCACTAGTGCTTAGGAGTTGCTTAGGTAGGGTGGTGATGAGCGCGACACGTGATGTTGAGTAGTCACATCTGGTCACAGTCCACTCACATCAGTAACATTGCTCAGCTAAATCTGATGTCCGATAGCAAAAAGTGGGCCGTTGTTTTGGCCACTGCAAATACGCTCTATTTCGTCTGTGCATCCGAAATCCGAAATCGAAGGGAATGTTACTTCAATCATCTTTGTGCTGAGTAGGCAGGGCCACAAGAGGTTGCAGATCACTAGAACTCGCGCACCCATCAAGTCACGTGTAGGAGGCCCCTCCCCCCAAATTAGCAAATTAGGAAGGCTGCTGGTATGCCGGCCACTCTCAGTCAACAATTCTTGCCCACTTCTCACTTGAACTTGTTGTAATTGAGATATAGTATGTGTTATATGGCCTCTAGAATGTCTGTGCATGTAGACAGCCCGACAGAGAATTTATTTTGCGCTTTTTTTCTTCTACCCCATCACATCAATTCATGTGGCTTGATGGGTGTGTGAGATCTGGTGATCTGCGACCTCTTACACCCCCAATTTGGTTGGATCTCCAAGCGAGCTCCCAGGCTCTATATTAAGACTTGTATGGTACGACATCCCACGAAACGTCCCGGGGATATCAAATACGACAATCTCCAGAGAATTGCATGATCCCCAAGCCCCAGAAGGTTTACGCAAGAGGTCAGGGCAAGATCGCACAAGAGTGGGTGCCTTGACATCTGCCACCGTTACTTCTCAGACATTGCAGCTGGCCTCAGACAGAGCAAATATAAGAGGACCCATGGTGGTCAAAAATCAAATGAATTGTATGGCTAACTATGTCTCAGCTACGTATAAAATTACCTATGAATATGGATACATGTGTGAATGCAGATTAAATGAGTAAGTAAGATTTTGCAGTGCGGTGCGGTGTGCACAGCACCTGATCGCAGTCGACAACAAATTACTGGAAGAGCGGAAGGTCAGGATTGCCATAGCAGCGGCAGTCAGCCTTGAGGACCTTCACAATGTTCCTGTAGATCCATCAGCAGGGGTAAACGATGACGAGGGGGATTACATACTTCGAAAGTATTTTCTCATTGGGCTCGTCACGAAGCATGGCTAGCTCCTCATCCACCTTCTCCCAGAACTTGCAGCCACCCAATACGTCAATGATAATCTGGTGCTATGGAAAGGTGGTCAGCAAAGGCACGTTGCGGAGGAAGGTTGATGTACCAAAATTGCGACACGGGCCAGCATGGGCATCCTGACCTTCATGTCCGCGTCGGGAACAATGTTGACCAGCTCCTCACAGAGCTTGATGATGTCGAGGGGGTCCTCGCGCTCTTCAATGGTAGTCTCACCCTCGTCGTCCTTGGTGGCGACTCACAAGGAGTTGAAGATCTGGGAGTAAACGGTGAGCACATCAATCAATGGAAGTCTCGGCGCACATACAGCTTTCTTGATGCTATAACAGTGATCAGTCAGGCATGTGCGGACATGGCTCGTGACAGCGCTCCAGATGGTCTTCTCCCTGATTTGCTCAGAGGTAATACCCAACTGACTGGTGTGGTCCTGGATCAAGGACTGCAAACAGCATGAGCAGTAGTGGAAAATGGGGAGTGCAGACAGTGACCTTTACAATCCCGCTCGGACTGTCAGCCCTGGACTTCTTGACATAGTGGCTGATGTTCGGCGACATAAGGGTGCAGAAGCTGTGAATATCCAGCTTGCTCTGCGACCATTGTCAGCGCTGTCGATTGGGATAAAATATATATATATACCTCAAGCTTTTTCAGGATGACAAAGTCAGCAGCGCTGGGAGCAGTGAGGGCCTGCATCTCTGAGATCTTGAGGATGTGTGCAAACATGAGAATTTCGGTGCGACGCTCCGCGATCTGCAAGCAGAAAGATCAGTGCAGGCAGCAGAAAATTGGTAGGGGCCTGCCTTGGAGAATTCCTCAAGAGTCATGACACTCTCAGGCTTCAACTTGAGTTTTTTGGCGACGAGGACCCTGAATTGGGTAAAGTCCTCGGTGACGCACTGGCGCTGATTGGAGCGGCCATGAGGGGTGTACGGCGATGAGGAGTGGTGGTTGCGCTGGGTATTGGTAGGGGTCGAAGGAGGAGGACCTTGAGCGGAAGGGGATCCCTGAGGTGAGCTTGTATTGCCCAGCACACCAACGTTGGGGGAGGGTGGAGCAAGCGGGGAGCTGGGGGTATCAAAAAGAGCGGAGAGGCAAGACGAATGAGGGTGTGAGGGTGTTAAGGAGTGGAAGAGTCAGGAAAATGAAGGGGGAGAAACAGAGAGGAAGGTAAGTCGAAACAGAGTTATGAAAATTTTTACCAACTGACAGTCACGGACACGTGAGATAATCCCTGCTGGGTGTCCTGCTCGCCGCTCAGTTGATAAGCCCATTACCACAATGCCCGCACGTCAGACCGGCCAATATGATGCTGGTACATCTTGAAATCACATCTTGGCCTCTCTTGAACATGCATGCAGACTTCGAAGATGCCAAAGGTATCGCGTGCTCCACAACGTCTGACACCAAGGACGTTGTTATCCTGAAGAGTGGACAGAAAATACACTTGAAAAGCCCAAAACACGAGCATTCCACCGCTTTGTTGGCTGCAACTTCTGCCAGAGGAGTTAGAGATTGGCAAGCAGATCAATCAACACGAAATCTGACTCCAGGCCAGTGGGCAAATCTGAAGCTGGCTGATCTGTTTGCTGAACTGGATTATCCGGATGAGCCTTCTGGTTCTTACCACGCTCGGAGCCCACTGGACGATATCATTATGGACGGGAATCAATTTTTCGATTTGGCTCACAACGAGATCTTCTTCACTGCTGGGATGGAAGATGTCCAAGTCGACACCCGGCGGCAGGAATTACTTCAAGAATACAAAAGATCCAGGCTGCCATACAACAACAGTATGGGAGGATGCCTATTCCAGCCAAAATATGGAAATTGGTGAAAAACAAGGACATTACATGTCAGGCTCAAAAAAGACAACTGTGCCTTTCAGCAGAAAATGTTTCAATGGCTTGAATTATTAATAAGCTGTGAATTGCTAAGTGATGTTGACCTGGTTGTCAAGCCAGATGGCCTCCTTAAACCTCCACCATTGGCAGGCATGTAGAAATTGTGGTGGTGTAAACCAGGGGGTAGAAGAATAAAACAATGATTTATTGGCAGATTCTCGAGGCCTTTTATACCTCGAGAACAATGGTACAAATAAGTAATAACTACTACGGTTTCAGACCAGCTGAAACCGTGGTTGCCCAGAAACACTGTGTATCCATGAGTACTGTAAACTGTTTCAACCGTTGCACAGTTTCAACCGCCACAGTGTTTCAGCCTTGTTGTACTGTTTCAACTTGGCTTGCTGTGCGCACTCCAACACTCCCCCTCAAGCCGAAATTAATCCAAGTGCTTCAACGAGCGGTTTGAACTTGAAGGCGGCAAGAGCTTTGGTGAGCACATCGGCGGTCATCTCCATGGTTGGACAATAGACAACTTCGAGAGATCCCTCTTCGATCTTCTCACGAATGAAGTGATAGCGGATGTCGATGTGTTTGGTGCGAGCATGGAATTGGCCAAGTTCGGCATGTGCGAGGGAAATCGCGGATTGATTATCGTTGTAGATGAGGAAGGGGAAAGTGATTGGTCCAAAGAGTTCGGCCATTAAGTAGCGAAACCAGATCGCTTCCTTCGCCGCATAGGTGATGGCGACATATTTGTGTGTTACCACGCCAATCAGCTCACGGCCATCGAGCTGTTTTCCGACGCCGATTGGGGAAATTCCACTGATGACCGCCGTTCCATCACCGGCTACCTCTCTACATATTCAGGGGGAGTCGTAACGTGGAATTCCAAGAAGCAGCCTACCACCGCACTCTCTAGCATGGAAGCCGAGTACATGGCACTCACCTCCGCTGTTCGCGAAGCACTTTGGCTTCGCAGCATTATTCAAGAACTTCAATTTCCTCTTCCCTTGCCGACCCATATCTCCGTCGACAATCAGGGAACCATTTCTTTTGCGAAAAATTCCGACTTTCACGCACGCTCCAAACACATCGACATCCGCTATCATTTCATTCGGGAGAAACTCACTTCTCACAAAGTTTCAGTTTCCTACTGCCCCACTGCGGAGAACACTGCCGATGTTTTTACGAAACCCCTTGACAAGAGCAAGCACGAGTATCTCGTCTCACGCCTCGGCATGACTCGCGCTTGAGGGGGAGTGTTGTAATTAATAATCTTATGTTCAACTTTACACCGGCAGGCTGTGCCGGATAAGTTCCGGCACCACTCGGAACACTCGGCCTTACCAATCAATAGATCGCCGATGTTCTCCCCGATTCTACTTATTCATGTTCTCCACTTACTTACTCATACTTGAGCTTAGATAATATTTTCTGTACAGTATACAAGCTGGGGAATTATCCCTGCAATTATATAAATAAATCAAAAGAGTTTTCTATACTCTCCGCACACTTTTCTCAATACTTCCACCTCCAAAGGTTCCTGGCCCAGCTCCGTATGCATGCAACAGACACCTCGGCCTGAGTGCGGGCGGGCGAAATGGGAGGGCCCCAGCTGCGTTGCTCTCCGTGCTGTAGGTTCTCATGTCCTGCCGCCGGCGGGCGTTCGTCGCGCGGAGGGTACCTGAGACCGAGCGTGTTCGGCCCCGCGTCAAGTGGCCACCCACGCCCGCGTCAGGTGGCCACCCGCACCTGCGTGCAGCAGACGGCGGCAGACGAAGACGCGGGCGTGGGTCTCAACCTAGGTGCGGGCGCTCTGCAACCTGTGCATCGGGCATGCGCGGAGTGCGTGCGGTCTTCGCAACGTGTATGCGTATTGGTAGCAGTTTGAGCTTCGAATTGTGCTGCAAGTGCCTATTCGCGATCGTGAGCTTTGATTTGCGCCCCAACTACGTTTCCGCGTTGTGTGCTGCTGCGATGGTGTCTCGTTCAAAGTCTGACAGAATTCCCCGTCTTCCGTCTTCCTTGAGTGCTGTGGATTCGCTGGTTTCTTTCACAGTTTTGAATAGAAGGCACCGGCGCCTGCGATGGGAAGGCGCTTGTGCTTTGACATTTGATTGATACCAATCTGTGGAGCGTCTATTTCCAAATTCATGAGCGGACTCGGCTTGCATTCACGTTTGTGTTGGTCTCTCTGAAGATTGGCATGTCCTGTATCTAGACTATGTTCTTTCGTAGCTAAAGCTATTCTTTTCTCAGTGGTCGTTGCTTCTGATTTCAAGTCCAATTGTCCCAGATGGTTGACACCAATCTGTCACAGACGAGGGTGTGTGATTGACATCAATTCGTGTGCAGCAGACAGCTCTCTTGCTGTCTCTCATCTCTCCCCCCACCGATAGCACTCCCTTAGCCATGGCAGAACTTGTCGGACTCATAGCCAGCATAGTGACACTAGTGGATGTTGTTGCTCAGGCTGGTGAATATGCCAAGGACTTCCGCAATGCTTCTAAGGAACGCAAGAGGCTATTCTCGGAAGTAGATGGACTCAAGCCCTTGCTCGCAGATCTTCAGACTCATATTGTACCTGCTGCCCATACTCAGGCTGGAGGGCACCAATTCCGGCTTGAGGAAGCAACGGCAGAGTTCAAAGAGACTTTGTTGCGCCTCACCAAGAAACTAGAGCCAGCACAGGGAACAGCTAGAAAGATCATGAAACAGGCTGCATGGGTTCTGTGGGACCAAAGTGAGGCAAAGGATGATCTGGCAGAGATAGAGCGCTTCAAGTCAACGCTGAGCAACTGGCTGAGCATGGAAATCTGGTATTTAACTTCCTCCTCTGCAAAATGCAACTCAAATTTGTTAGGGATACTACCAAACAGAAAGAGCAGAAAGAGATCATTAAATGGCTGTCACCAATCAATTTCTTTCCAAGGCAGGCTGTTATCTTTGCCAGCCACCAAGAAGGAACTGGACAATGGTTGCTGGACGATGCAACATTCAAGGGATGGAAGGATAACTCTGGCAAGATTTTGTGGTGCATTGGTATTCGTATGTGACCACATTGTGATTGAGAGACCCATTCCAAACAGCTTTCATTTAGCTGGTGCTGGGAAGACTGTGCTGGCGTGGGTTGGGCAAGTTTCAATCTGGATAAACACTGACTGTATTCTAGGTCTGTTGTTATGCACCATCTCCAAGGTGAATTTCAGGACAGAAGCAAAACTGCCATAGCTGCCATGTATTGCAACCACAAGGAGACTGGGCTTCAGACATTGTCAAATCTGATGGCCAGCTTGTGGAGGCAATTCATTGCTCATCAGTCAATCTCCTCTGATGTCAAAACTCTCTATAAGCAGCATCAGGACCAAAATACAAGGCCATCCCTTGAAGAAGTCATGGCTCTTCTGGCTAAAACTGTATCTGGTTACTCTCGGGTTTTCATCATCATTGATGCTCTGGATGAATACCCAGAGGATGGAAATGTCTGCAATGGTCTAGTCCACCAGCTGCAGGCACTTGGTCCTTCTGTGAACCTTATGTTCACCTCCAGGCCTCACATTGATGTTTCTAGAGCCTTTCCAGATGCAGAAAAACTGGAGATTCGTGCAACTAAAGCAGACCTTCAAAAATATATATCTGCCCAGATCTCTGCATCCTCTAGGTTGTCAAAGCATATTGTGGCCAGCCCAGATCTGGCTCTGGAAATTGAGGAGCAGGTTCTTGGCAAGGCAGATGGAATGTAAGGCCACTGTTCCAAATGTATAACCTTATGCTCATCCAAATCAGGTTCCTGCTCACAAAACTCCATATTGACTTACTAGCCACAAAGACCACCGTCAGGGATGTGCGTGAAGGTCTTTCCAAGTTGCCTGCAGACTTGGACCACACATATGATGATTCCTTGAAGCGAATCCAGTCCCAGAATCCAACAGATAAAGAGCTTGGGTTGGCTGCGCTCACCTGGATTGCATATGCATTCAGGCCCCTCTCTGTCGTTGAACTACAGACAGCCCTGGCAGTTAGGCCAGATGACACACATTTCCATCAGGATGGTATGACAGACATTGAAACCATCTTGTCTGTGTGTGCTGGCCTGGTCTATGTGGAACAGACAGATGGAATTGTTCGTTTGATCCACCTCACAACACAAGACTATCTGGATAGAATTCATTCTACCCCATTCCCACTTGCCCATGCAAACATTGCAACAAGCTGCCTGACATACTTGTTATTTATACCATTGCCAGTTGAACCCAAATTTACTTATGGTTCAGAGGACCACAAAAACCTAATGTCTGATCACCCATTTCTTGAATACACTCAGCTGTATTGGGGATCTCATGCCAGAGAGACAGAATCAAAAATCAAAGATGTTCTCTCCAATGCTCTGAAAGATGCAGCAAGGAGGAAATTCTTGTTGGAAGTTTTACAACAGGAATGGTGGCTTGATGAAGTCCCACAATCTGTCACCCTTATTGATGTTGCAGCAAGACAAAATTTGACAGAGTTGGCATATGACTGCATTGTAAACAGAATTCAATTGACTTCTGATGATAACTACGCATTATATGCAGCATCATACTATGGGCACCAAAGAATTGTGAAGCTGCTGCTGGAGAATGGTGCAAATATCAATGCCCAGGGTGGAGTCTATGGCAATGCACTTCAGGCTGCATCCTATGCAGGCCACATTAACATTGCCAAACTGCTCCTGGAGAAAGGTGCTGATGTCAATGCCCAGGGTGGACACTTTGGCAATGCACTTCAGGCTGCATCTTTTAAGGGCTATATGAATATCATGGAGCTGCTGTTGGAGAAGGGTGTTGATGTCAATGCCCAGGGTGGAGACTATGGCAATGCACTCCAGGCTGCATCCTACTCAGGTCACAGAGACATTGTTCAACTGCTCCTGGAAAAGGGTGCTGATGTCAATGCCCAGGGTGGACACTTTGGCAATGCACTTCAGGCTGCATCTTTTAAGGGCTATATGAATATCATGGAGCTGCTGTTGGAGAAGGGTGTTGATGTCAATGCCCAGGGTGGAGACTATGGCAATGCACTCCAGGCTGCATCTTGTGGGGGCCACCTGAATATTGTGGAGCTGCTGCTGGAGAAGGGTGCTGATGTCAATGCCCAGGATGGAGACTATGGCAATGCACTTCAGGCTGCATCGTGTGGGGGTCACATGAACATTGCCCAACTGCTCCTGGAGAAGGGTGCTGATGTCAATGCCCAAGGTGGATACTATGGCAATGCACTCCAGGCTGCATCTTTGGCGGGCTACATGGATATTGTGAAGCTGCTGTTGGAGAAGGGTGCTGATGACAATGCCCAGGGTGGAGACACTGGTGCTGTGTTTTGAAGATAACTCCAGGTACTGCATGCATCTTCATTTTTTTGATAACTTATATTGCTTATAGGCCAACTGCTGGATTTTCAATGTTCTTTTAGTTACAAGATCTTGAACCCAATTTACCATGCATTTATGCTCTGTTATAGCAAATGTTGAAATGTTGGATGAAATGGCCGACATGTAAGTGGTTTGCTTTATAAAATGCAAGTTCCAGATATTCTAAGAGATCTGTTGGAGGTCTCTGTGTGACTCAAACCTGTGTCAGGACTACAAAGTATGTAGAGAACTGACTCTCTGCATACACGATTTCATAAATCATCAGATTCATAGATCTAGAGAAATAAATCAACAATTACAAGAGCCTGCCTCAGTGCATTTTGGAATATTGGCTTGGCTAGGCACCACTGGGGTAGGGCCTTTTGGCAAGGATGGTGTGAGGACATTCCGCACCCTGATTTTTTTCACTCTCCTTATAAAATTATGTGTGTCTATCTTTCTGAAACTTTGTAATCTCAGTCATCTCCACTTCAATTTGTTACTGGTAAGGAGGATGCCAGACTGGGAAGCTCAGCTACTTATTTCATAGAAAAAGGACAAGGAAAAGAAAGATAAAAACCAACATCTCTCACTTCCGTGCCTCTGGTGGGAGTTGAAGCCATGGCGTCCAGCTAGATGGGAGGCACACAATTTCATTGAAGTTGGATGATCTACCATTGATCTATGAAGACATTCCCTAAAAACAGAACATTGGTTTCTCTATCTCATTTTCATTCAAGGCTTATCAAAGCTGTGTCACAATTGCCAATGGACTGCTGTTCAGGCAGGCATTGGTGAGGCCTGGGATTCAACAACTCCAGAAGTAAAGGGAATCAGACATGCAATGACATAGAAGCAGCAGCACATAAGACATGTCACTTGGACCAAAAGAGAGGCAAGACAAGCAACTCCCTCAGTCCCGTTTTCGGTGGAAGCCAATCGAGTACAGCCACTGATGGTGTGATGCGAATTACATGGAAGAAGGGTGGAGTCCATCGCACTCAACATACTGTAGTGTTTCGACCAAAGGTTCACTATTTTTAGAATTTTCACTCACCGAGCTGACCGAAATTTTTTCTTTTGAGTTATTGCGATTTTTAAACACATCAAAAAAAATCTGGGTGTCACCTGAACCTGAACCTTTGGTCGAAACACTACAGTATGCATCTTGCTGTCAGTCTTTTACGATGTTGTTTCAAGTGCCGATCAATTGCAAAAAACACACTCTTTTCCTTCCACCTCCTTGCTCAAATCCTAATGTCCCCAACACCACCCCTCCAAGGACTGACAGCGGCTAAACTTACTACTGCCAAGGGTGCTGAGCTTAAGTTCTGGATAGTAAAAGCCAACGAAGTAGCAAGCAAGAAAGTTCTAAATGTCAGTGGGAAGGTGGACCAGTTGCAGGCTGATCTTGCATGCTATTATGGCCTTGATCTTAGCGTGATTCCATGCCCAGAGGCCATCACAGTGCAGACAGTTGATCAAGATATCTGTGAATGACAGTGGGCTGATTGGGAGGCATTAGGGGTTGAATGGAAGGATACAGTTAGAGCGGGGCGAGTTTTCAAGCCAATAATTGGTTCTACTACTGGTAAGTAGTGTTCCATTTGAAGATAATATTTTATTCTGACTCGGATTCACAAAACTCTAAGCTACCACAGATTCGATTCTTTCAGCATCTCATGATGCTCCTGATGTGCTTGGTGTGCTGCCGCCGGCATTATCGTCCAGCATGTTGCTAAACCAAGCAAACAAGAAGGTATGACCTATATCTCACATGTGACCGTGATTTCGATGATTTAATGCCAATGGTGTGTCTAGACTCTGTCTAGCCAATCCCCGAGTTCAGCTGCAATGCAGTCTCAGCATAATGCTACTGGCCATGCCGCATCTTATGCATCTCAGAATCAACTATGACAGGTGGATTTTACCTCCAGCAAAGGCTCCCAAATCACTGTGAATACCACTGCCCCCACATCCCCCCAATTAACACTGCCTGCCAGCCCACCCAATCTCCACCTCCCTCTCACTCAGCCCTTGCAGCATGAGGTGACCATTTTGCAGGACCTTTCGGAGGCTATTCGTGGCCTTGAGCGTTGCGAGTGCCTTCATGAAGTCATACAGCAGATTGAATCAGGTGCTGTTCAGTCAATCCGAGAGTGCTACGGTCCTACCCAATATGGACACTGTGGGACTGCTGACCCATCACGGCCAAAGTACTCCAATCTTGTCTCGAAGTGAGAGCGCCTTCACCGAATCCTTACGAATGATTTTGGTGGTGACAAGGATAGGTTTTTCGCTTTTTTCGCCACTCCTCCGACAGCCCATAGGAAATGCAAGCAGACCGAAGAGGAGGCGTCCGAGTCTGTTCCTTCACAGGAACATTTTCGCTCCTTCCGCAAGATTGTTGAGGTTGTACCATGGTGTGAGGCCAACTTGGTTTCCAAGCACAGTAAAATTGAATACTACTCGGGGGACAGGGAATTTTCTGAGGCTCTCTGGAATGCAAAATGGGCCGACAAAAGTGCGTGGGAAGTATGGCGAGCGATTGGAAGAGAACAGTATATTAAAGCCAAGGTTTCTGCTGATAGTACACAAGAGTAGAGACAATACATATTACAAATTTTTGTCATAATCCTCCATGTACTCATGGTTGTCATTTGGTGAATAGAAGTAGCAGAACATTGTCACCGTCTCAACCTGTGACCAGCCACCCCATGCAGCCACCATGTCAGCCATCCACTTCTTAACCAGCACGCTGCTGGGGAACAGTGAGTTCTGGCCACATACACCAATCATGAAGTTGGTGAATGTCATCTAATGAGAGTGCCCGGGCAGACCATGAAACTTCACCGGATTTCGCCTTCGCCTTCTCGAGGCCAACCATGAATTGAGATACATGTCGAGAACGGGTCAGAAGACCACGCCTGAGAATAACGAGTGAGCCGTATAGATCCACAGAAAGATAATCACTATGAATACCAGTTATTTGTGATGGAATCAAAGTGCCAGTCCGTTAAGCTTTCATTTGGACGGATACTTCGGTACCACATGGTACTCGCTGCCCGAGTCAAAACAGCTGTAGAATACTAGTAAAAAAGGAATCTGCAGCTAGAAATGCAAAACAATTAGCACCTGAGAAAACCTTTTGACCTTCAAAGCCTTGCTCAACAGGGCCACATTTTTGGGTAATAAATGTTGCTATATCCCGAGGAGTTTGCTCGTCGACCTTATTTGCATTCCATTTTGGATTTCGACGCAATTGGAAGATGATGTACGCCTGAATAACACTAATTTTAATGAATCAGCAGTACATCATAGCCTGAGATGATTAAAAAGGTACCGCATGTGTCCAGCTCGAGTTTGGTCTGTGATACTTGCCCTGGTCATTTGAGCTGCATATTTAGCATCACATCGTTGACTTTCTCATCAGGAAAGTCATCTATTGACTGGGCTATAAGGTCTTGAATGTGTCCCAGCAGTGAATCTGCATCTTCGAGGTCAAGCAAGCAAAGTTTATCTTCAATCTGTAGATGATTTTTAATTTTACTTAGAGCCTGAGCGACAGGCAGCTGGACAAACCTGTTGAGCATTAGGAAATTGTTCTGTCGCGTTGGTCGCGGCTTGTTCGGGTACTGGTCCAGACGAAGACATGGTAAGCTCGAGGTGAGACAGGAGGAGAGGTCTTGGTTTATGGCCCAAGCATGTCCAAATATGTATTTCCTGGCAAGCATGATTCTACGGCTTTCATAAGTATAGAGTAATCATGGGGGTCTGATAACTAATTATCATGTCGAAATATCCAGCGAGGGGAAGCGACGCGACGCGATCAGGTGACCTGTCACGCACTGCACTTGCAGTAGCGTTTGGGACTACTGTACTATTTCGACCACTTGTTCAGGTGACGGTGACACTCAACTTTTTTTGATGTGCTCAAAAAACGCCATAATTCCAGAGAAAAAAATTCGGCCATCTCGGTCGACGAAAATCTAAAAATCATGAACAAGTGGTCGAAATAGTACAGTACACTCGGAATCAGGAAGACGGAAAGGAAAATAAGAGGGAAAAGCGATATTTTATTAGAAGGCTACCCATTACAAGAGAGGAGAAAAGGGAATACAGTGTAATGTGTCAGTAGTTCTACCTTGTAATCTAGAAATGCGGAGGTACAACGGCACTAGGGACACTGGGACCGTGCGGGGCGGCGGCAAAGAGTGAAGGGAATTGTAGGCAGTATACCTAGTGGCGGCTGCGATGTGCCCACCCAACAGCCAAAGGGTGAGCCAGGAGAGGCTTGTACGTTGGATTTGTCGGGTTACGCGTCGAGATTGCCAGAGAGAGAGCTGATGAGGTGCAGCTGGAGTTCTTCGAGACGCGCTTCGGCGTGAGCGAGGAGGAAAAGCCGAGGGTTATGTGTCATCCTACACCCGTGCCCGATGATGCAACAAACGAAAGCCGCGCAGACGTGGCGCCGTGAAGCGCACGGCGCCGCGCTCTGCCGGGCTTTCCACGTTGCAATCGTCCCGACGTGTGGGCTTCTAAGAATTTGCCACGGGGGAGGGATAAGCGAGGTCGCGGGGCACTAGGATGGTATGAGAGTGGAGGAGGGGCAGGCACGTACCTGCTGAGGAGCTCGGGCAGCTGCTCCGTGTCGGCGTCCCTGCAGTCCATCCAAGGGAGCAGCGCGAGGCTCAGCTTTATTTGCGGTCGTGTGCTCGACATGCGGTGCAGGAGGACTGCTCGACGAACCAGAGCGGCATCGCCTCCTCCAGCGCGTGCGCCGACCCGACGTTCCCGCGGTAATCGCTGTGTACCCTCGCTCGCCCCCCTCCTCGATTAGGAGCTGCGGTGGCATCTTCGCAGCCGGGTCTGGTGCCGCTTCCTGCACAAAACATCAGCTCAGCCCCCCCCAAAAAAAACATCCCAGAAAGTACTACCTCGACGACGGGAACCTTGACCGTGGTGTGCAGCGCGGGTGCTGCGATGTCCGCCGCGTGCTTTAGCTTCCCGAAGCTCTTCAGGCGGCCCATCAGCCCCGTCGGCGTGCTCGGCGTCTGCGCGCCTGGGGCGCCTGGCCCGCTCCAGCCAGTGAAGTCGCCCGGCGCGCTCGGCACGACACGACCCTGCATCGACACCTGGCGTGCGCGCTGAAGTAGTCCGCGCTCGCCCTTTTGCGCTCCTTGCCGTCGGGCACGCAGGAGTTGCGCAGACGCCGCGCCGCGAGTGGCGTCGCGTCGTTCTGTGCAACCAGGCGACTGCGGAATCGACGGCAGCGGGAGCACGTCCTTGGACACTGGCCGTGTTGACACACACCATATATATGAGAACGTACCTCGGGGTGCTCGTCGTCTCAATCCCGTGCATCTCGCGGCGAGCACGGCCGGCATGTCGACGGTCGTCCTGGCGGTCGAGGTGCTCGATACCCGCGCTCAGCGCCGCCGCGCTGTCACCACCCAGGGCGATCGCGCCGCTCTCGTGCTGCCCGCGATCACGCGCTCGCTGCTGACGAGTCCCGGGCGATGGACAACCTGGCGCTCCTGGACCGATGCTACGTCAGCGGCGTGGGCGACGACGCAACGCGGATACGGCTCGAAGGGTGGCGCGCGGCGCGGGAAGGTGCTCGATCTTGCGCACTGCGCGAGCTCGCGGCGGGGCAGGCGTTCCTGTTATCGGTGCTGCTGGGCATCCCGGTGATTGCCGCGCAGCCAGCGTGCGCGGTGACGCCGCGGCGACGCGCAGCGTGACGTGGAGGACGTGCAGCGTGGCATGGAGGACGTTGCTAGCATGGTCGCACTCCATTCTGCGTGACCCCCGTCGTTCGCATTCGACGCGGCGGGTGTCAATAAAGCAGGAGGCGGCAGTGCGGGACCTGCAATGAGGACGACGCGATCTTACGGGTCACGACGCGATTTGGCGCGTCAGGCGGTCGTAAACTCCCGGGGCGAGGTCTGGGCACAAGGTTTTGTGAGGGAAGCGGGTGAGGAAGCACGGGGGGTAGCAGAATTAGCCAGCTGCGTACAGCAGTTTTGTTCTGTGAATATCCAAGAAGCCACATGTTAGATGACCAAATAAAGGCGCGCTTACAACTCACGCGTTGCTCGCGAGTCGCGACGACGAGTATAGACGTGCGGGAAGAGCTTCGGGCCACAAAAATGCGACCGACAGGCCACGAAGGCGACGTGCAACAATTATACACGGCATTCAGATAAAGATAGTAATAATCTAATCTACTCACGATTAGATTTGAAAGGCTTGCGTGCCCCATGGGCCCCAAAAACTTAAAAGTTCATGAGGCATGCTATCGCGGGGGCATCTGCAAGAATTTTACGTACCCCATGAGCCATAAAGGGCCCATTTCGGTGCTGGGGTATGCAGGCTATGCGGCCCGTGGGCCTTGGGCTCCGTGAGGCCGTGAAGAACCTGTCGTGGTCCCGAACATGAGGTAAGAGAGGCGCGCGGTGCCAGAACCAGAAAAAAAGACAATCTTGATGCATTGTGACCATTTCCCCGGTTTCCAATCGACAGAGGAGACCGAGGGCTTCATGTGCATACCCAGATTACGGCGCAGCGACAGAAAACGAGGGAGTTGTGGGCGCGTGTGTATCGCTTAGCGTGTTTGCCTCCGCTGGGGCTTCGGCCACATCCGGATCATCCTAGGTCATGCTCATTTGTCAACGTAAGTACCTCAGGCCTGCGCCGCTGCCCCGCCGTCGCCATGCGCCCCCACGTGCACGCCCCTATACCCGCACACGCCACCCGACAAGGCCGTGCTTTGCGGCGCTGCGCTCGACTCCGACGACTTGGTGTACGAGGACGAGTACGACCAGCGGCGCCCCGGGATCCCACACTTCCTGCCCTGCCCTCCACCAGTGGTGCCCCCGGCCCCGACGCGCGGTGCGAGGCGCGCGTGCACGACGGACCGGGGGTGGCGAACTCGTGTGGTTCTGTCTCCTCCTTCGTCCTCTGTATCCTGCGAAGCTGCGCACTCCGGTCAATGTCCCCTTCCTGCTTTCCTCCTATCACCTACTACACCTATTCCTTCCCCACCTCTCGCCCACCGCTAGTACCCCGTTTCTCCTTCCTCTCCTGTTTCCATCCGGTCGTCCTGCTGCCCCCCTTTTGTTTCTGTTTTCCTCCAACCTCTCCACATTTCCCTGGCGCCCCGCGCGCGCCTCGCGTTCTATCGTCCCACCCCACCCCCTTTCCCCGCCGCGTTCCTCGTCTCTCTTCCTCGCTCCCTCGCACCCACTGTCTTCCTCTTTTTTTGCGCCCCCTCTCTCTCTCTGTCGTCGTGTAGCACTCTAACACACCTCTTTCCACAGCGGCAACCCCCTCGGCACGTTACACACCCTCTGCGCCGGCCACGCCCGCCCGCCCAACCAGAGCGCGTATCATACATACAACTGTTGTGGTGGGGCCATCACGCACAGACACCCCGCACTCGTCCGCGCCGACGCAGCCGAGTATGGCAATGACTATGAGGCGCCACTCTCCCGCCCGCTCGCGAACGCTTCATCCAGCTGACTACCCCGCCATCGGCGCTGTACGATGACTCGGCGGATGGCGAGGGAGTTCGCGAGGTATAGAGAAAGGGGGATGCAAAGGGCGAGCGGGGTGGATGAGCATTGGGGGTACGGTTTTTTTTTCGATTTCGGGATTCCAGATTCCGTTCCTTCCCCTCCCCTGCCTCCCGCGCCCGCGACGTACGCGTTCTCACCCTTTTCATGCGTCCGCACCGTTCTCTGCTGTCCTTTCCTTTCGTACGCCCCCCCTCCCTGACTCGCCTCCGCGTCATATCTCTCCGTTGCCCCGCCCATGCCTCCCGCAGGCTGCGCTCCACCACCACCCCTCTCCGCGCTCGTGTCCGCGCATATTTTCTTCCCTCCATTCCGCCGCAACGTATAATTCCGCGCTGTCCTGCTTCCCGTCCTCCAATTGCCTCTTCGTGTCCCCTATGCGCGCTCCCTCCCCCGTCTATAGCGCATCTTTGTACGCGTCCCCGCCTATTTTCTATGCCTTCTCCGTCCTTCTTTGTTCTCATTTTCTTTCCTTTTCTCTTGTTCTTCACCGCCCTAACTCCGCTCCCCCGCAGACCGAAAGACGCCGACGCCGCCGACGTAGAGGACGACATGCGCACGCCACGACCGTTATGGTCGTCGACGTCAGCATTGTCCGCCGGGCGGCGGAGGGGACGCAGCAGCACAAACGAGAGGCGGTGGGGTAGCAGGGGGGAAGCACGAGGAGAGGGGGGCGGCCAGGCAATACACCCCGCCACGCCGCCGCCGCACGCCGGGGAGCGTCGCGCGGTACTTTGGGGATGTGGACGCCTCGTCTTCGTCCGGCGTGTAGTTGTCATCGTCCGCGGGTGCTGGTGCATCGGGGCCTTCGTCGTCCGGTCCTGCTGCAGGGCCCCGCGCCGCTTCCCATGATGTCGACATGGCCCGGGCTGTGGACGTGCGCCCCCGCGTCCGCGGCGGGACTCTCCCAGCGCTGGAGGATGACGACGCGCCACGCACGACTCGGGACGACGACGACGCGCCCCGTGCAGCCGACGACGACGCGTGCCGGCGGTGCTGGCGTACCCAGCCGCGGGGGGTCGGTGGGGCGTGGACGACGACGACGGCGTACCCTCCCCACGTACAGATGACGCCCCGTCCCCATCCCCGCTCGCATACGCGCCTCCGGTGGAGCGCCTCGACTTTCCCGCGCTCCGCGAGGGCGGGGAGGAGGCAGGCGTAGGGGAGGAGAGATTAGGGGAGGGACCGATTGTTCAAGCCTGCTTCTGAGATTGAGCCATCTCTCTGTCATCCATGGCTCGTACTGACATGTTCCACGACGCCAGGCTGGGGAGATGCTCGAAACGTGAGCTCAGGCTTCCATCTCCGATGGGACGTCTGTTCGCTTGCGCGTAAGTCTAGATTTCATGCAACGTTTACGCGGCTTGCAAGGCGTTGCGTTGCCTAGTTGTCAGTCTTGCCAGAATCCTCTGACCACTGTCCTCGGCGCACGTCTGGCCTGGTCAACGTCAAGTAAAAAAAGCTTGTATTTACACCATGGTACTTGTGATGCATGTAATGCTAGGAACTAGTCCGAAGGATGTATCATACATGTGTAGCGGACAACACGAAAACAGACGAGAGAGCAAAACGACATCTACGAACAAAGATCCGATCACCAGTGATAATGGATAAATCACCGATCGAAAAAGAGCCTCCTCGGGCCCTTATCCTCCTCCTCCACTTCCTCCTCCCGCTCCTCCACCAGCGGCCCACCACCGCCCCCACCCCGCACGCGCCGCCGCTCCTCCCGAAAGCGCCGGAGTGCAGGCAGCAGCACCTCGAGCTCGCGCTCGCGCAGCCTCCCGCCCTGCACGCCCAGCTCCCGATAGCGCAGCACCCGCGGGAACAGCACCTCCTCCTGCTGTGTCGCGAGCTCCTCCTCCCGCGCCTGCGCCTGCGCGCGCTCCCACGCACCACCCCCGCCCGCGCGCTCCCATGCACCGCTCCCACCCACGCCCACCCGCGCCCCCGACGCCTCCTCCAGCCGCGCCGCCTCCGAGTCCGCCCGTTCACGAACCGCGCGCGCGCGCTCAAGCCGCGCGTCGAACGCCGCCGCTGCGCGCGCGCTCGCCTCGCCCACGAAGGTCCCCGCGCGCACGTTCGCGGCCGTGGCGTCCTCCGCGCGCTCGACGTCCGCCACGAGTCCGTGCACGCGTTCGAGCATCTCCCGCTGCTCGCGGAGGATGGCACGCACGTCCTCAGCGCGCGATGCGGCGGCGCTCTCCGGAGTGATGTTGATGCCGTCTTGCACCGCTGCCGAGGTCGAAGTCGAGGCGGTAGCGCCAGCGGGCGCAGACGATGGGACCGACGATGAAGACGCCGTAGACAACGAGGGGATCCCCGCCCCTAGCGCGCCCAGCCGCGCCTGCATCACGCGCAGCCTTGCGCGCTCCTCCACGATCGCCGCGCGCGCCGCGCGCACCAGCTGCGCGCCATTCACAGCGCCGGCGCGCTCGGCGGCCGCAGCGTTCATGTGCTCGATGGCCGCCGTGATCGCAGCTGGATCACCGCGCGCGCGGGCGGGAATGGGGGGCTGGCGGCGGCGACGCTCGCGGGAGTAGGGGGCAGTTCCGCAGTGCGCGTGTCGCTCATTGTGCGCGCATCGTTCGTCTGCGTGGGGGCGGGCCCGTCGGTTGCCTCCACCCCGAGCGCTGCGCGCGCTTCCGCCGCCGCCGCGCGCATGAGGCCCAGCAGCGTACCGCGCCGCTGTTGGTCGTCCGCGTCCGCGTCCGAGGCCGAGTCCGCGGGGGTGGGACGCGCCTCTGTCCCTTCGATTCCCTCCAACCCGAGCGCTGCCTGCGCCGCGCGCATGCGCCCCAGCAGCGCCTCGGCCCGCTGTTGGTACTCTGCGGCGCTGTCCCTCCCCTCCCCTAATTGCTCCACCCCCACGCCCTCCCCGGACAGCGCGAGGCCCTCCATCGGAGGCGCGTATGCAAACGGGGAGGGCGTCGAGGGTGCGTCGGCTCCAGACGGGGCGTCATCTGCACGTGGAGAGTGTGCGTCGTCGTCCCCGCCCCATCCAGCGTCCGGGTACGCATACCGATATGGCAGCACCGCCGGCCACGTGTCGTGGTCGGCTGTACGAGGCGAGGCGTCGTGTGGCGAGTCGTCGTCCGGTGCTGGGAGGAGGACGCGGGGGTGCACGTCGACAGCCTGAGGCATGTCGACATCATGGGAGGCGGCGGGGGACGCTGCAGCAGGACCGGCGGACGAGGAGGACGTCGAGGCAGGGCCGGACGACGACGCGCCATCGCCACCCACGCCCGCAGCAGTGGACGAAGACGCTGCTGTCCCAGCACCAGTGGGCGACGGGTCCGCGTCCCCAAAATACCTTGCCACGCTCCCCGGCGTGCGCAGCGTCCGGCGGCGGCGCGGAGTGCGCACTGCCGCTGGGTGCATTTCATCCCCTGGCCTTCCGCCCCCACCTCGTCCAGTTTGTGCTGCTGCCTCACCTACACCGCCCGTCGCCGAAGTGGCTGGCATTGGCGAAGTCGACGTTGACCATGGCGGCCGCGGCGTGTGCATTGCCTGATCTACGTCGTCGTAACGTGCGTCGGCACCTTCATCCGGCCTGCGTGGAGCGGGGTCAGCGGGAGGTGAAGAACAAGAGAAATGGAAAGAGAAATGGAAGGCAAAGAAAGACGGAGAACAACAATGATTCATGCAGAAAGATGGGGGGGCAGTCGTGTCAGAGAAACGGAGAGGCGTTCGGGGAAGGGAAGGTGAGCAGAATGGAGGGAAGATGCATGTATACAAGTGGACAGAAGGGGTGGCGGAGTAGGCGAGTCGGGGAGGGGGTACGCAGTGTCGGACAGGAAATATGATTTGGGGGAGCCGAACGGCGAGGACGCGTGGGGAGGGTGAGAACGCGTACGTCGGCGGCACGGGGGCCGGGGGCAGAGTAGGGGGATGAGCGCAGGATTGTGGGATCCCGCGCGCAGGAGAAATCGGAATAAAATACACACCCCCATAGCTCATCCGCCCAGTCCCTCTCCTGCTCGTCCCTGTGCATTTCTCGTCCCTGGACGTCCCTGTGCATTTCCCTTTCATAGTCACTGTCGTATTCGGCTGCGTAGGGCCGGAAGAGTGGGAAGCCTGCGCGCGGGGTGTCTGTCGCGGGGTGTGTGCGCGATGACCCCCCGGCGACAGTCGTATTATTGCGGGATCGGCGAAGGGCCGCCGCATAGGACTCGGCGGCCGGGGCGGGAGTGACGGCGCCAGGGAGGAACGTGTAGAATGCGCCCTGTGCGGGGTGCGTGTGTACCGTGCAGGTGGTATGTAGCGCGCCGAGGGGGTTGCCACTACGGGAGAGGTGTCAGAGGTGGTGCATGGCGACAGAGAAAGGAGAAAACGACGAAGAGATGGTCAAGATGAGCACCTCAGCGAATAACCACCCAGACAAAGACGCCATCGCCATCGTCGAATCGCCGCCCCCGACATTATAAGCCATAATGGCGACTCACCACACAGCACACCCCACGCCCTCCACCACACACCCACACCGTGCCCGCTCCTTGTCCAACCCCAGCGCCCTCCGCGCGCCCTCCCCGAAATACCTCGTCTCTAGTCCGACCACGCTGCGCGCCGCACCCTCCCTCGCGCCACGCCACCCCCACCCTGCCACCGCCACCACTCCGTCATGCACGCGCGCCCCGCACCGCACACGCCGCCGTCTCGGGGCTGGAGGCACCACCGGCGGTGGGCAGGGCAGAAAATGCGGGATCCCGGGACGCCGCTGGTCGTACTCGTCCTCGTACACCTCCTCGTCGTCGGAGTCGGGCGCGGCGCCACACGTAATCGGGACGAGCGCGGCCTCGTCGGGTGGCGTGTGTGGGTATGGGGGCGCGTGCGCGTGGGGGCGCATGGCGACAGCGGGGCGGCGGCGCAGGCGCGAGGGCTCAGGCGGCGGTGGCGCGACGGGCTCGTCGTCGGCGCGTACAACCAGCGGCATCGAGGTTCGAAGCAGGTTATCGAAGAGGTCAAAGGAGCGGCGGACGCTCGCAGCTTACTCAGCGTTTAACAGCTTACATAACTTGGGGGGAGAGAGAGAATCGGTCAACGGCGCAAGCTAATCTACTTAGCTAAGATGCCGGCGCAGCAAGTAACTACGCGATACATAAAGTAACGAGAAAGGAAAAAAAAAGTCGAACGGTAAGTAATTGTGCGGCGTTTTCAAAATATCCAATCTACGGTGGTGCAGCTGGTGCTCTGCGTGTAAGACGGGCGAGTATCTCGGGTAGATAAGAATAGGGTGGCCTGGGAATGAGTAGCATAGATCATAGAGAGAGCATAGAGTGAAAGGAAGAAAAAAAAATTGGTAGCCCGTATATAGTTTCTTGTGGTCTGACCCCGAGAGCTTGTGGAGCATCAGACTTTTGACAAACTGATGGTCGCGTTGTGCAACGCCAAACAACGCCAAAAAATGCGTGAAAATGCCCCAAAACGTGGCAACGCACAACGCGGACAATTTTTGCAAATATTTCCGCAATGCGAGTCTCAAATCGGCCAAACAACGCCACAATGTCTGACAACGCGACAACTTCAATATATTTCCAGACACATATTTTTGGTGCTACAGCTCGTACGTGGTGAACTAGCTCATATACTAAGAGAAACATGGCCGCGATGGATTACGCGGGCATTTTTGAAGGCTAAATAGACAGGTTAGCGTCAATTACACAGGGGGGATGGCGCCACCTATCCGGACATTATCACGGGCTGCTCGGAATGTACATGTCGTCTCTGAGGGCGTCGTGCATGGGTAAATCTTCGCTTGCTGCCAGTGCTGCCCCAGCGGTCGAGACCCCGGCCGCCGTGAGAAGGCTGTCCCATCGGCTCACGGTGAAGCGGCCGATGTTCCTGGAATACGCCGCCACTGCTGTGCTCACCGCGCTTCGGGTAAACTTGGGGACCGGTTCGCGAGTGCCTGTAGCTTTGTAGAGATTCAAACCATGTTCCACCTGGGAGGAAAGTAAGCACAGTTAGATAGCTGAATGAACAAGGACGTACCCCCGCAGCCGCGAGTGCAAAAAGCCCGCGGGGCATGCCGCTAAAATCATACGTGCCATCAACACCTGCGTCGGGGAGACTGAATCCTTCATTTTTGAGGAACGGTGCGACAGTCTGGATAATCATCACTGATTCCAGATACCCGCTGCCCTTCTGTGGAATGTTAGCATGGCGCAAGGATCAGAATCCACTACTTACGATATATCCTGGTGCCTTGGGATCGCGCGGGCTACTCTCGGGAGTAGGTTCCTTCCAGAAGCCCGGGCCGTCGAAGCGAGCCGCGTATTTGGTGTACGTGCGGATAGCGACTGGCTGGTGGATGTAATCCTCGCCCTTGAATGTTTCGTCTACTACTTTAAGCCCTGTTTGCGCAATCAATGACCGACGTTCGCGGATTCGTTCTACTGTCTATAAAACATAAGCCGTATATTTTTCAAAGTGCAATAAATTGGTGGACGTACCTTCTTGCACACCTTATCGCCCCAGACGACGTTTGGCAGTGTATGCCCCGGATGTACAGCGTCCAAGATGGCCTGCACAGCGTTGACAGCCATCGTTTGGGAGGTGGGAGTGTTGCCCATGGCCGCAAACATCATCGGGTCGGCTGAGCAATAAAGAGCGCGGTAGGCGGTTGGCAGGTAGTGTGTATCCCAGGTTGGACCCACAAGCGCCGGCAAACCCTTCACGTCAGCCGAGGCGTTCGGGGTAAAGGCTGAGGACGACTCGCTCTTCACACGCTTGTTAGTCGTGGGCGTCTTGCTGTCAGATGCGATTCTCAGTGCTGGAATCTTGGTCTCAGTTTTAACCTTGGTGGCTGGGCGAGGCTTGGAACTGGATGTATCGCTGGCCCGGGTACTCTGCTTGGAGTGTCTTCTGTGTCGGAGCTACCACCGATTATGACCAGCTGTGAAGGCATTAGCACCAATGGCGACAGGTCAATGAACTCCCCACCTCATTGATCCTTTTGGGCTTAGCTGTGTGCTCGTCGAAGTCAGGACGAGCCGAATTAGCGTCCTCGTCGGTCAAGCCCCCAGTTTCCTGCTTCCCTGGGGAGACGGCAGCTTGGGGTGCCTTTGCGGAGCAAACGAGGAACACCTGGGACAGGCCAGCCTTCTTGGATGCTGCAGCAGCATCGCTATAGGTTTGGAAGACGAGCTACACGTGTATAACGTCAATGCGGCAATAACGCGCTCACCTGTTTTGTAGCGCCTTCTTTGGCCCTGCCACGTCTCCCTTCGCCTTCGCCTTGTTCTTATCCACCAGAGCCTTTGCCAGCGCCTCTATCTCTCCTCTCGTCTCTCCTTTCTTGGGCTTCTTCTTTTTTTTGGTCGGTGCTTTGGCCTGTAACACTCATTAGGACTCGCTCAGGATCTCAGAAAGGGGAATACCTTTTTAGCGCTTTCAAACTCGTTTTGCGAGCGGTAGGCGTTGTCATCATCAATATGTTCGAAGTCTGACTCGGTAATGGTTAGGGTCTCGCCATCCTGCTCGACGTCGTCCAGTGGGGCCTTTGGGAGATCATCGAGAGTGAGGATTGCATTTGCGTCCTCCTCGGCGGCATCCTTGTCTCCTTGTGTGTCGAGGGCCGCGATTTGTGCGATCAATTTGCGACGTCGACATTCGCGCTCGTCTGCGGCTGCGGCAATCTGGTCTCTTTCAGCCTGGACCTCTTGGTGAGTGCGATACACCTTTCGCTTGTCGGGTTCCCCTGGATGATCAGTTGTTCTCTTTCGTCCAGATGGCGCGTGTGGCTCAATAAGTGGTTTTGGGGCCTTGACCTTTTTCGGTTTGGGTGCGGCAGTGTCCTCATAGTCGGAGTCGACGGGAGCGGACCGCTTGGTATTGGTGCGAGAGGTTGAGGAGGCACCTCCGCGACCACTACCACGAGCAGCCTGAGCACCGCGAGTCATGCAGAAATACGACAAGAAGAGCGATGAGTTTTTTTGGCGCTGACGTGTCCAAGTAAGCACGTGTATTGTATCCAACCATTTTTCTTTCCAAGTCCGCTTGTTTCAGTCCTCTACTATGCCGCATGGAATCTCCTATACATGCCCCCACTGCCTCGCCACATTCACCTCGAACCGCGGCCATCAACGCCATCAGAACTCAGAGCACCGACAATTTACTCCTGCAGCTGAGGGCAAAGATGAGAACAGCTTTGAGTGCCGTTTCCACCTGCTTGCAAATGGTACGCACCAGGGCCAATCTCATCATTTTCCTTCTAAATAATATCCAGCTCTTCCCTGTGATGCCGAGGGAAACTATTTACCTCCGCACGCACCCCCACCACCTCCACCTCCACCACCAGAGGATGGGCAGGATCCGGATGCCTGGGAGCCGTTTGGCTCACGGTTAGCATTCGATTTTGCCCAGTATCACTTCGTCGAGCTCCAGACATCGGAGCGGAACATCGCCACCGCCCTCGACCTCTGGGCAGCAGCCGTCTGCGAATCTGGCAAGTTCGGGCCATGGTCGACTGCAAAAGAACTCTACGCTGATATTGATCGTGTCCGGCACGGTGATGCGCCATGGAAGACGTACAGCATTCGTTACACCGGGCCTTTACCAGCCGGAACTCCACCCAGATGGATGACTCAAGAGTACGAGTTGTGCACTCGGGACGTGCGACAGCTCCTACATCACCAGCTCAGCACGACTACATTCAAGGACCACGTCGATTATGTACCCTACCGACAATTCAATCACGGCGGGAATCGAGTTTGGTCAAACCTGATGTCGGGTGATTGGGCATAGAAACAAGCAGTCAGTACCTTTTGGCGTACTTTGGTGATTTTAATATGTACCGAGCGCCAGGCAGGATATCATAACCGAAGACCCAGATAATCATGGGTGCACCTTCATCCCCGTTGTCGCTGGGAGCGACAAGACGACTGTCTCGGTGGCTACCGGGCACCAAGAGTACCACCCAGTCTACGTCTCACCTGGCATCCTCACGGGACCGGCCCGCCGCGCTCACGGGAATGGGGTCCTTCCTGTGGCTTTCCTTGCGATTCCGAAGAGTGCGACTCCTTTTGATTACCAAAATTCACTCATTCATCGTTATCCAGCCAGCAAGAAACACCGCTCAAAGCCAGCGTTCCAAAAGTTTTGCTGGCAGATGTATCACGCAAGTCTCGCTCGTATATTTGAGCCTCTGAAAGCGAATATGACGACACCCGACATCGTACGCTGCCCGGATGGCCACTTTTGTCGTGTAATCTACGGTCTTGGGCCTTACATTGCGGACTATCCGGAGCAGGTGTGGCTGGCGGGAATCGTCCAGAATTGGTGTCCGAAGTAAGTTGTATCTTATTTTTTGGCACCACACTTATAATGGTGTTTCTTCAGGTGCGAGGCCCATCCAGATCATCTTGATGCAGAAGGTGCTCGCCTGCGCACGAAAACCAAGACCGACACTCTGATAATGTGCTTTGACCCCGGAATCCTCTGGGACGACTACGGGATCAGGAGCGACATTGTGGTAAGCACCTTCGCTGCTTGTGCTTCTCCTTCTAATCAATTCAAAAAAGCCTTATACTCACGACTTCCCACGTGCGGACATCCACGAGCTCCTGTCCTCGGACCTTCTCCACCAGGTTATCAAGGGGACATTCAAGGACCACCTTGTTGCATGGGTTAATGAATACCTCTTCCTCGAGCACGGCGAGGCACGAGCACTGGAGATTATTCAGGACATCGACCGCCGGTAAGTGGTGCTTCCGAATTAGGAAATTCACGACTGATGTGTATTCGGGCAGCATATCTGCCGTCCCTGAGTTCCCTGGGCTGCGTAGATTCCCCGACGGGTGCGACTTTAGCCAGTGGACCGGTGACGACTCCAAAGCGCTCATGAAGGCAGGTGTTTGTCGGTGTTTATTTTAAATGGTACTGACCTTGGTGCAGATATATCTTGGTGCTGTCGCCGGATATCTGCCTTCCGACATGGTCAAGGCCTTATTGGCCTTCATGGACTTCTGCTACTTGGTCCACCGGAACACCATTACCACCCCCGACCTCACCAGCATCTCAAGTGCGCTCTCACGTTTCCACCAATATCGAGATATTTTTATCCAATGCGGTGTCCGTATCGACATCTCCCTGCCTCGCCAGCACTCTCTCATACACTACTTACGTTTTATTCGTCTTTTCGGGTCTCCCAACGGCTTATGTTCCTCAATCACCGAGTAAAAGCACATCAAAGCCGCAAAGGAGCCCTGGCGGCGCTCAAGCCAGTACAACGCGTTGGCCCAGATGCTAGTGACGCTCTCACGACTGGATAAGCTCGCGGTAGCAAGGCACGAGTTTGCTTCTCGTGGTATGATGACTGGAACAACATCGTCGTACACAGCCATGGTTCTCGCGGGAGATCAGCCGCAGGTAACGGCCGTGCAGGCGGCTGCTAATGTCGCTGCAGACAAGGAGGATATCGACGATGATGACGGAGTGGTACATGGGCCGAGATCGCTGTTGGATATCGAATTGGCACCAACGGCCCGTACGTCCTCCCTTGATTATTTTTCCACACGACTGAGCATCATTTCAGAGCGAGGATATCCGAAGTATCTTGAAGACCTTGCTGCTCATATTGGGCAGCCCAGGCTCCCCCTTCTCCTTCGTCGTTTCCTGCATGCGGAAGTCCACGGCCCACCTGCAGCTGGTGCTGCACCTCCCCCCCTTGACACATGTCCAGTTTTCGAAGACCGCATCACCGTTCATCACTCTGCGATCGCCCGCTTCTACGCGCCGAGTGATTTGGGTGGGGCCGGGGGGATGTATCGTCAGCGTATTCGGTTGAATCCCAAATGGCACAGATATGCTCGGCGTGATACTGTTCTCGTCGATGTGGGAGGTCCAGTCATGAAAGGACTTGTGATTGGCCACGCAATGCTCTTTTTTTCATTTACCTTTGGCGATAAAGAGTATCAGTGCGCGCTTGTCCATTGGATTGTTCCGGTGGGGGAGACGCCGGATCCGGACACGGGAATGTGGGTGGTGGAACCCGAGTTCAAGGCTGGGTCCGCGTCGTTGGAAGTCATCAACATCGACGCGATTGCACATGGGTGTCATTTAATCGGGGTATATGGCACTTCAGCACTTCCTGAGGACTTTCATTTCTTGAGTTCTCTTGACGCATTTAATACTTACTTTGTAAACCAGTACGCAGATCATCATATGGAAGAATTCTTAGCCTAGTTTTACTGTACAATATTTTATTTATTTCAATACTCGCGTTGTCGTGTTGTTCCATTGGGCGTTGTAGTCAATGCAACAATGCCAAACAACGCGCACAATGTCACAATCATTTTGTCAAAAGACTGATGAGGTGTCCCGCGCGTCTGAGTCGCGTGTGTGGCAGTGTTGGCGAGTCGTCGCTGTTATTCAATCGTCCTCATCGCTCCCCTCCCCTGACTCCTCGTCCCCCCTATACCCATTCTCCGATCCTTCTCCATCGTCCGAGCCATAATCGTAGTCTCCCACGCCCGTCGGGAGGGGCTCGCTTTTGCGTCGCGGCTGACCGGTCTTGGTGAAAGCCCCCGACCTCTCGAGAAACTTCGCCAGCGCCTGTATACCCTTCTCCATGCCCAGGATATCTGGGATGGCGATTTGCGGTGACGCTTCCCGTAGTACGCCGCGGTGTTCGTTGTACCTCTCACACTCCCATAAGAGATGATCTCTCGTTTGGAAGGGCTCGCCACACTGACACTCCATGCGCTCTGTAGGAACAAATTTGGCATAGTACTCACCAATAAAAGCGTGCCCAGTTCTGCATTGAACCACTCTCCCGTACACCTCTCTCTTTGTGCCCGTGAAGTGCAGCTTCGATTTCCACGCTGGGGGGACGCGATCAGCTGGGCCAAACCTGCCAGTTGGGTGCATCTTCTTCCACTTGTGATAATCCCTTCATGGTGTTAGCCAGCATCCGGGAACTGTTCACCTTGGAGCATGCTCTGTCCGCCAAACTGCGGACATGCTCGTCGAAAGTCAGTTTGCGGTTAAAAAGCACTCCTATCCACTTAAGGGTAGATCCTGCCTCCATGATGACCTCTGTTCCGTCCTCATTCCCCAGTTGGAATACTGGTGATTCCCCCCGTCGTGTCACCACAAGTGGTGCATCACCTCCATCTTGTCGGGCGCCGCCGACATTCCTACTTGGTGCAGCCATCTCTGCACAAACTCAAAGAGGCGGGTCAGTAGGAATGCATTCGTTGTCAGTGACTTGGATGACTCCAGTATTTTACCGTCGTCGACGTAGAACTTGAGGTTGGGCGCGGTGGGGTTGTCATCTGCCTCGCTTCCCTTCTTCCACTTCTTTGCACTGTCCTCGAAATGCTCAAGGATTTCTGCTGCGTAAATCATAGCAAGGACCGGTGATACAGGGGAACCTTGTGGTATCCCATTCTCGACGCATTTCAGGGCGCCAATCCTTCCATCCAAGCATACAGCCGCTTCTTGGTCAGTCAGAAAAGACCCTACCCAATGGACGAGGGGTAGTGGGATTCGTTTCGTCGCATCTCGCACAGGAGCCGGTTGTGGTTCACGTTGTCGAAAAAACCTGAGATGTCAAAGGTCAGTACTGATGTAACCAGTCCGTGGTTTCGCGCCGCTTCAATGTCTTCGATGTAGGACACCACAGCGTCCACAGTGGAGCTATTCGGGCGGGAACCAAACTGGTTTTCGGACACTAGATGGTGTGCGCCCACCATGTATGCTAAGCGCACGGCAACCACCCTCTCAATTACTTTACCGAGGTGTTCCAATAATTGGATCAAATGGTACGCCTTTGGGTCAGAATAGTCCGACTTCTTCAACTTTTGTAGTGCCATGGCGATTGACTTCTTCAGCTCTCTTGGGTGGTGTCCAAGGTCCACACAGTGCCTTACCAGTGCTATGATCAATTCTTTGTCTATCCCCCATGCTCGCCTTAAGACCAAGAGGGAATTCTGGGAAATTCCCGGAGCTTTTCCAGGGTCCTGGTCAAACAGGGCCTGCCGAATCTCCTCTTGTGTCAGAGGGGCATGTTCAATGTTGTCTGGGTGTGATTCCTGTAGGTCGGGGGGCTCGTTGTTGGGTAGCTCTGGCAGGGGCTTCATGAGCGCCTCCCATAGGGCATCACACTTATCCTTGTGTTGCACAGCTGGTGGACAGTCTCCAGTCCATTTGATGGCGGGGCACAGGTAGTTTCATGCACCGTTGGCCCATTTCCTGAAGCCCCAGACGTCCTTTGGTACAGCCTCTTCGAGTGTCTTCTGGAAAAACTCAGTATGGGTCTTCTTGATCAACCTCCTGAAACGGTAAGTAGACTTTCGGGTCGCCTTTGCAATCACCATGCTTATGCTACCCGTCACTTGCTTAATCTCTTGTTGCTTCCTCTGTAGTTCATTGCGTCTTGTGTTGGCTTCGGAGAGCTCGGGGCTCCACCATGCTTTGGCCTTCTTGTTGGGTCGTCGTTCTGGGACCACTTTGGCCGTGGCTCGCGACTGAGCCTCCAGCAGCAGCAAAGCATCTTCGCCCAACTCTGCCTTCAATCATGGAAGATCCGCATTCTTCAGCACTTTCCACCGGTCCAAATTCTCTGTGATGGCGACATTGTCAACTCCGTCCCACTTTTCAGTGTCAATCTTGGTGAAGTTGTACTTCTTGCCTGTGGTGTTCTCGACCTCCTCCACTCCTTAGTCGATGACCCACTGGAGTGCATGGTGATCCGATCCGCTGGCTAGTGACCCATCTACCACCCACTCCTTCGTGGCATCAAGTGCTGTAGCCGTGATGTTGGTGAACATCAAATCAATGGTGGAAATAGCTCCGCGTTTTGAGTGCTCAAAGTATGTTGGAATACCCTTTTCATTCTGCAAGGTGAACCCATTTTCATCTAGCCAATCAACGAACTCCTGCGTGGTCCCCAAGGCTGCGTGATCTCCAATGCCCCATGATGAATGGTACTTGTTCATGTCTCCCAATATTATCACCGGCTGATTGAGCAGTAGCTGTAGACTTTGTAGGTGTTTAGCAGCATCTGTCCGCCTACGCCTTGATCCCCTCCCCTTTGGGCTGCTAGATATATTCACAATTGTCATCGTTGGATGTGGTGTCTGTTGCACATCAAGAACCTGGATATCAAGATTTTTCGCAATGTCCGACCAGAGTGTCACCATGAAATCTCCCCTCTGTTTTACATACACCATCATCCTCAGGCACTGCCCTGTCTTTACGGTCCCAACCGGCAGGATGGGTGTCCAGACATGGTGCGTGACTGGTCCTTGCACCTTGTTTCCCACATCACCCCACCACGGCTCGCTCGTAAGGATTATGTTGAATCTATCAATATAATCGTTTAATATTGTATGGCTCACTGGATTCTTTCTGTTGGTATTCAGCTGCATGATGTGTATAGGCCTGGTCTTCATTGACAACCCACTGCTGTTGGTTCATTCAGGTTGCTGCTCTCTGGGGTGGGGGGTATCACAGACGGTCGGGGCAGGGCATCCAGGGTCTTCCCAATGTCTCCACCCATTGCATTCAAACTGCGCCGCACCTCCTCTTCAGGAAGCAGTGGGTTGGTTCCCTGTCCGATGCAGATCTTCTCAGCCAGGTTGGGGTCCTCTCCCTCAATGGGTAGTAACTGGAAAGCATTGGCCCCAGTCGCTGGTATCCAATTTTGTTTTTTTCCACGTCCCGGCAACGCCGGTACCTCTATTCACTTCCGTCCACCCTCCGGCTCCTGCATTCTTCTTCCCCCGTCCCTGGTTCTTCCCTCCTGTCTCCTCTCTCTCCTTCATCATCCCCACATATCATGTCCGCATCGGGCATCAGCGGTCATTCGCAACGTGGTCTCCTTCACATTGCACGCACTTGAGCATGCTAGTGCTTTGTCTTGACCGTTTGTCTTCGTCCATCTTGATGTCCTCTGGCGCTAAGCCCACTTCCCCTACAGGGGATACATGGTCCTTCTCTTCGTGGTTTTCTCCGCAGAGTTGGAACCTTGCCTCACCTTTGCAATGAGGTCTCGCGTGGCTGAAGCCCCAGCACCGATTGCACTGTTGAGTCGGAGGCTTGTCCGTGTGCCGCTTAACATCACAGAATCGGATTTCCACCCCAGAAGGGTGGCAGCATCCTCCTCGTTCTTTAATGCAATGACTACTGACGACACCACTTGGCCATCACATTCCATATCTGCCACAGGTCTCATCCACTGTGGAGGATGAAGGAGAGCCATTGTTGCTAGCACATGGTTGTTCAGACACAACTCGCCCCAGATCTCCTTGCCTGTCAGAATTCTCCCATCTAGAGTCCCTGTATATATGCCATGTATCTGAACTTTGTGCAATGGAGTGTCCAGTCGTGTCATGGTCTGGCCCCCACAGGTCACTTCGCTGAGGAACTTGGCTTCATGTTTCTGAAGCTCCTCCACTGTCTAGTCGTCACGCGTGAAGACTATGCAGCTTGACTTTGCATTGTACTTGGCCGCGGTCACCACTAGGTAGTGTTGCTGCCAGGTGGAGTTAGCTCGAGCTGATTACCAGCTTGCCTCGGAGCGTTGCCATATACGGCAGCTCGAGGTGATGGCAACTCACCTCGGCTCGAGCTGCCTCGAGTTCGGCAGATCTTCGGCAAGCACCGTTTCCTAAAACAGCCCTTGCAGCCTCGTGAGTAGCTACCATCGTAGAGGTACTCATCGGCCCTACAGAACAAATAAAAGTGAATAGATATCATCTAGCAACCATGACCTGTAAGATAAACCCAAGAATTCAATAAAAAGTGGTAAATCAACGATGATATGGCCCGCTCAAGTTAGGGATTCAATTGGCAACACTGGGAGACCATTTACTCGGAAATAAATGGGCTGGTCCACTCATAAACACTCTAGAGGTTATATGCTTTGACCTGGACGAGAATCTGCATATAAACAAGAGCATTTTCATGCAATAAAGAACAGGTAAGCAGTTTCCTGAAAATCCTTCTCTTGAACAGTTCTTCACACATTTTGACCAGGAAAAAGGGTCAGAATCAAGTAATATACATCCTCAATGATTCCCCTGCCCTAAACTGCAGATATAGGCATGTTTAAGCCCTTGTCGATGAGGATTCATGAGCGTGGGACTTGAACTTTCCATTTATGGATGCCACCTCAGGTTAGCTCGGAGGTACCTCGAGATGCACCAAGATTGATGGCCCATCACCTCAAGGTACCTCGAACTCAGCTCGCGGCAACACTACCACTAGGTGCTTCAAATTTTTGTACTGTCACAGTCGTCTGTTGATAGTCTGCACCACTTCCCATTCCGAAAGACCCCCAGCCCCCGACAGGAGGTCCCTCAGACTGATGATGAGATGGGAGTGGTGGTACAGCGATAGCGGTCCTTTTGGCTTTTCGGTTTGAGTTGACAACAGTGTTTTGGCTTTTTTTGGCTTTGGCTGTGGTAGGCTTATATACGGGACCCGTAGTGTGGGTCTCTTCAGGTCCAGATGACTTGGGTTGGTTGTTGCTGGGCTCCTCGGTGTGTTGTTTAGACGGTTCCTCCATCCTTTGCTGCATGGCTGATACCTGAGCGGACAGGTCCCCAATGACTTTTGTGAGCTTCAGTACAGCGTCATTCTGCTTCAAGAATGAGTCAGCTTCAGTGTTCTGGCTCTTGGACGTACTCTCAGTCTTTGCGGTGATAAACAATTCCTGATCAAACTTAAATGTGATGGCTTTTACTTTTTCGACCATGTCCTTTGGCCAGGTGTGGTAGTCCGAGAATGTGCGCAGCGCGGTGATGATGGAGTTGACGTGCTGGTCTATCATCTCCTCAAGAACGGACAAGTCTTTGCATTGAGAGGAGTCCTGGAGTTCACTGTCTTCCATTCCACCCAAGCTCTCTACTTCCATGTCCAAGTCATTGTTGTTGTCTGAGGTGTTTTTCCGCTCTTGTTGGTTGTTGCTTCCTGGCGCCTTCCTCCCTTTCTTCCTCGCAGGTGTAGGTGTTTTTGGGGCTGTCCTCAACAGTTCCCTTTTGTCCAGCGTGGCGCATGGGTGTCATCGGAAAACACCTCTCTTGTTTGTTGGGCAATCATGTGGAATGAGTTTGTTTGACCCCAGAGCTCTGGTCTGGGGAAAACGTGACTGTTCCGAATAATGCGGGTATATTGTAGACTAGTCCCGTCGCCCCGTGAGGGGGGTCGGGGCCCAAATCCATAGTTTTTCAGACTCTGCTGTGCCTGGTATAGCATGGGAAAATCTCAGATGATGGCTGTAGCAGGTCAAGAGTGTTCCTTACATAACTTGGGGGGCAGCAGGGAAATTGTACTGTTGGAATTATTCTGGGATAGACCAGAATAGGTGGCAAGCAGCATGAAGCTCGCCTCGCGAAAAGCGGTGGGGATTGTCAAAGCCAGACAAGTTTATTTCAATGTCAAAACTTATCCTCCATTGACATCAGCAAAACTTGCCACACAGTGCTACGTAGTCAGCTGTAGTGGCCATAGTGCCTGAAGTGTCTGTATTGTAGGGTTGTATGTCTGTAGTGCTGTGTAGTGTCATGGGCCTTCTACATAGTGATCTGTAGTGGGATGGCCACACTACACAGCTACTGTACTATTACGTTCAATTCGACAGGGGGTGTGATGCGTGACTTGCTCAACCAATTCAACAGTTTGACAACCACTGAAATTTTGCATGACAGAACCGAAAAAAAAAAAATTGACAATCAACACAAAAGTTTCGCAAGTTCGACCTTTTTGGCGAACCCCTGTCGGATTGAACCACCAGGTGGTTTCGACAGACCCCTCCATGATGTGTGACCATGTACCAAATTTGACACCGACAGGGGGGTGCGTGACATGTGACTGTCGAATTGAACGTGATAGTGCAGTACACTGTTTCATTAAGATTGTTGTAAGACTTTGATGATCTACGAATAGTTAAGTAATTCTTACAAAGTTTGATACAGGGAGTTATACAAATATTTTAAGATTCGGAATCACATGGATTTCTTGTGGTAGTCTGACAACTTTCATAAGATTGACAAGACATGCTGTCGCTTCGCTTTGGCACTGAGGCAGGGTTCAGGGAGTTAAGGCGAAAATGTGAGTGTTGGATTGGCATCGCTTTAAGCTACTGAAGCACTCAATTTCAACCAAGGTCCAGTTTAACAACAACATTATTGGTTGTAACCGTCATGTTTTGTTGAAACAGGTGAACACCATTCTATTGGGGCAGTAATGTACCGAGGTTCTAGGTAGACAGCGAGACCAAGGATGTGGCAGAAAACGAAGTCTCATACCTGTCCATGCTGTATGTGACATGCATGATCAGCAGTGAGTAGGCCTAGTTCGATAATTCAACAACCACAGGGGAAAGGAGGAAGGAGGGAGGGACACACCCAGATAGTGTCTGTGACCAAGAGAAAGTGCATGGCGGACCTGCCTTTGGGTGTACCACTGAGAGAGCTTGCCCACAGCTGCAGGGTGCACAAGAGGGCAATGTCAACATGTTCCTTGATACCAAGCATGAGGAGGGGTGAGGGTGGCAGGTGCCTAGGGGGACCAGGGACATGTATGTGCATCCTGGAGGCTGCACATACAACCTATAGGGGAGGATTTCAAATTCTGAACTGATGAGGGAGAAGTCATACCCGAGTAACAAACTATGGGCCCAAGGGGCTGCATTATCAGGCAACAGCACAGTTGAGTGGGAGGGGAAGATGACCACAGGTGGCAGCAATGTGAAACAATACATGTGGCAGGCAGAAGATGGTGGACACAAGAGGGAAAATGAGATGGAGTCAGAGCGGTGATTCCACACAGCCATAGGACCAGCATGTGGCAGAGTTGGAATGGACTTGAAGCATTTTGTGTGTCTCAGCTGCTTATATAATGCACTAGGAATGCTTTGTTCCCAGACCAAAGTCTGAAGAATTTGCAGGTTTTAAGACTGTTGTATAAATGTGTTGTATGATATCACATGAATTCATGTTTCAAGATTTTGATGAAATAAACTCAAAATGTGGTTTTACTAATTTGCAAGATGGGAGGTTTTTAGGTTTTCATAAGATTTTGGTTTGGCTGTGTACATAGCACAATGTAGTACACTGTAGGAGGTCCCAAAAGGAAAAGTGAACATTACTACACCTTGTGAGGCATCTCAATTTATTCAATCTGAACCCACTTGTATTCTAACAAACTTCAAATTCTTAATACTACTGGACAGTAGGGAATTAGTATATATGACAATGTAATGTAATTAAATTGCAACTGGTGAGATTTGAACTTGTGCTTTTAAGCTGTTGCCAGGGTTCAAATCCAATTCCCATCAATTTCCAGCGCAACCGTTCAAATCACACTTCAAATCCAAACAAAGTTGGCAGGGTTCAAATTCAAGTACCATTCAATCACAGTGGTTCAATCCAACTCCCATCAGTTTGCCACCACGCTCAAGGCTAGCATTAGACTCACACTGATTTTTGACAATGAACACAGCGGAGTCACGATGTGTTCGAAGAACTTCAAGTTGATGGTGGTCTTAAATACCCATTGCTGATTAATTGCAAAGACAATCATCATCACCAGACCAAGAGACTGTGGTGTCTGGGCCTGGCAGGCCACTTGCGCAGGGAGTTTAGCTGCTGGAGTTTATTTGAAATTTGGGACTTAGAATTCTGGGCTAGAACCCAGGATCAGGATTAATGGATGTCTCTTGTAACATCAACTGCCAGTGGGTTCAGTAACACTGGGTTACCACAGCTTCAAGTTCACCAAAGTTTCGCAATTCTGAGCTGCAGAGAATAGTATGTCTATTCAATCCAGTGGTGATGCTGTAGCAAGTTGGTTTTCTGGAGACCAAAGTCTAAAAATCAAGACAACAAAGGTTGAAAGTACCTGAATCTTCATAAGACACTACTCTGAGTCATACCTTGTATGTTGTAGTCTGTTGACAATGTGTGGTGAGGGTGAAATCATCATCGGAGCTTAAATTTTCCATGCCTGCAGAAACTGTTTGGACGTCTTCTTGGCCAATTTTATTTTACATCAACACTTAGATCCAGCTGTATTTTTGTGTGTTGAGATCTTGGTCTCAAATTCTTTTATTTTCTGTCCAAAACCTTTTCAAGAGAGCATGGCAGAGGTTAGTTTTTGTTCCTAGTGAGCACAGCCACTGGTGGACCCTTTGAGATGTTTTTTTTTGCTACCAAAGCAGATGGATAGAAGTGTTTTGTCTCTATAGAATTTTCTTATTGGAGGCTGTGCTGCTATATAACAGCGGGCAAAATTCAAGCTCTGAACATTATGTAAAACCCCCACCACAATACACCCAGGCACGGTTAACACTAGGCTACTGAATATATATATATATATATTGAATCTTCAAGTCACATCTTAATCGAGGTTGAATTTACCCTTGTCCTGCCACCTGAGATTTTGACCCAGCTTGGTCTGACCTAAGTAGTAGTCTTACAACATATAGGGATAGTGGTCACAATAATATTAGTCCCTTACAGGCTGGCTACTATGCTCCAGGCTGACACAAGTCTGAAGATGGTAACATATGAATTGGTACAAGATACAGGAGCAATAACGATACACTACAATTCGACCTACATGTAAAGACAACATAACAGAAAGTACATATAATTCTCAGATATCCCCTAACCAAAGGCAAAACAGAATGCTCGTCTACTACATGACATTTTGGTAGTTCTGTCACTGCTCGAGGTGGGACCAAAGTCCTGATGACATGCAAAATAAAGAAGTGCAACATAACCAACTAAACTATGTAAGTATAACTAAACCTTGTACACATGTAGCTAACATAAGGCTAGACACTTGACTAGAGGATGCACACTTGGGCTGGTGAGCACATGATTTTGATGTGTTGAATGCAAATGGTGATCAGCAACCCTGTCAGAAATTGGCACCTATGTATCCCACTTAACCCCTCTAATTAGAGTGGGCAATATTCCTGGTTCCATAGGTAACCAGGTCTGAGATGGCTAATTGTCTGTCTGTCCGAATTTTCATTTTATGAGTTTTGTCCCACACCCACCCATTGGCCAGTCTGTTACATGCATGCAAATGTGTGTAATCATGTATATATAACCTATGACAGATTACTCTGTTATAGTGGTCTTTTGGTCCAGTTGGCAGTGGTGCTGGTTTTGGGGCACGACTATTACAGTATGACAGAGTTGAACCGGTCTCGAGTTCAATCCTAACTGGTGGCATATTTTTTGGGCCTGAGGAAGTTACATCCTCATCCAGACCCTTTCTGGGGTCATCTCAGATCCTTCTGGATCCATTCTGGACCCATTTTGGGTCATCTCAGATCCATTTCGGATCATTCTGCACTTCGAAGGCTCAGTGCCCTAAGGGGGGGGGGCACTGTTACATGCATGCAAATGTGTGTAATCATGTATATATAGTCCCAGAACCTATGACAGATTACTCTGTCATAGTGGCCTTTTGGTCCAGTTAGTAGTGGTGCTAGTTTTGGGGCACGACTATTACACAGTCACCAGCCATCACCGACAATCCTATACTGTCACTGAGATCAAACTCAGATCATGGCTTGATTATGAGTCACACTGAGTGTGAAGGACCACTGAAGGTTTAGTCAAGAATGGTTAAGAAAGATCCACCAGCAAGTAGAGCCATGCAATCAAGTCAAGCAGAGTATTCCACACATTCACTAGCAGGTAGGACCACACAATCAATTCAAGCAAAGTAATCCACACATTTCAATTTTTGGCAAGCAGAACAAATTGTTCTGTGTGATTCACTCAGAGAAATCAGTGAGTAACTCAGTTCTGGCAAAAGAGTAAAGGTTCATTCTACTGACATTTGAGTGAGAAGTACTGAGGATCCACATTACGATCTGTGTGGCAGTAGGGTCAAGATGTATTTGCGAGAGCAGGGGTGAATGGTAAAAGAGAGAGGTACTGCATGTACAGCCACCCAAGGTGATGTCACATTGATGCCACAGTCATCCATCACATTTTCATCACACATGTATGTCACTGTGCACTGCACAGTGCACACAAGTAGTATACAGTGAAAGACTTCAAGGCCTGGAGGACCACTGTAACAAGCCTATAGAGAATCATTGGCATTGCTTGATAACATGATAGTATATCCACCAAAGGAACCAGGTCTGCCCAAAGGGCAATAATATAGCGGTTCACCTGTTCTAATTAGAGTCTTTTTTGTCTGTTCTCTATGCATCCGATAATGTTTCAATATACCTCTGAGATATCGTGCCTTTAATGCTATTGAGCTCAGAACACCCTGCTAGGTTGCAGGGTGGCTGTAATCACCATATTGGGTGTTGACATCGCCATCAAGATGCTCATTGCCAGCATCATCTGCCCTTCCTGCTGATGCCATCAATCCCACTGCTACTGTCAATGACCTTGATGGTATTAGCCTCAATAATAGCTCTAAAATCACGAAAAATTTGGGGCATGTTGGAGAGATTAATTGAAGAGTAATTCTATCTTAGCCCTATGAGAAGTATATGAAGCACCTGGTATAATGAGAGCACTACTACTTCAACTAAAGAAATAAATACACAAGGCAGGAGTAGGACACAGGGAACAAAGGAATGTGTATGAGGTATGTAGAACATATGAATCTAAGGTATGTGATAGACATGGGCACATTAAGTGCACCTGCTGCCATGGCAGCACAACACCTATGCTTTCGTATGCTTCTTCCCCCTGTCACACTGCTCCTTCCATAGCTTCTTCACTAGGTGTTGACCATTGGCAGGGGCAGTGGCATTGCGCTTGCGCCTCTGTCAGAGCGCACCTTCCATAGCTTCTTTGTCTTAGATGAGGAAGCAGTGTTGGCAGAGGTGGAGGTGGCATTGGCAAGGACAGTGGCGGATGAAGTTGCAGTGGGATGGGTGACAATGGTGCCCATGTTCTTGACATCCTCCTCCTCATTGTCATCCTCATCGTCCTTGTCCTTATCCTCCTTATCCTCCTCTCCTCATTCTTGCACACATGCTTCTTTCCCTTGTCGACCTGAGTCTTCCGTTGCTTCAAAGGGCTGCCATTCTCGATACAACAGGCCTCGAGCTCCTTATTGGTGAGCTGGCTCTGAATCATACTCATCCAATGGATGGCCCCAAACTGGAAGTTGTTGCAGATCTAAGGCATGGAACGAGTCAACTCATGAGTGAATCGGATCTGTGACCGCAGGTACCTGCAACCAAAAGAGGCAAACTTGGATCCACAGGTAAAAACTCGCAGGTTGTTCAAGTACCCACGAGTTTTCGGAAGCCTGCAGGTACTTGTGAGTACCTGCGAGTTTGACCGACATTTGGTGTATAAAACACTCAATATGGGTCTCCTCAGTTGAATAAAGCACTCCAAGTACGCAAATTTGTGTGTTGAAGTAGCTCATCACAGCCTTCTTGTCCCCTGTTATTTTGCCTGAATAAACAATGAACATTGTGCACAGGGAGCAGAGTAGGCGGTTACATACAGAGGCTCTCCAACAACAGGGCAGCAATCTCCTTATGAACGCTGGAGGAATTGTTGTGTGCACCTGTTGCCACAAGCAGTTGGTTAGCAAAAACATAAGCCTCTGTTGTCAGTACAACTTACTTAAGCCCTGTGAGCAGCACTACTGCTCAAACTTCCTCAGGACATCAATGAATGCCAGGTCAAGGGCCTGCGAGAAGAAGTCAAGGGCATCATCAGAGTCAAGGCAGTGGGGGAGGGCCATGTCATCGGGGTTGCCACAAGATAAGAATGCAAAAGTGCAGATGCCGGTGCACTTGTAAAGGTCCAGAGACTGGAAGGCTGTGAGAAATGGTACAAAAGACACATGTAGGAATATATACCACATCACAAATAAAGTTTGCCATTGTGAACCCATCCATTGCTGCCACCTTGTTTGTGGCCTGCACACCCTTGCATTTGAGTGCATGATACTCAATGAACTGGTCAATGATCTGCATTTTCTCCTCTTCACTCATCATTGCCTCCATCACGCTGTTGTCAATGTCGTCCTGGACAGCCACTTGATAATTTTTAAGCTTGGGCTTCTCCTCGCCAGCTACCAGACCAGAAGTAAGCTCCCAATGCATCAAAAGAAGCTAGAGGGGCTTACCTTCTCTCTCCTCGTTGGCCTTCATGGCCCAGTCATGAACAAGTGTGTTCCGCAGGTTGACAGCCTGTATCACCTTGAATCGAGATGTGTTTGTCAGAAGCCCCCTGACGTATGCAGCAGGGCAGCTGTGTTGGGTGGCAATGCAATTCATGGCTGCATTCTGGTAGACATAGAAGTCATCAAGGTCTGCATTGAACAGGACTAACTTATCCCTGCAGTTCTTAGCTGCCAGCACAAGCAACTCTTTTGAGACAGTCGACTTGTTGTGCCCTGTGTGTGGGGCCTGCATGGGTTTTTTGGGGTTGTGTGCTGCATGGGCAGAATTGTCAGATTTTCCAGGGGCCATGGTAGCATCAATAGATTTGATGGAGGGTTGGTAGTGAGAGGGCTGGAAAATACAGACATCGACAACCTACAAGCACATATTCCCACGCCTGTGTATGCATTGACAACAACATCTTGTGCTGCCTTTTTTTCTCTTCTTTTGGTGTATTTAGGCCAAGAATTCACCCATTGAGCTGAAATTCACCACTTGCACAGTCATCACACAGCCCCCAGCAGGGAAGAAGACATGTCTAAGAGTAAGGTTAGCATACATGCACCAGATACATGTTAACACCATAATCTGCCTATATAACTTACAACATTGTCGTGATGGCCAAGTGGCTTGTGGTGTACAGTCTCTTTGAGAAAATCTTGGTTGAGATTATTAATCTCCTGAAATTTGGCTTTTGGTTCAAATCCTGAGTACACCACTTTTTGTTTTCAGGCCCTAGTCTTTTTTCTATGCTCAAGTCTTGTATTATCTCTTCTTACATTCCATGTCATGCTGAGCTCTTGCTTTCCATGTACTCATAAACTACGAGACAAGCACTGCATATATTCAAAACAAAAAAAAACACTGTCGACTACTATTTGAAGCCATGCTCACAGGTATTAGGTTCTCCTGCACCCTAGGTGCCCAGTGCGCTGTCATCGATGAAGGCAGAGATCACATGCAAGGAGGAAGTGAACACTAACTGGGCGCTGGGGCCAGCCCTGGTCACTGCGCTGTGAGAGGGAAAAAACTATGTCAGCAACAGCAACTTCTCCTCATATGTGAGGCCCGACCTGTGGAGCAGGGCGCCGCTCTTGATGACCCTAGTATCTTCCTCGGATTCAGAGGAATCTAAGATGTATACCAGTGGGAGCTGTGCCTGTAGTGAGGTTAGGGTGAACTGAGGACAGGTGCTGTCTCTACTGGCAGCATGGTGGGGGCAAATGCCTCCTGCATTGGACAGCTCAGCAACATTATTGGCCTTAACTTGCACTGCAAGCTCTTGAATTCTGCCAATTTGATGGCATACATGGCACAGGGCATCAGCACTGCTCAAGCCTGCACCACTGATTGCATGGCTGCATTGCAGCAGCAAACAGTAGTGCAGGTGTGAACCTGGTAGGAATAGGTGGCAGCAGAGAAGTGCAAGGGACCCAGTGGTGAGCCCATGGCATGGATGGTGCACTCCCTATGCTGGGCATGGCTCCAGAGACTTCACTGGTGATATCTCCACACTGCACTTCAATTCTATCACCTTACTGCCCCACAGCAGTGTGGCCAGGGTCATGGGCATAGAACGAGATCGAGGGGGTGGCAACAATGAGAGCAAATCAGGAGGAGAGGGGTCAGTCAAGCAGATCTCGTGTATGTGGTAGTCAAGGCAATATGTGTTCCACATGCACATCATGTCATTCTTTGTGTGTGCTTGAAGGTACTCACTGTGGTCGAAGCCCTTCAGCTAGACCATAGCTTCTTCCCTAGGATCTGTTAAAAAGCACCTTTTTTGAAATAAATACCATGCACCAAATCATGAAGATTCCAAGCATATGCCCATGCATAACAAGGAAGAAAAAGCACTTAGGGTCCAGCAAGTGCGCATTCAGATCCAGATGACAGGCATTGGGATGGAATGTGGGAGAGCAGAGGATGGGATTGGCCTCCATAGTAGCAAGAGCAAAGCGACCAACCAGTTGTTTTGACCTGTGTTCCATCAAAGCTGTTGGCTTCAGGTGGCTCAGAGGATACAAACAAGATACAAAGTCTGCATATAAATATCACATGGTAGCTATTCTACTTGTGTGCTTTGGGTCTTGTGCCAGGATCCCAAAAAATGCCCTGTAATTGCCACGATGTACCATCTCTATGGCATGATTGTAATATGAACAGTTTGAATAAATGCATGGGCACACCACACATGTATGGCACCCAGCAACAAGTGCAGGGAGGAGCAGCTGATCCATGCCTCAGGCAGAGTGATGTCTGTCCTGGGTTGATTTCTTTGTCCCTCTCTGATTCAGGAGAGTCTGCATCTGAGTCATACCCATCAGAATTGCCTTTTGCTGGCATGGTTGATATCAGAGCTTGCAGATGTGTTTGAGGCAGATGTCCTTGACATGATCTTCCTCTCTGCTTTCTCATCAAAGGCCTCCTGACCTTCCTGCTCCAAATATTTCCTAGTTGACAGTCAATACTCTGATATATAGGACCATCCAATAATGACACACTTTGCACAGTGCATGGTGTCCGCAGAGCACATGACTTCTTGGTTTCTGGTAGGGCTGCTTTGTCAGAAATATATGGGCACAAAAAACATAAGACACACTTGGCACAATATTTTGCAGTGGGCTCTGGTGCATTGGCACAGTTTTTAGCAGCTTCTTCAGGGAGGTGTTTGGTGCATAAGCTATCAGAGCCAACATTAGTGAGATGGGGGCAGACACCAATAAAATACTGCAACAAACTGTTGCATATGCAACTTGGCAGCAGCACAAAGAGTTTCTTTGTTTCTGACATAGGAATAAGAAGAGGAGGAGGAGCTAACATTGGACACACTTGGCAGTGTAGCACTACAGCACCTCTTGTCGACGTATAGCCTTTGTTTCTGGGTCAAGTTGCTTGAAGTGAGGCATGGACATGGTGGGGTGTATGAAAGGGCACTGAACAGGCATCGAGTTTCAATGTGTCACACTGCAAAATTGTGCACTGGGAACAACGAGTTTGTGATGCCGAAAAATTACACACCTCTAATATCTTGTATATTTTTTTGTATAAAAGGCATAGTGTAGCGCTGGGTATAGTCAGTAGACCTCACCCCAAAGTATCAGGCTCTGATTTGCTGCTGGATTAGAGACAGATTTAATAAAAAGGACTTGTTAAGCTTGAGTAGCAATAATATTGGGATTGACTTGATTTTGGGTTAATCCTTTATAGAAAGAGTCTTGCTCCCCGCGTAAGTGTTCATTGCTTCAGATTTGTAGCCAGCAGCTCCCTGCAGAAGTGCTCATCACTTTAGATTTGTAGCCAGCGGTTTGGACCTCAGTGCTCTATAAATATCTGTGGGTCCACTGTTGTACACCATAGATTAGAAGCAACACAGTTGCATTCAAACACCTGGGAGCAGGAGCTCAGAGTTCTGTCTTGCCTGATTTTTATTCTATAAAAGCCAGTGCTGCATGCTCATAGCTGTTCTGCCTGGTAGCTTTGAGCTCAGGTCCAGTTTACATTTGCTGTCCTTAGTAGCCATAGGTTCAGGTTTTTCAGTTCAAATTACACATACTTATCCTTGGAGCTGTAGAGCTCGGGAAGGTTGTGGGTCTGTTCTCAGAGCCACCCAACTTTTTGGATTTTTGTTTTGAAGAAAAAGACATAAAAACTCTTGCATGCAGGTGCTCTAATTTAGATTAGATTGCTCTCTCCCAAAAAAACCTTTGAATTGTGCACACTTTCTTGAAAGGCCAGTAACCCTCCCCTACTGTCCCCCAAGCAAAAACAATCTTCGGGTCACAACTCTCTCTTACGTTCCTTCCCCTGGGACTTATTGTAGGGTGTCAGCATAAGTTTTTGAGATTTTTGAGATTTAGTTGAGTTAGTTGGCGTTGAGTTGGTTGAGTTTCTTGGGTTTGCTCAGACTTGCTCTCACATTTTCCAAGCTCACTATTTTAGAGATTTCGATTTCACAGCTGCACCAGCAGAATAGTGCTCCCAGGGCAGCTAGGGTAGCTGTGCAGGAATGCTAGATGGAGTCAGCTATGAATCAACTGACTTGTACTAACACTCTACAACTACTCAACTCCTCCTCGTTGATAGTATAACTGTATGTTTGTTTGGGGGTGAAGACCAAGTATTAGGTCTTTGAAGAGAGAATGCTCTTTAAAGGATCGTTCGAGGAAACAAAAATTGGTTTCCTAGGACAACTTGATCTACTCCTTTGAGTAGACTTAGTTTTGTAGGTTCGTAGTTTTAATGCACAGGGTTGGTCTTGTTGTAGTTTATAGTTGAGGAATTCAATACTTAGTATTCAATATATTTCGGTGCAATCAATTATTAGATTTACACGATGGCGGTGAAGCCAGGGTTACAAGCTTGTGAGGATTCTGTACTGTACATACTGTATTTATACTGTTCTGTGAGTTTGTGTGAGTCATAAAATAAATGTTCTATAATATTCCAGAGCCTTCTCCAATGCTCTCATTTATTCCAACTAAGTCTGTATGATTCTCAATGATTCAATACTTTGGTCAGAGACTTGGTCATGTGCCCGAGTGCCATAACTCAACAGGTCTTTTGGACCGGGTTTGTGGGTTTATGAGTCAAGTAGCTTTGTTTCTCCAGGCTCAAGGTTTGGTTCAATTCTCCAAGCTCAATGGGTTTGTTCACAGGGCTCAGTTATGTCTCAGGGCTCAGTTTGGATCTCAGGGCTCAGGGTATCTTTCTCCGGGCTCAAGGAAAATCAGTCAAATCAAATCAAATCAAATCCAAGTTTTATAGAAGACAAATGAAAACCACATTGCAAGCTTCCCTTGGGACCATGAGCGTTGAACTAATCCTTGGTAAACAACAACTTGTTCAGTTGCAGTCCATGCAAGGTATTGTTCGCTACTCTCCCCATTGGAATGCTCACCCTTTTATACTACAGATGGTATTACAGTGTGTGATTATGCTACTCCTGGGTATTAATTAAATGAATAATGCATTGATGAGCTAGTTGGTAATCAGTATAATGGCCTTTAGTCAAGCCTTACAGTTCAATCATGCCTCAGCTGTTGAAGTGCAGGATGATCGAACACCTCAACACCCTTAGGCAGATATCCAGACATTTCCAGTGTTCAGTGTATGAGTCCCAGAACTATATGTTTAGTCCTTAGGATATTGGAGTTCCTGCCTAGGAAGTTATCCTAGCCAAAGACTTCCATTTCAAGTCTCTTAGGTGGTTTAACCACTTCATGGTATCTCAGTAAAACCCGCACTGGAGTTATATTTGCCAGACACGAGTGTACCAGTTGGTCCCAGACCTCAACTTGTTACATGGCTCATCACATTATTTGCTGAGGACAAACAGACCACAACTTGTCAGTTGTGCGCTGTTCCCAGAATGACATCAGCTTGACACAATAGCTTCTCCACATCTCTTGGATAAATGCCTGGTACTGGGCTTTAGATGCTATGGGATTTCAGTCGAGTATGCTACTCCTAGGCGGTTGCCAGAGGAATATCATTCCTTGCTAGTCTGGTCTCTAGTACACTAACGGCTTTGGTCAACCATTCAGAGCTCATGATAACCCTTGTAATTGAGAGTGCATAGTCCTAGGTAAAAGTGTGTAGTCCTTGAAAATGCAAAAGTGCTGCTTCCTAGGCCAGCAAATTCCATGGCTTATCACTGGAGTGCACTGTTTCAGTGGAATGAGTAGTGATAGCATGCAGAGTGGTTGTGCAAGCTTGCAGAATAACCATAGGACCTTGTGAAATGAGTTTTTCATGTGGGGAACACAATATGCTCCAAATGCTACTGGCCCTGTGAAACGGTCCACTCTACTCTAGCTATGAAATAGCTGCTAAGCGAGAGATGCTCTAAAACACCTCACACACAACAACTACCACAACAACAATTAATAGTGCTCCTCAATTAAGTTCAGGTTTACACTCAAGTATTAGAGTTAAGATTGAACCTCCTTTATTGGAAAGGTGAAATCAATGAAGTAACCCTAGCAACTTTCCTTAAGCATTAAACATCTCAATGCAAATCACTGCTTAATCTCTGTTCAGTTTAAACCAAACCAATGAGGGGTAAACCAACTTCTTCCTATCAAGACTGTTGACCAGTGTTCTGGTTTAAGCAGAACAAGACTCTGGCTTAAGCAGAATGGCATTTAAGCAGATTAACCAGCAGGATTAATCCTCAACATTTCAGGCTTCAAAAAGGGCAAGCCTGACTCAAACCACTGACCCTAGCACATAGCTTTATTTGGAGATCCGAGCAGTTACCAACTAGGCCACATGGACTTGAAGAAAAAACCCTTCCAATCCTCTAAGATTCAATATTGATTATCACTCAACACAAAGCAAGTGAACTTGGTAAAAATTCACTGCTGTCCTCAGATTAATCACAGTTAAACAACTCCCAAGTACCCAATACCTTCAAGTCTGATTAAGCATTTGTTATTGATATCCCATCATTTAGTAAGACTACTTTCTGCCCTTGGCTTGGCCTGAAAGCCATGGCTTTGGCCCAGCTTTGTGGTAAAGAAAGTCGGGACAAATGTATTTACGCTCTAACAGGCTAAGGTGCTAAGTCTCCATGTAGCTAGCTTTTGTACTGCTTCCATATCCTCTTTTGTCGAGTGGTCAAGTGTCACTTTCTTTAGATTGCCTGCACTCTAGTGGTCGAGAGTTTGAATCCCTGTATGGCCACTTTTTGTCAGGTCTTGGAAATTTGTGCTGATCCAACTTTGTTTAAACTGAATCTTGTTTAATCAACCTTGCGTTTAAGCAGTTGCCACTTAAGTCCTCAGATTATCTCAGTTTAAGCTGATCAGATTATCTCTGTTTAAGTTGATCGTAATCTCTATTCAATGACATCCCCTGATCATTGCATTTGCATACTTAAATCATGATAATCTCTCGAAAGGTTTGCTGCCCACTTCATGGCACAATAGTAGCACTCAGTATTGCTTAAGCTGAACAGAGATTAAGCCTTAAGGAAATCTCCTAGAGTTTCATATCAATGTCAAGATGTTGTTATAGTTCATAGATGAAAACTCCAAAGAAGTCCAGGACAACAGTAAGTAGCTCTGCAAAACACACAATATTAAGTTCAGGCAAAGAACTTGGATTCACAAAGGTACACTGACACTTTAAACAAATGTCTAAATACTTCTTCGACTATTGCACAATCTCTAGGACCATCCCTGAACACACTGGAGTGCCTTAATAGTTGCGACTGAACTCAAAGAATGATTCCAACAACCAAACTTGGGTATTGCGACCAGGTTCTACCTTTGTAATTCTGATTCCAACAGCAGACCTTGGATTGAGCTCCTACTGTGGTCTCAATTCCATAAGGTACCTTTCCTGAGTGCTCCAGGACTCTCCCTGAGACTTAGCTTAGATACTTCAAAACTCTTAGATATCCTGTTGGAGTTAATACCATAAGAAGCAACCCAGCATCATAGCTGAGGTTATGAGTCGACGCGAGTCAGTTGGAGTCAGTAGAGGAACATTGGAGAATATGTAGGAATATGCAGGAAAATTCTAGGATGTTTCATTTAGTATATATGTAGCTACAGTCTCTATGTATTGCTCAAGTGCAGAGCTCAGGCAACCATTATATCATTCATATTTATCCTCACTATCACTGTCTGGTTCTTCATCATCAAACTACAACATATCCAACAAATCAAAGGTCTTCAAATTTAGAACAACAATCACTAAGAAATGTATTAAAAAATCTGTCACATATCTGCTCAGAGGTCACCAATGTCCTTATGTAAGCTTTTGACTGAGGTCTCAGCTATGGGGGAACAGGGATGCACTACTGAATTGCAAGGTTTTACTGGGTTTTTATACTACTTTGAGACATCTAAATATACACATGCTGAGTAACTACGAGTCAAAGGAAGGGTATATTTCTGGTGGCTCCACCATAGGGGTTTCCACGCACGCTCCTGGCCATAGGCTCTGCAATACCTTTTTATGGTTATATTATTGCCCTCCTGAACCTGCTGGTTCGCTTGGCAATGAGGTGTCTGTCCAGCCACAGTACTTTGGGCCTTGCTGGAATTATCCCAGCAGTATTATTAGCTCCCGGAATCCTGATGAGTCATATTTCTGGCCTATGTACGCCCAAGCATGTTGCTACAAACCCATTAGACCCCCTGTCCAGATGTATGTTGTTTTCATATGTGTTGCCAGGCTAACACCTCAGTATCCGTCTCATGGATACCACTTCCACTGATCCTTATATCCCACAATCATGTTTCTCTGTGATGGTCATGTTGGCCAACCTGTCAGGAGTTGCCGCCGCAAACCTCTCTGTGAGATCTATTAATAGCCCAAGGCACACCCCGAACATCTTCAGATGTTCCCAGAAACCCCTTCACCTGTTACGGCCATCAGTTTACCCTCTAGGTCCATAGATACTGTGTGCCCATTGAATATTATACATCTCCGGGTATAGTAGCTAGTGTTGCTGTGTGACTTGCCTTCACTCTGAGTTATAAGCCACAGCAGCTAGGCTTCGCAAACTGCCTGGTTGGTTGACCCGCCATGTTTATAAGGTCCATATATATCTCCCAGCTTGTGCACTACACCTCTTTGTGCATCATTACTACACAATCAGCAGCTCACTCTGACTCTAATTGTATATCACCAGGGCAGGGTGCTAAGCATATGTTAACTATATGCTTGTCATGAGATTTCAGGCTTCTTTTATTTTGAGCTGTATCACTAGTCGAATCTGTCCCCTCCTGCAGTCCCTTCCACACCCACATCCCCACTAGTCCTTCTTGTGCCCCCTCCCGCATCGGTACTGCCAGAGAAGTCCAACAACACCCATTGGGTGTGGATGGAAAACTTGATTCTCCAACTCATGCCTAAGTGTGGCCAATCTCCCAGTGTCTCCAAGGGCAGTCATGCAGTCCAGGCTCATGTTGACAACACACAGTACATGCCTGTCCCTGTCCCCCTTGCTCCTTCACCAGCCCCTGCCTCTACTTCCTTTGTCATTGAATTGGTTGCTGCTCCCAGCTCCACTGCCCTTGCCACAACTGCTTTGGCGGATGTACCTCCTGCGCTGCTTGCATCCATGCATTCCATAGCCCAGTGATATGGCTGAAAATAAAACAAGCCTGAAATCTCAGGAAAAGCATATACAGTCGAAGCTGTCTTAACCCATACCCCTCGGTGGACACCAAAAGGTATGGGTTATGACAGCGTATGGGTTCCAGAAGCCATGGGAAAACCCTCGGCAAATCCCGGTCTGTGCCAGACACTTTCTGGTGGACATAATAATCCATGAAATGTCGCGTAGACCTCAAATTAGTGGTATATCCATTCCACACGGCCTTCCCTTCCATTGTGCAGATATCTCGACATCCTGACTAACTCATTACCGACCTGAAGAACAACTGATGGACAGAATTTGGTCCCGATCGTGTTGAAATACCCATCCAATAGCTCATTCTGATTGATGACATTGATTTACCCGTAGTTAGTGCCCCATAGGCCATAGAATGAGGGTGAAAATGAACTGAAAAGGCATCAAAAGTATGGGTTTTGGCCCTCAAAAAGGTATGGGTTATGGAGTATCAGAGATTTATGGGTTTTCCAGCCATTTTTAGTGGGAACCATGTTGGTGGACGTCAAAACCTATGGGGTATGACAGATTATGGGTTATGGCAGCTATGGGTTAAGACAGCTTCGACTGTAATTAACATGTGCTTAGCACCTTGTCCCAGTAATATACAATTAGAGTCAGAGTGAGCTCCGAGCTGCTGATTGTGTAGTAATGATGCACAAAGAGGTGTAGTGCACAAGCTGGGAGATATATATGACACTTATGAACACAGGGGTCAATATATCCAACCAAGCAGTTCGTGAAGCCTAGCTGCTGTGGCTTATAACTCAGAGTGAGGGCAAGTCACATAGCAACACTAGCTACCATACCCAAGAGATGTATAATATTCAATGGGCGCACAGTATCTATGGACCTAGACAGCAAACTGATGGCTGCAACAGGTGAAGGGGTTCCTGGGAACATCTGAAGATGTTCAGGACATGCCTTGAACTATTAATAGATCTCACAGAGAGGTTCACAATGGCGACTCCCAGGAGAGTTGGCCAACATGACTGTCACAGAGAAGTGTGATCATGGGATATGAGAATCAGTTGAAGCTGTATCCACAGGACTGATGCTGATGTGTCAGCCAGCAACACATATACAAATCCTGACAGGGGGTCCAGTGGGTTCATGGAGAGTTGTTGTTTTTCCGCCCTTGTGTTTCCTTTTAAGGAGATTCACGTGCAACACGGCACACCCAGCATTTGAGCTCATTTCAGGCCCTGCTCCCAACGTGTCACACCAGCATGCCCGAGGCCTTGAGATTTGAAGTCAGAATATTATCTCTAACTTTCTGGTTCCCACTGTTTTTTCCCTGACTAGTTGTAGTGGCACAATAATAATTTATAAACTAGACTCTAGTTACTTGTACAGAGCACATGGTACAGTGGCATTAAGATATCGGGTCCAAGAAATAAAAGTGGCATGAGGAGAGAGAAGCTGACTTACCCCATAAGTTGAAGTCTTCCGAGGCAGGCGTCTGGGATTGCGAGGAGAGGTGGCCAACAGCGGCGTGCTTGGGGGCCAGGGTAGAGGAAAAGTGAAATTCACCTTCCAAATAAGGAGATGCTTAGTCACGAATGCAAGGGCGGAAAGTCAAAGACTTTCAGTAGGACATGCCTGGGCGCACATAGGACTGCAAAGTGACTCAACAGAATCCCAGGAGCCAATCATACTGCTGGGATAGTTCCAGCAAAGCCTGAAGTACCGTGGCCAGACAGACACCTCATTGCCAAGTGAGCTAGCAGGTTCATTAGGGCAATAATATAACCATAAAAAGGCATTGCAGAGTCATCTGAGACAGCTGGGAGTGTACGTAGACACCCATAGGGTGGAGGCACTGGAATTATACCCTTCCTTTGACTCGTAGTTACTCAGCGTGTGTATATTTAGATTTCTCAAAAATAGTATAAAACCCCAGTTAAAACTCACAATTCAGCAGTACATCCCTGTTCCCCCGGAGCTGTGACCTCGGTCAAAAGCTTACCTAAGGACATTGGTGGCCTCTGAGCAGACTTGCACTAGATTTATTTAAATGCATTTCTTAGTGACTGTTGTTCTAAATTTGAAGACCTTTGATTTGTTGGATATCTAAGAAAGTTTGAAGTATCTAGGCTAAGTCTCAGGGATAGTCCCAGTGAAACACTGCACCTGAGTGTGGCAGTGAAATAGCACTAGTGTGCCAAGTGAAGCAAGATAGACTCTAACTCAACTCAACTAACCACCAAACTAATCACACCTCAATCTCAAATACTATTGTGTTCTGTTCAGGGAGGTACGGTACATATCACCTGTCAAGTAGTGTAGATCAGATTCAATTCAAAGAGGTTCTTGTACAGGAGTAGTATTCCCAAGTCAATGTGCAGAAGACTAGTTCCGCGGGAACGAACCAACAATCCTTAGAAATCCGAGCGCAGCAAATGAATGGTCCGAGCCCCAGGCCTCCCAGGATCACACTCTTAGATTCCATGGGACCAGAGGTTTCAAACTTAAAACTAGGTCCTGAGCTCCCAGCTACTAAGGAATCTAGAGTAAGACTGCGGGTCGGACAACTGGCTACCAATCCTCGTGGGATGAGCACTTATGAAGTCTTATCTCAAGTCTAATGGTTATTCACTACTAAGGTCTTTTCTCTTCAATCAAGTTTTATTAGATTCTAGTTAGTCCCAGAACCCGTAATTTGGGGGTAAGATTCACTGCTACAAACTAAGTAGACTATGCCCTTTTATACACTTTGCCACAACTAAACGGAGATAAGAAATCATTGATATCAATCAAATTAGCAACACAGGAGGCTCCCCCTCAATGCCTCGGTCTGTCAGTTGCCTGTCAAAGTAGCCCTCCCTAGCAACTATAAGTCCCGCAGGTAGGTCCACTCTGACTAAACGTGAGTTCCCAATACTATCTCTAAGCAAGCCAAATTGCCGAAGGAACAATAAGCACGTCACTCTGATCCTCAGGTACGCCGGTCGGTTAGACCCCTTTCCATGGGTAGCAATGGGTTTCCCTCCCGCCGAAGCATCATCTCTTTTTAGTCACTCAATCTTTCGTGGGTAGGTTCTCCAGGGGTAACCATGGCTTCCCACCACTAGCTCCCCATGCTCATTTCTTTCCCTATCTAAAGCAGACGTGTGTTATCCAGAACCCTCCCACAGGATTGGGACCACATGACCACCACACCTTCTTGGCTCGACTTATTAGTTACTTCCCATAGGAATTCACTACCGCCAGCTTGTTATCAAGCCAATGCCGCCTTTGTTAGCCCCTCCGTAGTTCCCCTTGATTGACCTTGAGCACAGACTTCGGCAGGTGGGCCTGCACGAACCCTCCTGTGGAACTCTGCCCAGCACGGGCGAGTCAACTTGATCTAGTCCAACCTTAGCCAGGCCGGCTTAGATCTAATAACTCTGGTTTTAGTTTCTTTAAGCTGGCTTGCGGCCTTCTACAGTCTAAGTACACTATCTCAGGGAGGATATGCACTTTAAGTAACTGGTCTTGTCTAGATGAAGGGCTTTAAGAATGAAAAGTCACAAAATTGCGATTTTCATGTGTATGTAGATACACACCTTATCATCGGTGTCTGTACCTGTGCCTGTCCCTCCCATTCCTATTGTACCTGCCTGCTATGCTGCTCATGCTACCTCTGGGCTGGTCCTCCCTCCTATGACCGCTGCTGTTGCACCTGTCAATGCACTTGGCCCTGCCATTGCTTCATCTGTTGATAAGCCATGAATATGCTATACCCTAAAAAAACCTGTTTTTGCAAATTAAACATATAAGCATCTTACACTTGGACATCAGTATTACTCCAAAATCCTGATTCTATAATCATGCTTCACTTATATGAGGCCAGACATATCTGTCTAGAATTGAACCTTTACACAAGGATGATCTAGAAACAGGTCTGAGTTGATATATATTTATCTGGATGGAACACAAAGTAGCATCTAAGAGGGAGTCCATGATTATTAAAGATCAAGGAGCTAGCAGTATAAGACAGATACTCTCTTTATAATCGATTCAATCCAAGAGACAGATTTGAGAATTACAGTGATCACTAATTATGACACACTTGGTCTTGAGGGCTGGTGAACTATGCATCTGGATACCTAAGCAGCCTGTATTCAATCAGAGATCCAAATCTCTGCAATTCCCAGCATCATGGTTTTTGAACCAAGACCTTCCAAAAACAGTCAAAGCAGGACTTGGGCTCCCTAGAAGGGCCCTGGGCCTGTCAAGACAAGCCAATAGGAATGATAAATGTTCTTGGCAGCTGGCCCCACAATTCAGTGGATGTATTCAATCCCTGTAAGGGTGCATAAACACATATCCTAGACTGGGAGGGGGAGTTCAACTGAGAAATATATTGATTACCAAAGTACAAGAGTGATATATTTCATATACCCTATTCCCCTGTTCATTCTGACTCATGTAGGTTATAATTGGACACATAGTATATAAGTAGAGCTGTTGCAGGTTTTGGATAGTGGTTACCTCCCCAGAAATAGGCAGAGACTATCTTTGGATAGCTGTCTGTCAACTCAAGGGACTAACATTGGCTCTGTTCAATCCCCTATATGGTCATAGAGGTCTTTGTATTTGAGCCCCTGTTGTGGTTGTTTCATAACATACCTTGATTGTTAAAACTCAACACCCTGGACTTCAGTCCCAGCTAAGGCACTTGTGAATTATGTCGGAAACCTCAGAATATCAGAATATCAGAACATCAGTAACCTCAGTTTATATTGGAGACCTTGTGTCTAGAATCACACAGTTTTGGCTGTATACATCTATAAACCCTTGTTCATCTTGGGTGTACTTGTCAAAGACTCAGTTCAAGTCTATAAATTGAATTAACTGATTCTCAAAAGCTTCCAAGCTTGATTCAATGAGCCTGGAGACTTAGTCAATTGTCTAAGGACCTAATACTTGCATCAACTCACTGAACTCTTGTGAAATTCGCATACTGGAACCATTGTTTTGGTGTTAGATTAGTACAGTGTTCTATGACCTGATGGGATGGTATCACCACTTGGAATGAATCACTATTGCACAAGAACGGCTAGTCTCCTGGCCTCCAAATTTTAGAGGCATGATTCTGAATATGTTGCCCATGTTTGAGTAGAGTTTTGGGTTAGGATGGGCTTTGGAACTTGAAGCCGGAAGACATTAATCCAGTAAACCCCTGGAACCCAAATTTGATGACTGAATATGTCAACCAAAAAGTGTCCTAAATCTCTCAGAAAAAATAAAAATGATGAATCCATAGTATTAGGTACTTTGTGGATGCTTATATTTGTTATGTGTGCCCTGGGTAAGGCAGAGAAGGGCTGCAAGGTGTAATTTCCACCCATTTTGGACATGTGACATGTGTGACATGGCCTACTTTCCAACTTCATTTGACCCACTTGCCATGGATCTGGCTTCACCAATATTTAGGGATATACTCCAGAGATAAATAGAACTATATCCCCAAGTTGAATGAAATAAATTGGCATTGAAACACACCAGATCAAGTGAGTAGTGGCTGTGCATCCCAAGTGCCCAACTTTGATCAATAATGGAAATCTGCACAGATAGAGCTTGAACTCTACAAATTCAAGCCCGACTGTCCTCATACTTGGTAGGCATATAGGACCTAAAAGATGATTCTGGGTGGCTCAGATTTGGCACAAATTCTCCCACATTTGTGCCTAACATCACATCAGATTTGGTCGTCCCATCAGGTCATAGAACACTGTAGTGGTTAGTTGGGAGTCTTTGTAGCGCCATTCTAGATCTGCTAGATTAGCACTATCACATACTGCCAGGCAGCACTATCACTGCTTTCCTCAGACTTTGTAGTCACTTTCACACAAAGACTGAGGAGTTGAGCCACTCCTACTCACCTGTCTTCTTTACCATCTATATTATCAAGATGAATATGTGAGACTTCATAATTATCTGTCCATAAAGACTGAACTACATCAATACCTATCTATGCAAGCTTTGTAAGCAGTCGTGACTGAGGTTTGAGCAGAAACAGTCATATGGTAACCTCCAACCAATCTCATAGAATATTTGAAACTTGCATTTTATATAAAAGAGATGCATAGTAAATTGGGTTCAGGCACTTGTAATAAAAACAACATTGAAAATACAGCAGTGGGCCTATAAGCAAGGTAAGTTATAAACAAAATGACAGATGAACAGATGCAGTACCTGGAGTTATCTGTGAAACACATCACCAGTGTCTCCACCCTGTGCATTGATATCAGCACTGTTCTCCAGCAGCAGCTCCACAATATTCATGTGGCCACAAGAAGATGCAGCCTGAAGTGCATTGCCATGTCTCCCACCCTGGACATTGACATTAGCACCCTTCTCCAGCAGCAGCTTCACAATATTCATGTGGCTACAAGAAGATGCAGCCTGAAGTGCAGTGCCATATCTCCCACCCTGGGCATTGACATCAGCACTCTTCTCCAGCAGCAGTTGAACAATGTCCCTGTGACCCCCTCGGGATGTAGCCTGAAGTGCATTGCCATAGTATCCCCCATGGGCATTGACATCAGCACCCTTCTCCAGCAGCAGTTGAACAATGTCCATGCGATCCCAGCGTGATGCAGCCTGAAGTGCATTGCCACAGTCTCCACCCTGGACATTGACATCAGCACCCTTCTCCAGCAGCAGTTGAACAATGTCGATGCAATCCCGGCGTGATGCTGCCTGAAGTGCATTGCCATAGTCTCCACCCTGGACATTGACATCAGCACCCTTCTCCAGCAGCAGCTTCACAATATTCATGTGGCCACAAGAAGATGCAGCCTGAAGTGCATTGCCATATCTCCCACCCTGGGCATTGACATCAGCACTCTTCTCCAGGAGCAGTTGAACAATGTCCATGTGATCCCAGTTAGATGCAGCCTCAAGTGCATTGCCATAGTGTCCACCCAGGGCATTGACATCAGCACCTTTCTTCAGGAGCAGTTGGACAATGTCCATGTGGCTCTCGAAAGATGCAGCTTGAAGTGCATTGCCATAGTGTCCACCCTGGGAATTGACATCAGCACCCTTCTCCAAGAGCAGTTGGACAATGTCCATGTGACCTGAGTAGGATGCAGCCTGGAGTGCATTGCCATAGTCTCCACCCTGGGCATTGACATCAGCACCCTTCTCCAGCAGCAGTTGAACAATGTCGATGCAATCCCGGCGTGATGCTGCCTGAAGTGCATTCCCATATCTTCTGTCCTGGGCATTGACATCAGCACCGTTCTCCAGCAGCAGCTCCATGATATTCATATGGCCCTCTGAAGATGCAGCTTGGAGTGCATTGCCATAGTCTCCACCCTGAGCATTGACATTAGCACCATTCTCCAGCAGCAGCTTCACAATTCTTTGGTGTCCATAGTATGATGCTGCACATAACGGATAGTTATCATCAGCAGTCAATTGATTTCTGTTTACAATGCAGTCATATGCCAACTCTGTCAAGTTTTGTCTTGCTGCAACATCTATAAGGGTGACAGATTGTGGGACTCCAGGACCCAGCCAGTCAAACTGCAAAACCAGTAAGAATTTCCTCCTAGCTGCATCTTTCAGAGCATTGGAGAGAATATCTTTGATTTTTGATTCTGTCTCTCTGGCATGAGATCCCCAATACAGCTGAGTGTATTCAAGAAATGGGTGATCATACTTTGGGTAGTTGTAGTTCAGAGGACCAAATTTGGGTTCAACTGGTAGTGGTAGAAATGACAAGTATGTCAGGCAGCTTGTTGCAATGTGTGCATGGGCAAGTGGGAATTGGGTAGCATGAATTCTATCCAGATAGTCTTGTGTTGTGAAGTGGATCAAACGAATAATTCCATCTGTCTGTTCCACATAGACCAGACCAGCACACACAGACAAGATGGTTTCAATGTCTGTCATGCCATCCTGATGGAAATGTGTGTCATCTGGCCTAACTGCCAGGGCTGTCTGTAGTTCAAGGACAGAGAGGGGCCTGAATGCATATGCAATCCAGGTGAGCACAGCCAACCCAAGCTCTTTGTCTGTTGGATTCTGGGACTGGATTCGCTTCAAGGCATCATCATATGTGTGGTCTAAGTCTGCAGGCAACTTGGAAAGACCTTCACACACATCCCTGACTGTGGTTTTTGTGACCAATAAGTCAATATGGAGCTTTGTGAGCAAGAACCTGAAAATTTGTATGAGTATAAGGTTATAGATTCAGAACAGTGGCCTTACATTCCATCTGCCTTACTGAGAAGCTGGTCCTCAATTTCCAGAGCCAGATCTGGGCTGGCCACAATATGCTTTGACAACCGAGCGGATGCAGAGATCTGGGCAGCTAAATATTTTTGGAGGTCTGCTTTAGTTGCACAAATCTCCAGTTTTTCTGCATCTGGAAAGGCTCCAGAAATATCAATGTGAGGCCTGGAGGTGAACATGAGGTTCACAGAAGGACCAAGTGCCTGAAGCTGATGGACCAGACCATGGCGGACATTTCCATCCTCTTGGCATTCATCCAGAGCATCAATGATGATGAAAACCCGAGAGTACACAGATATGGCTTTAGCCAGAAGAACCATGATTTCTTCAAGGGATGGCCTTGTGTTTCGATTGTGATGCTGCTCATAAAGAGCCTTGATATCAGAGGAGATTAGCTGATCAACAATGAATTGCCTCCACAAACTGGCCATCAGATTTGACAATGTCTGAAGCCCAGTGTCTTTGTGGTTGCAATAGATGGCAGCTGTGGCAGTTTTGCTTCTGTCCTGAAATTCACCTTGGAGATGGTGCACAACAATGGAGCTGGCATACAGTCAGTGTTTATCCAGATTGAAATTTGCCCAACCCACGCCAGCACAGTCTTCCCAGCACCAGCTAAATGAAAGCTGTTTAGAATGGGTCTCTCAATGATGATGTGGTCACATACGAATACCAATGCACCACAAAATCTTGCCAGAGTTATCCTTCCATCCCTTGAATGTTGCATCATCCAGCAACCATTGTCCAGTTCCTTCTTGGTGGCTGGCAAAGATAGCAGCTTGCCTTGGAAAGAAATTAATTGGTGACAGCCATTCAATGATCTCTTTCTGCTCTTTCTGTTTGGTAGTATCCCTAACAAATGTGAGTTGCATTTTGCAGAGGATGAATTTAAATACCAGATTTCCATGCTCAGCCAGTTGCTCAGCATTGACTTGAAGCGCTCAATCTCTGCCAGATCATCTTTTGCCTCACTTTTATCCCACAGAACCCAGGCAGCCTGTTTCATGATCTTTCTAGCTGTTCCCTGTGCTGGCTCCAGTTTCTTTGTGAGACGCAACAAAGTCTCTTTGAACTCTGCCATTGCTTCCTCAAGCCGGAATTGGCGCCCTCCAGCCTGGGTATGGGCAACAGGTACAATATGAGTCTGAATATCTGCGAGCAAGGGCTTGAGTCCATCCACTTCCGAGAATAGCCTCTTGCGTTCCTTGGAAGCATTGCGGAAGTCCTTGGCATATTCACCAGCCTGAGCAACAACATCCACTAGTGTCACTATGCTGGCTATGAGTCCGACAAGTTCTGCCATGGCTAAGGGGGTGCTATCGGTGGGGGGGAGATGAGAGCAAGCAAGAGAGCTGTCTGCTGCGCACGGATTGATATCAATCACACCTTCACCCATGACAGATTGGTGTCAACCATCTGGGACGATTGGACTTGAAATCAGAAGCAACGACCACTGAGAAAAGGATAGCGTTAGCTACGAAGGAACATAGTCTAGACACAGGACATGACAATCTTCAGACGGACCAACACAAACGTGAATGCGAGCCGAGTCCGCTCATGAATCTAGACGCTCCGTAGATAGATATCAATCAAATGTCGAAGCACAAGCGCCTTCCCATCGCAGGCACTGGTGCCTTCTATTCAAAGCTGTAAAAGAAGCCGGCGAATCCACAGCACTCAAGCAAGACAAAACTTCCGGGGGAATTCCGTCAGACTTAGAACGAGACCCACCATGCGAGATTTGCAGCCGCACACGGCGCGGAGGCGTAGTTGATTCGGGCGGATCAAAGCTCACGATCACGAATAGGTACACAAATTTTGCTATTATTGTCTCGACACACTAGCACGATTCGAAGTGGCGAGACGCATGCACGTGGCGAAGACCCCACGAACTCCGATGCCCGATGCACGGGCTGCGGAGCGCCCGCACCTGTGTTGAGACCCGCGCGCGCGTCCTCGTCCGCCGCCAGCTGCAGCATGCAAGCGCGGGGAGGCCACTTGACGCGGTGCCGAGCGAGGTACCCTCCGCGCGACGAACCCCCGCCGGCGACAGGACATGAGAACCTGCAGCAAGGAGGGCAACGCAGCCGGGGCCCTCCCATGTCGCTCGCCTGCGCTCAGGACGAGGTCTGCTGCACGCATGCGGAGCCGGGCGCATGCACGCCTGGATGTGGAAGAGAGCAGCGACGCGGCGCACCCCTCACCCTTGCGCAGCCGCGATGCGGATACGGGAGACGGCGGCGGCATGGGCGACGAAGATCGCGCGGAGGCGATAGCCCCAGACACGGCATGGGCGGCACAACGAGCGGCTGCAAGCCCATGCGCAGGCGATGGCCGAGAAGTGCTGCGCGGATGTCGTGCCCGAAAAGCGGCGCCACGGCGCAGAGGCGGGGAGAGACGACACACCTCGCGAAACACAGCGCCCAGATGCAGTACGCCTCAACCGCCGCCGAGGCGCCGGGCCCAGTCGCAGGGCTGCCTAGGTAGATCGCACGCGGAACGTACCCGGCTCCAATGCATCTGGAGGGCGAGGCGGCCGCGCAAGGCACGGAGATCTCAGCATCGTGCGGCGTGTCGATTGACGCAGTGGCGCCCTACATACGCGGACGCCACGACGTCGAGTGCAGGTCAAGCGCGTCGTCCCAGACACCGGGTTGGTGGGGGGGGCGAGGCGTAGGAGTACAACGATGCGGGACGGCCTGTGATGGACAGGGGGTAGACGCAGTGCCGAGTTCCTCGACGCACCTCTGTTCTGCGATAACCGTCGACAGCTCGTGCATGTGCACGCCCAGATACGAAACGGCGGGGACACAGCGACCGTCTGACCAGTTTGGCCTTCTGAGAGGGACTGCGCAGAGGGTAGAGATAAAGGGCAGCGATAAGGAGGAAAGAAAACGTTTCGAGCACCGTGTATCAGATCAACCACGTAGCTTGTTGACGTGCTCCTCGGATAACGTTCTCAGGAGACCAAGATTTCTGGCAGGCCGTGTCGTAGACAATACAAAAATGGGAGCTCTGAGTCTCCGCGATGACAGCGTCAGTGGTTCAAGACAGAATGGAAGAGGAGATACGGGATCGTGGTAGGTACCAGAGATGGGAGTTGTGATGTGATCCGGATTGGTCCGAGCTCCAATCAAGTTAATCCAAACAACGCGCTTTGGCCCCATTCCATTCCATCGTCTATGCTTGCACGCAAATTCTTCACCGAACACTAGCACTCATTCCATCCATCTCTCTGCCAAAGTATATATCGGCAGAGAGATTGAGGAGCGGGCGCCTCCTCCTGCTCCTCTTCACTGGCATTTCTAGTTATGTAGTAGCAAGTACACAGTCTGTACAGACAGTCTGATTCAAGTCACCGCTGAGATCGGGCACCTATAGCTAGTTCCCTACACCCCCACCATACGCTTCAACACCGCGAACTCCTGTCTGCCCGCCGCGCGGCACAACGCGTGGAACTTGCTCGTCTGGTCCGCGATGAGGGACGCTGGCCTGGAGATGTGACAGAACATATGTCAGCATTGTATCTCGCACTTAGTTTAATCCACACGCACCGGTCAAATTCCGTGATGCGCCCCTGGTCGAGGAGCATAATCTGCGAAAACACAAAAGGGAATGGAAAGGATCAGCCAACGGTACATTCGAAAAATAACTGGGCGTAGTCGATCACCGTGCGCAGCCGGTGGGCGATCGTCAGGATTGTGCTTTCCTTGAACTCGCTATGCGTTTGTGCGTTTTTATCACAAGGCTGAGAGAAAGAAGTAGGAAACAGCTGATACACACTCGCGTATAGTCTTCCCGATCAATTCGTCCGTCGCATAGTCGACACTGTGTCAGGTCAACACCGCATCGCGCACCCAGCAAGTAAGGAAGCATACCTCGCAGTCGCCTCCGGATGATCAACGATCGAGAAAAAACGGGGAGAGGAGAGGGAGAGGAATAAAACACACCTCATCCATGACGAGCACCTTCGAGCGCTTGAGCACCGCACGAGCCATACATAGGAGCTGTTTCTCCCTGCATCCGTGTCAGCCCACAAAATAAGTTGGAGGATGAAGGAACCCGGAGTGTGGGGAGAAGGCGAAGGAATGAAGAAAAATGAGATCGCCCGACTCCCAGAACGGAACCAATTCAGAGAGAAGTAGAGGGACAGAGAGAACGGGAACGCACCCTGTCGAGCAGTTCTCCCCGCCCTCGCTCACGGGCGCTTCCAGGTTGCGGAACACGTTCGCGTTTACCGCGTCCACGGCCTCGGGCGGCGCTTCCGCGTCGGGGATGAGGTGCACGCGACGGAGGGCAGCGAACTGCGCCCGGGATTAGTGAGAGTTTGTGGAAAGGAACAAAGGGGGGAGGGACGAGAAGCGACGCACGATCTCCGAATCCTCGTACTCGTCAAACACGTCGAGGGTCGAGCGCAGGGTGCCGCTCAGGATCGTCGGGTCCTCTGGGAACCAAAATCACAGGTGCATTTATAAATTATTGATCTATCTCCTCCAAGAGGATGCGAGGCCCGGGACGGAAACGCACGTGGAATGATCGTCAGCCGACTGCGCAGGTCCGTCAGCCCCACGCTGGCGAAATCCACCCCGTTGACGACGATGCGCCCCGCAGCGGGCTCGACGAAGCGGAAAAACGAGAGCGCGAGCGTGCTCTTGCCCGAGCCTACAACACTAATTAGCCAGCAGCACATCTGGGTGAAATCGGTGAAATCGGAGTACGCACCGGTGCGGCCTAGAATCCCCACCTACGCAGCAAATATAAGGCCAGGACAGAATACGAGCAAAAAGACGAATCGACACCTTCTCCCCCGGGCACACGTCGAGCACGTCCGGCAGGTCAGGCTTTACAGGAAAAATCAGCACCATGTCCGGACGACCGGACGAAAAACGGAAAGACAAATGCACCGCATACCGAATCGACAGCCCCTCGCACGCTATCGCACCCTACGCGGGCCAGTCTGCCGCCGGGCGCGGCTTGACGAACTCGGGCGCCTCTTTCGGGAGGTCGGAGTACTCCTTGATGCGCTCGAGCCGACCTGCGTTTGGCACTCGGATCAACGATGATTGTGCTTGTAGAGAGGAGGGGGAGCGCACCATGGCCTGCTCTAGACTGACGAATTCGCGGACGAGTAGGAGGAGGTCGTACGTGAGCTGTGCGATGGTAGACAGTAAGTAAGTGAAACATAAAGCGAGCAAAAGAAATTGGTCGAGCAGACGCACCGTATTGGCAATCGCGAGTGCGAAACCCGCCAGCGGCGCAGAGATGCTCTTGTTGAGCACCGCGAGGAGCGCGGTGAGCGCGGTGATGATGCTCGAGAGGCACATCATGCGGATCTGGGCGGGCGCACATATAAGTATGTCTGGCGTCGCAAACTGCACGGCCTCACCGAGAGCCAGCGGTTGATGCCCCACGTCCAGTACGATCGCGACACCCGCGATGGTCTCTGCATACATGGAGTACAACGGGGAGCGTGTCTGGTGTGCCCAAATTAGTCTGCGTGTCGCGTAGGGAGGAAAGGTGCGTACTACAGAGTCTGAATTGGTTGAATTTCACATTAAGCAAGGGGCGAAGGGATTCATGAGATGAGACACACCTAGACGTCGCATGTCTCTGCAGGCCTGGCCGTAGATCTACCAATGTGCGTGAGACCATGATGTGCCTCCATAAAATCGGGTTTTAACGAACCTTCGCAACTGAAAAAGGCAAGTTCAACATCCTATCCGTTATACAAGACACAAGTATCACTCACTTTGATAATAAATGATCCCAGTGACGACCACCGCAGCAACGAAGGGCGGGCCCCCAATGAACCTGATCGTGGTGACTGTCGTCTGTATCGGTGTCAGTACCATAACATCAAGATCGTTTCAAGGAACGCACAATTGTCGAGATAAAGTATATAGCACTCTTTCCGAAGTTATCCGACAGATTGATGTCGATGCCCTCGAAGTCCTTCCCGAAGCGGTTGACCAGCCGCCCGCGGGAGACGGTATCGTGGATCCGGATGTGGGCGAATAGGACTGCCTGCAGGAGGTCTGGGGATTTGTTGAGGATCAAAAATACTTCAAGGGTAGAAAAGGGAGAGACGCACTTTTGTAAAGGACAGTAGACGCGCGGATGGAGCCGTTGTCTTGGTGATGTCAGTCAGCCACGAGCGCAAATGATGATGAATTGCTCATAAAGGACAAAGAAAACAACAACCGCTACCACCACCACCCCGGTTTTTTCGTTCCGTTCCTGCTGAGCCTCAGGCAGTCTGCAGGGACGATAGTTCATCGCCTTGTTCCACATGGTCGCCCCATTGCCCCCTGCCCTTTGCCCCTTGCCCAATTGCCCAATTCGCCCCTCGCACTTGCCACTTTGATCATCCTCATCTGCACTTAATACCGCGCATCCAGCTCATGCTGCCTTTCTGACGCTCACAAACAACATCACATTGTTCCCATTCACCTACTCATCTATTGGACACCTCTACGAGTCCGCAGACCGCCGGCGCCGTCACTTTTGCGCCTGCCACCTCGTCTTGGTCGGTCGACGGATTATGTAATGGGATCAACTGCACGGAAACACCCGGATATCACGCGCACTGGCCGGTTTAATCCGTCCGATTATGCGCCTTTTCTAACTCCGTTCTGACTAAGTTGTCGACCGGATTAGCATAGGCACCTTTTCTTTCATAAACTCTTTTCACTTGGGTTCGTCGAGGTACCTGTACCTAAGTATTAAATACGTAGACGAATATCACATTGTTAAATTGTTAAACCGAAGGGTGGTGATGATCAGTCCTGCAAGGGAATCAACCTGGATTAGTTGTAACAATCATGATGGACTGCACGAACCACCACAGGCGACCTGAATGAAGGATAACGACCAGAAGCGCTTTCCGGAATGCAAGGCTTACCGCGGCGTAAACGGTGAGAAAGAACAGAGGGCTCCTCGACCCGTCGCCACGCGACCAAAAGCTCAGCCACCTGTTCTCCATCAGAGGCGCGAGGGCAGCGATCATGAAAAAAAATCCGAAAAGAACCCAGTACCACGCCGGCCCACAGGCGAAGATATACGCCGTCCAGACGCTCCACGCCACGCGCCCCACAGCGCGCTGCTCGTCCTCGAAAAACTTGCGCGGCACCTTCTTCTCCACGACGGCGACCTCCGCGGGCGCGACCGCATCCGAGGACTCCGCACTTGCGCCATCCTTGCCTTCGGTCAACTTGAGCTCGTCTATCGCAGCCTCCTCCCTTTCGTCTTGGGTTTCTCCAGTGATGGACTGAACGAGACCGCTCATGACGCCGGAGGTCTGGAAATCGCCGCGGCTGCCCTGGAATTGCACGCGGCCGTTGTCGAGGGCGACGACGTACCCGGCGCCAGTGGCGCATAACTGCACGTGGTGTGAGACGAGGATCACCGTGCGTCCCTGCATGAGTTCTCCGCGGAGGCAAGAATGATAGAGATGATGGGTGTGAGCATCCACTGGAGAGATCTATGAATGTAGTACACAGATAGAATGAATCTCGCAAACACACCGGCCGAGAGAACATCATCCAAGAGCAGGATAGAGGCGTGCGAATCTTCAGTTACATTTAAATGACAGTTGAATTATTAAACGAAAGCAAGAACTTACAAATGGCCCTAGCAAGAGAAACTGCGACGAGTCTAAATGAACAGAAAATCTGGATCGACTACACAAGGCTTACCTCGCGCTTTCTGGCCACCAGAAAGGCTTACCTATGTGCGATTGATATTGAGTTTCCATTCTATATAATAGATGTGGAATCTTACACCTCACTCCCCGATCTCAGAGTTATCGCCGTCCTCCAGAATTTCCAGGTCGGTAACTAAAGCACAGGCCTGGATGATGATAAGCGTCTGAAAAGAGCAGCAGAGGTTTGTACTCACCACCAGTGTCTTTTTATACCGCACCTCGTCATACGGCAGATTGAAGAGGATGTTATCTGTGTATGAGTTCTATCGATTCTCTGCCTGTAATTTTGAGCGAAGATGACTGACCTTTGATAGACGCGTTGCGAAGCCATTCCGCCTGATTACGATTAGTGAATCAGTAGAAAAAGCGATACGATATGAACGATTCCCACCTGAGGAACATATGCACATATGCCCTCGACAACCCACTCTTCGTTCGTGGGATGAAGGCCCGCAAAGGAAGCCAAAGAGTCGGGTGGAGACCGCGGGCACATCACCTGGCCGCTCAGAACATTCGCTTCCCGGAGCAACGCTGAGCAGTGACAAATTAAGTATGGGCCGGAATAACGTGGATTGCGACATACCTAGAAGTAAAAGCGTCTTCTGAGCCCAATTTCCCGCAGATGAGCGACAGCTCTCCAGGTGGTAATTTCAGCGAGAGATCCACCAGGACGAACTTGTATCTGGGGGTCGATGCAGTTGACGGGGCTGCGCTGGTAGAGGAGTTATCCTGCGGCCAGGTAACGGTGCAGGATTGGAATGCAATAGTCTGAGCCTGACGTTCCATCGGGGGGACAGGCGTCACTTCTGGAGTATTAAGATACTAGAGAAAACGTGAAATAAAAAACGTGAATATTTATAGCGCGTAATGAGCCCTTTACCTTCTCGATACGGCGGAGCGAAATAAGACTCTAACAAAGATATCAATAAATGATCGAGAATCACGACTAGTATTCCCTACCTGCAGCATGCTGATAAACGTCTCCGGCAGAGCGCTCAGGGCAAACTTAAGCTCGTTGAATACTATAGATGTGATTGTTTGGACGTCGAGAATACTCGGGAAAAGCAATGAGCATACCGATGATCTAGATTGTATACTTGGGATGAGAGTCAAGATAATACCGGCGGCTAAACACATACGGAAGTGAACGCAATGGCCGGAGTCAGATTTTGACCGCGAATGACCGCGAAATGATAGAATGAAACCAAGGTGACGAGGACGGGAGTGGCATTCCTGGGAACACAAGATATCAATATCTGATTTCGAATCGTTTCCTTTAGGCACAGTACCAAAGTCCAGAAAGGAGCGCTTGACAGGTGGTTCAGCGACTACCAAAGAGAAGGCATAAATAAGAGATCCCTCACTTCGATAGTATAATTGAGGCGCTGGTATCTGAGTTCGCCAGCACGGATCTTCACAACTCTCTTTTCGAAGCTGCGTTCCCAGGCCATGAACTAAGAACATCGTAAACGAATTAACGGGGCAAAAGGCAGATGGATAATATGACCTTCAACATCCGGATGCCTCCAAGGACCTTCGAGCGAATAGGTTATTAAAGAAGGTATGAGACACGGCAGAAACGAAACGCACCTCATTCATCAGCACAACTCGCTCGTCTCGGGATTTCATCAAACCATCCTGCGCACCTGGAATGGATTCCAAGTCATCAACTGGGACAATTCTGAACCATCGATAATGGACACATACCCACGACGATCTTGCCAGCATAATTTTTCAGCGGGAGACACAGGATCGCCATTCCAAGGCCGAAGAAACACGAGACGCCTTAGAGGTACACATTAGCCGTCAACTCAGTGCGATCGAGTGGGTTTTCAAACCGACCAAGAAGTTTATACAGGAACAAAGTCCCAACGACCAACTCGATCGGAGCATCTGTAAAGCGACTGGAATCAATACAAGTTCTCGCCTGAGGCGATTCACGTACCTATGATAGTAAAGATCTGACGACTGAAATACTCAACGCGGTCTACATCCGTTGTCCTGCCACCAAACTCAATCAGCTGGAAAAAAAGTCAGATCGAAAACTTACATCAGCGTCATGATCTGCGCCTTCGACGAGAATTCGTTTTCTTCCGGTTTCTTCTCAGCTTCGCCCTCTGGTACAGGCGCATTGGTAGAAGATGACAGAGACGCCGCTGAAGACGCAATATCCTTCCTCACAAGCGTCGTTGCGAACAAAATAGTGTTGAGTTGCGTGCGGACTCGGGCTTGCATTGTGGATGTGGAGAGAGACCATAGCTGACCTATCCGCACAGATAAATTGAGTAACGGTTGAGGAGACACAGGAAAGCTTCTCTACCGGTTACTGGAAGAGAATTTAGTATTGGGTCTTTCAATGTGGAAGAGAGCAGGACGGTCACTTACGCATGAACAAGACGACGTTGGAAAGGAAAAGAAAGCAGACCCACACCCATCCCCACCCAGTATGCTCCCGTTCCGGGTCGTTCTCGAGGTAGTTGAGAACCATACTCAAAAAGAAGGGGGGCATGTAGAACACCATGCCGGCGGAGACCGACAGCAAGACCAATGGAGTAAGGCCAGATTTATTGACGCGAGTGAGTTGGTATGCCAAGCTCATGCCATTCCCGACCTGGGGTCGCCACGAGCCAACCGACAGCTTGAAGGTGCGGATCACGCGCTTCATGGCAGTGTAATGGAATGACGCGCGCATATCGAGAGTAAGAATCGGCAGGTCACCGATTTCAAGACTCTCGGCGGTGTTGCCGAGCATCACGACTTTGGTGCAGTACAAGAAGAAAACGACGCTCAATGGCGAAGCACCTAGATGCATTTAATTGGATTGAATTCTGTGATGGAATAAATAAAAGATGCCACCTACTGTAAATGCCTGCGACGTTGTGCTTGTCCTTGTTCGTAATCGCTTGAGCAGTCCTTTCCGAATAAATTGCAGAGGGGGATAGTGCAGCGCTGGACCACGAGGAGTTGTGACCGAAGTGATGAATGCGATGATGTAGAGGGCCAACACGGTATACCGCAGAGAGGAGAGGACTGACTCGACCACAGCAATGACCGGAGAATCTTCGGTCGGCAGGATTGAAGTAAATACCATAGATACAACAGCCAGAGAGGTGAGAGATGTCAAGTGCCATACTGATTCCGCGTGAGGATCTACTGTTTGACGGCGCACCGAAAACGCCGCGACGCTAAGAAGATAAAGAGCGAAGAGCGTTTGAAGTGCGTAAAGAGTGAGGTCACCCAGGACAAGGCATACAACCTGCGCTAGTACCGAGAGCGAGAAGATGAAGCATAGGAAGAATTTTCTGCGCCGCATCTAACCATAACACGAGCACAACACGAGCACGTCAGTTTATGAGAGAGTGGGCAAAAAAAATCTCTGGACCTGAGCCCAAAATTTGGCTTCGTCGCTGGGATAGCCATCCAGGAGGTCTTCAGCCGTCGTGACATCGAAAGGATATCCGTCTGGATATATTTTCTCGATGCCGTCGTTGGGAACAGGAAGCTGGATCTTGCCCTCGCCGGTGATATTCAGATAGAAGACGACGCTGCAAACGGCGGAGACCGCGAGGGAGAGGGCGATTTCGGATTGATAGCGAGGCATGGTGGATGCGGCAGGAAAAGATGGTGCCGCCTTCCATGTCTTCTAAGTTTGTGAAAGGCACTGAGTCAACCTAGGGCGAAAATCTGCGCGGTACCGTCGATTAGCGCATTAACGCCGAACCAGTACCTAATTGATGCTCAATCTTATCTATCTCCATCTGCTGTACTTATCTATTTGACAGAAATTGGTGATACGCATAAGTGAACGATAAGCTTTACTCGGAGGGCTTTCTGTGAAAGAAGTACACAGCGGCGCAGAAAACCAAGTTAATTAATGGCATCTACTTATGTGTTCAAGTTCACCGCAAGCGGTCCGCGGGTCAAAATGCAATCCACCGTGACGGCACGGTCCTGCCTTCCGTGGGGCTGTGCTGCCTGACCAAGACTTCGAAGTACTCCCATGATACGATTCATCCTTGTACAGGTAACGCGCATAATCGAACTCATTGTCCAAAATTCGTGCATATTCATCAAGTTTAACTGGGCCTTGTCAGAATCGCCAGGGAAAGACCAGATTGTCAAAGTGGTATGTACCATACGACGATGACGAAAAAGTAAGCGCTGGCCACGTCAAACTCATGCCATGCTCATTCTGTGGCTAGATCCGTCTGCGGGGGAGGTCCACAGAGCGGTGAGCTCGCGAGATCAGAAATACCAATCAAATTTTGTGGAGGCAAGCGGCAAGCTGGTGTTCTGAGGTGATTGCTAATTGAATTGATCAGTTTCGCGATTACAAGATCGTCTATCGGCGCTACGCTGGCTTGTTCTTTTGTGTTTGCGTAGACACCAATGACAATGAACTGGCGTATCTAGAAGCAATCCATTTCTTCGTGGAGGTCCTAGGTCAATAGATCTTTCATCATCTCCATCGGTTTCATTAGTTAACTTTGTCAGATAACTACTTCGAAAATGTCAACGAGCTTGACCTTGTGTTCAACTTCTACAAGGTCAGATACCCGCTGCATGAACATATCTTCTGACTGACATCCGTTGCCAGGTGTATGCAATACTGGACGAAATATTCCTTGCTGGGGAAATTCAGGAAACAAGCAAGGATGTGGTTTTAATGCGTTTAGAGGAATTGGAAAAACTCGAATGAAGCATATGAACTGATATCTGTCCATCTACTAGTATTATACCTTGTTTCACTTGCTAGATTCACTTACTGTTTTACTGCAACATTCACAGCCTTATCACCTTCTCCCTCCCTCTGTATGAAATTATGTTTGTCTGTCTGTCTGAAGCATTTTCAATGTCAGCCATCTCCGCTTCAATTTGTCACTGGCAAGAGGATGTTGGACCAGAAATTTATATTAAAAGGTTTCAGACAGACACACAAGTGTCTTGTATTATCAACCACCTAAGTAGAACAATGCATGCTCAGTTTGCATTGTGTAGATGATCTGTAAGGATAGCCACCCATACCATACAGTAGTACATATGTGCCCTCTGTAAACTTGTTGTTTATGTTGTGGACCTTGCGAGCATATTATAAAAAGCAAGAACAGGGGATTTATTAATAATAAATCCCCTGTTCTTGCTTTTTATAATTTTATAATTGCTCCTTTAAATCATACAAGCATCTGCAGGACCACTTTGCAGCCCGGCTTCCTCTTGTTTTGAGAAGTGAGGCCCAAGTCAAAGAGGCTGCTAAAATTGTTCTAAAACAACTACAATAGTAATTTGTTCCAGAGAATATTAGTGGTGCACAAAGAGTCTCCTTTGTGTTTCAGAACCAATACATTGTCGGAGTCAGGTACTCAAGTGATTGCAGAGTACAACAGAAAGGACAACAAAAAGGAGTGAAAAATGGTAACTGTGAACAACCCTAATATCTATCTGTTTGTGCTAAATTCATGCATGTACCATGGATATTGCTGTTCTCTCCCCCTGCTGGAGACAGCTATCTGGCAGAGCTAGCCAGACAGTCTTCCAGACAGAACACACTGAGCGTGGTGCAGAATGGTCAAGACCAAGCTGTGATTGTGTCTACCTGTGGCCTCTGGCCCAAACAAGTGTCTACTACACAGCCACCAACAGTGCAACTGGAGCCCAGGCCAGAATGCACTAGTGCACTGCATGTGGGGATTTAGGCTTCCATCCATCCATAATTGATCCAGCCTTTGAGCCCCTTGGCCTAGAGGGCAAAAATCGTAAGGTAAATCAACCAAAATTTTGGTATCACCTCATCATGCAAGGTGTCGCGTACTTGCTGGCCAGGAGCCACAGAACTTTGATACATTGTTGAGATAAGAATTTGCTACATGGGGTAGGGGGTGTCCCATCGGGGCTTGAAAAAAAAAATTCGGGGTGGTTTACAAATCTTGTCAATTACCCTCAGTTTTACACCCTGAAGGCATCTGAAGGCATCCTTGTGTCTGAAAATAATGTTTAGGAGGAGGAGGGGGTCTAACTCAAGTATTACTACAGAGGTCTACTGGAGGTCCTACAAGAAACTGTATATTTGGTATTATTAGGACTGCCGCAGGAACTTCCAAACCCATCAAATCTAAATGTTCGCTTCACCGCATGTGTTGGTGTGCCAAATGTGTGTAACGGGTTTGTATGCATGTGGAGGCTGAAAGCAGCATCGAGGGAAGTACTTTCTGTGGAATTTGGGCATAACTTATTAAATTACAAGGATGTTTTGATGTCACATGGGTGGGCCCCGAAAAACACTATGGGAGGTAGGGTGCAATTTTTGCAAATTGGTAGCCCCTTGCTCCAGGCCCGAGTTTTACTTTACAATGGACCTACAACAGGTGTACTGTGTGGAAGTGCCTATTGGCACACTCGTTGCCTATGCCCCATCAGGGTGTTGCACACGAGCTCCTCTCTGGGCGTTAACGGCCACCACAATTTTACTCTCATCCTCTGCACATCTCTACTCACCCATTCCATCCATACACTTCATCCATACAGGTCTCCGCTGCCGCATCAGCTCCAACTCCGAATACCCGCGCGAGATGTGTTTCCTCGCACAACTCACTTGACCACGTGATCGCGTGTTCAAACTGACGACACACGTTGTTTCACAGTTGAAGGACTGGACAGCGAGTCGTATATATTCTCTCTCATTCCACCTCCATCACCACCGCATTTCATTTCTCTTTTACTATACACAGTCTATCTACGTACCGCCAACGGCGAAGTTACACTGCGAGAACACGGCCAACTCAGAGTGCGGTGGGGATTGACATGCCTAGAGGCTTGGGACATCTCATGGCAGCGACGTTTGGGGGCATCGCGTCTCCCGATGCTGTCTTTGCGCACTTCCCAGTTGGTTTGTTGTTCGAACGGTGTGATCAGCTTACGGCTTTGTTTTCTCTTTCTTCAACGGACTCTTACCTACCACCTTGTTTGTACCCAGCAACATTGCCACAGCCGGGCTCTGGTGACGTGGGAGCACGCGTTTCAGCCACCCCAATCGTAGTATAAATTGCCTGACAATGGACATATAGGGGACTTCCTCTCTTTGCTTCCCCCACCATCTACTGTCCCATATCCCTGAGTCTAGCGAACACCGTATCGAGTACCCGAGGTCCAGAAGCGGACGGTTTCAAGACACTCAAGCTACTGCAAAGCTAAGTGTCTAATTTGGGATATATCGAGTCTATTTTACTTGGTGGTTACAGCTCACTTGCTACTGCCGACCTTCCTTCTCTGGTCAACAAGCCGACCAACACCCTCTTCTACAACTGTGCAAAAAAAAATGCCTGCAGCGCACTTTGATGGCTGATGGGTGGCAATACACCTTGTGCTTGGTTGAAAAAATTTCTCGAGCTGCCCTTGATTTACCTTACGGTGGACTGAGCTCACCACTTTTTGGCTTGATTTACTTTACACAATGGATTGGAAGCACTGATTTTTGGGCATTGATTTACTTTACAGTGGACCAAGTCAGGCGTGAGTGACCAGGGGCCTCCCATAATTTTAACAAGTGGTCGACGGACCGCTTCGTGGTCTGTCTCCCTCTTTCCGAAGTTCTCGGGTGGAGAGTCCATAACACTGGTTGAACATTTCAAGTTTTTTGGTGAAAAAACTAGTGAAAAATGTTTTGAATTTTACAGCAATTTTTCAGTGAAAAACCAAGTGAAAAACTTGTAACTTCTTCATGAATTTTTTGAACTTCAAAACTTTTTCAGCACTTTTTCAGAAATTTTTCACAAGGTTCAAAAAGGTCACACTGGTTGAAGATTTCAAGTTTTGTGCTGAAAATTTTGGTGAAAAATGTTTTGAATTTTACAGTAATTTTTCGCCAAAAAAGTAGGTGAAAAACTTGAAACATTTTGGTGACCTTTTTGAACCTTGTGAAAAATTTCTGAAAAAGTGCTGAAAAAGTTTTGAAGTTCAAAAAATTCATGAGGAAGTTACAAGTTTTTCACTTGGTTTTTCACTGAAAAATTGCTGTAAAATTCAAAACATTTTTCACTAGTTTTTTCACCAAAAAACTTGAAATGTTCAACCAGTGTCACCAAAATGTTTCAAGTTTTTCACCTACTTTTTTGGCGAAAAATTACTGTAAAATTCAAAACATTTTTCACCAAAATTTTCAGTGCAAAACTTGAAATGTTCAACCAGTGTAAGCGGAGTTTAAAGGCTTCAGACATTGCTAAGCACCTGTAATTTTATAAAGAGAGAGATAATAGGGCGAAGATAATAGGGAGATTTCAGATTGACTACTGTACTATTACATTCAATTCGACAGGGGGTGTGATGCGCGACTCGCTCAACCAATTCAACAGTTCGACAACCACCGAAATTCTGTGTGACAGAACCGAAAATTTTCGACAATCAACACGAAAGTTTGGCAAATTCGACCTTTTTGGTGAACCCCCATTGGAATGAACCACCAGGTGGTTTCGACAGACCCCTCCGTGACGCGTGACCAAGTACCAAATTCGACACCGACAGGGGGTGCATGACACGTGACTGTCGAATTGAATGTAACATCTGGAAACACCCACTGAACTACATAGCCAAGATAGAGGCCATAGAGCCATAGCTATGTACCCTCTATGATAGATGCTGATAGAACAGTAGAAGCCATAGAGCCATAGAGCCATAGAGAGTGGTAGAGCCACATAGAGCACGTGCATCTATCATAGAGAGCTCAGCCGCCAATCAGTCTTATGTGCATGCTTTTACTGAATCTGATATTGCTGCTCCTCAGATGCACACCGTGGGGGAGAATTGGAATGATAATGATGATACTATTTAGAGAAAAACACTGGTGTAGATATATAGGTAACGTTCTTGAGTCCTCGCCTCATAATGGGATGGCAATTCTTGCGACGAGTGACTGCGGGAGGGATAAGTGAACAGAGTGAGAGCTAGGCATGTAGAAAACCTCACTTCTTGCATCATGATCCAGTGGCATTTCATGGCTCAACTCGGCGCTTTCAATCGACTCCGCACTGGCACCTAAAATAGAATCAGGTTGATAGCCACAGGCAGCCTCTGAGTCATCATTGCGAACAGTGCAATGTCATCGGTAGAAAGCCGTGGATTGAACACAGGTGGACAAGAAGAGAGCTGAACGAGGAGAAATGCAGGATCACCAGCTTAACAGAAGCTCTTGAGTCTTGACACAGGTAACGGTACATCTTGATATTGAGAGGACCACGAGTTTTCAGTCTTGAGAGCGGATGAACTATCACTTGCTGTATTGGAGCACCCAGAGATCCAGAAAAAATCGCAGCAGAACAGTAGCGTATGTAGAGCAAGGGCCTGCAGCTGAGGACAAGCTCAGGGAGATGGTGGAAGTGGGAAGGAAGATCGATTGATGGGAGTCAGTGACTTTTTGGCAGTGTTGGAATTAAGGGTTAAGCCTTAAGTTAAGCTAAGGGTTAATAAGCCCTTAATATTAACCCTTAACAAAACTCAGGATGAAATAAAACTAGCTTAACTTAAGTTCCGGGCGGTCGGAACCGCCAGCTGCACTTAAGTTCCGTCTGGCTACCTGTGCCACGTGGTGGGTGCAGGTGGGCACTACAAACTCAAGTTCCACCCAAACACTTAAGTTCTTCTAGCACTCAAGTTTGTCCCTGGGACTTGAGTTGCAGGTCCATTCATAACCCAAGTCTAATGAGCATACCTACTTGACTTAAGTCACGTATAACTTGAGTGTGTACCTTGAGTGCGTCCCTTCTACTCACGTCCTGCCACCGAGGTTCTACCAGGGCCTAAGATTCTTGTACACCCTGTGTGCACCCCAAACTTCCCCGCTCTAAAACTCCGTGTACTTGCAACCTGTATGAATACCTGAATCCATAGTCAATAGTTAATAAAGATGTTTAGGAACCCATCGCGCACCACAGGCCATTCATCTCGCGAGTCGTCACTGAAACCCAGCAGAACCAAATTGATAAGATACAGGAAATAAATTGGCAAGAACTTGCCACGGTCAGCAAAAGAGCAAAGTCGGCTTGTCGGCGGGTGGCATCTGTGGTGCCGCTTAGTGGTGCACCGCTGCCGCGTGCCATTGTCGGTGAATCTGAATGATGTCGCCACTTGACAGTGTCACTCTGTCCCGGTCCCTGGCCTCGTAGGTGGTTGGTTGGTCGTTGCTGGGTGCAGCACGTTCTTCGGTGGGTGGTGGTCATTGAGGTCTGAAAAGACAAGTGATGAGCAACGCGTAACCAATGCGTGACATACCACAATCGGAGATCACCAAATACGCCACAGCACATCACTTCGACCTAGCTTTAACTTCGATGAACTCTTTTGCTCGAGCCTACAATTTCCCCCTCAACAAATCACCCTCGCATATCTCAGATTTTTTCAGATCAATCTATGCAACCTCAAGTCAAGTTCAGGTGTACCAACCTCTGATTTCAACGACTTTCCAGTGGCATTCATGATTCTGGTATGCCACCGTGTTTGTGTTAACTAACCATGCCACCTTGGGTAAATGGCAGGTCTACAGTATCAGTGCGTAAACTTTCATTCACACAATTGACTCCGTTTAATTTCCATCCCTAGGAGGCTGCATTAGAACATCAAAGAAGATCGCGGCGGCAGTCAGTGTCAATGGGGCTAAACCAAGGTACTTGTTTTTTTTGTTGTTTCTGAATGTCAGCGGTTGTTGATGTTGCTTATATAGCTATAAATATGTCGTGAGGAGTCCGGCCAAACCCAAGCAACACTCTACGAGCAGGTACAAAGTTATTTTGAAGCTTGAATATGTAACTGAAGTTCCTGTAGAACTTGAGTTGTGCTACATCTGAAGACATTGTGGAACTTGAGTTGCACCCGAACTCAAGTCCATGGACTGAACTGGCGATGCACGGAACTGAAGTCGGAAAAGCGGAACTTAAGTTGTCATCGAATTCAAGTCTTAAGTCCCACATTGTTTACATATATGATATGTATATGAACTGATCTCAAGTTCGGTTGAACTGAACTTGAAGTTGTGGACGAGCTTAAGTCGCTGCAGTAAGAACTTAAGATTTGACCAACAGTGGCCATGGGGGTGATATATAGGTTTCTACGCTACTTTGACGGAACTTAAGAGGTAAGACTACTTAAGACCCCTTGGCAGTTCCGACCGCCCGGATCTTAAGAGGAGCTAATAAAGTATTTGACTCAGGGCTGTTCTTAAGCCTTAACTAGGCCTTAATAATGGCATTCTTGTCCATTACCACTGCAAATCTACTGCTGTGGCACTGGACATTATTACTTCAGTTCAGGACAGCTGAGAAAAGGGAGGACTGATTTGAACCTCAAGGTGATTTCAACTCAGATCACATTGACTTCTGAGTTCAGTAAATGACTGCCTTCCATTGGGTTAAAAGAAGCAGATTGGGGTGGCAGGGCATTGATGAGGCATTGTAAAGGATATGGGAGTCATTGGGACAATAAATACACAAGAAGGCACTATATTCTGTGCTTATTCTACACCGAAAAAAATTACCAAGGAACACAGCCACCCTTAAGTTAAGCCCCTTAATATTAAGGGCAAATTAAGGCCTAAGGCCATAACAAGAATTTTTACCCTTATTAACCCCTTAAGTTCCAACACTGCTTTTTGGAAATTTTGGCGAAATCCGAATGCTGCGTCAGCGTGGAAGCGGAGCACATGTGAGCGAACGGTCTACCTGGACAATGATAGAGCGCAAAGGTCTCGAGAGAATGTGGAATGCTACCGTGGAAGTCAAGCTCTACTGAGCTCTACAGAGAACCCGGCATCCTATCGGGTGCTACCGCGTGGGCCGGTGATCTATCACGCCAGCCGGGTTCTATCACACCAAAACACGTTTCCAGATCATCAGACTTGTGACATTTTTGTTGTGGGGATGTACAACACCAAACAAAACCAAAAATAGCATCAAACCTCGCAACGTCTCAACTCACAACAGCCGTCCCAATTTTGACAACCTCAAAAAAAAAAAAAGAACCCTATTGTACTGGGGAGAGTTCGCCATTTCATGGCGGTACCTTTTTCGTTTTGGCAGGGACTTTTTTGCTCCAGGCCTTGCGACGTTGTCAGCAACATGACAACACCAAACAACACCAACAATTGGCGAACAATTTGTCAAATGGCTGATGATGTCAATAGTACAGTACTGTGAACGTTCTAGCAGAATGTGTCTATCAGCCATGACCAACTAAACTAGTCACTGGCGTGGGCAATCCTTGCATACTCCTGCAGCTGCGCCCACTCAAGCAGCACCGCAAAAAGTAGCAGTCGTTCTGCGCATCACTCATCACCCGCTCCGTGAACTGCCGTCCATTCTCCTGGATCAACTTCGCCTCCTCCGGATGCTCGTTCGCCCATTCCACCTTCTCTACGACGTCAGAAAGATCAGGAAGAACTGGGATATAATGCTCGTAGGGCCGCAGCCAGTCATTGAAGTACTCGTCGAAGACGGTGGACTGCAGATACGCCATCAGATCAATTGCCTCGAAAACTGTGTCGATGCACGAACCTTGAAGACAAGCGACCCAGACTTCAACAGTCCAAGGTACCTCCCAGAAAACGTGTTTCCGTCAACGTCAAGCAGATACTTGTACTGATACACCGTCTCCCGTGGGTCACCCGGGCCACGAATATCGTACTCCTCGATAATCGCGTCGCGGTCGCAGTCCGCCGTGGTACAGTGCGTCTCAGCAAACTGCGTCATCTTGGCATCGATGAGGTCCGAGTGGTTTCGAGCGATGTCTATCAGCTTGAAGCGCGGGAAGTGGCGGAAGTTCTGCCCGTAAATGTGTCCGCCATTCGACATTCCACGCCAATCTGGAGGGATTTGGCTGTCAGGAGACCGAGGGGTAGGGAATCAGAGAGGCTTACAAAGTTGCGATTTCTTATGATCCCATGGGATGTCGTCCGGATGGGCGAATTTCCCTGACCAGCCAGATTCGTCGTAGTAGTACTGCGTATATTGCAGTGGAAGATTAGCGCCATGAAATGACAAAATTGATGGTACCTGGCCGGGAAACAAGATATCCGAGAAACACGACGAGATTTTTGTCATGTGGGTAGAAATCCGACGTGAAGTCGGAACTTGAGCTCGAGAGCAGAACTAAGTTCGCATGTAGATTAAATCCGGCCCGCTCAAAAACGGCAGTCTACTTACAGGCGACATCGTCGTTAGCACTTGATGCAAAACCCACCGGGCTCTCCGGGACACCACATCCTTTGCGAGTTTTGAAGAAGTCAGAGGTAGGGTGAGGCGCAATCTCGAAGGGTGTCGTGTCCTTGATCTTGAGTGCCTCCGCTTTTGCACCAGGTTTGCGATAGTTGAATACTACCCGCGGTTCGTCTCGGCCATTCAGCATGAAGTTCATATCTGGAAGGAGTGCGGCAAACTACGTTTGCTGTCAGCGAGATTCACAGGAGTTTCGAGAAAGAGACAGGACACACCCGTCCAAGAGTCCGTGGCCAATCCCCATAATACGACGTCCCTTGATAATCAGGCATATGAACCTCGCCGTCCTTGATCGTGATTGTCGTCATTCCCCTAGGGTCCTTCAGCATCTGAAGTCGTAGCCATGAGGGAACAATATTTTGAATATTTTAGACCGGCGGCAACTCACCTTCGCCGATCCCAAATCAATCATCTTCTGGAAGAAAACGGGGTCCTCCTTTTCCAACTGATAGAATGGTTCGAAATCCCGACGAATCTGGTCGTACTCATCGATAAGGCATGAATGCTTCTTGGCGAAGTGGAACCAATGGTCGAAATTCCGAGGAGGCGGCCGGCGGGTTTTCAGAGAGTATCGCGCTCTGGCCTGCGCAAGTGTCCTTGATTGGCGCGCAAAGAGGGTTTCGATTCTGAGACGTGCGGCAGACGTATGGGGAGCTTCAGACGACACGGGAGGCTCAGTTCCTTCGGGCACATGAATTTGCTCCCCAGAACTCGACACAATTCCATCGGCCGGCGATACATCTCCATGGATAACAGTCACGGCCAGTCGGCGCTCTGCTATGATGGCGACCGCGACCGACATAGCCAGAATCCCGAAAATAGTGACTAGCAGAAGGCGATGTCTCCAGCCCCAGGATTCCGAGTGCTTTAGGGGTTGGGTATGATACAGACCCTGGCCAGCTTCGTCATCTGCCTCACCTTTGGAGAATGTAGAAGAAAGGAGCGGAGTTCGTGGGTCACGGCCGTTTGCCTCGGAAGGCAACCGCGTATAAGATTGAGGAACACCAACAAGAGAGGAAAGAGGCGACATCGTATCCTGCAAAAGAGCCAGATCTACTGGATTGAGGGCTGTGATGAGACAGACCGGCTGCTAAGTGGGTAATCTCGTCATAGAGCAGCTTTTATTGTCCACGGAAACTGAGGGAGATCATGATAGCATCAGCGACACCGAGTGTTACCCCGCCAACGTTCTCAGGCAATGACGACCCAGAATAACCACATACTACGGGAATGCAACGAGCATCATACAACAGCGCCGTATGTAAGGCCGCCCAACTCCGAGTCAGTTATGTTCAATCTGGCAGCCTCGGAGACAGCATAGCCGTCACTACATCGCAACCGTCACGGTGACCCTTTGAGTATCTTAAGCAAGTTCAAGTCCATGCGGTTTCGCTGAGAGTCATTCGCAGATACCTAGATCGTTGGACAAGCCCAAAGTGCAGAAATCAAGCGAGAGTCAGCTTGGAAGTCAAGGGAGATGATTCGATCCCATCAATGATCTTGCCGGTAAATGCCGGCGATCCTGGAGGAAACCACATGTTCTCGTTCTCGTCGGTTAAAATTCATCACGGTACCAGTGATATTTCCTCTAACTGCCCGACCAAAATGTCTATATATTCTAAGTCATATCCTGAGCATATGACTGCAACCGTGCCCATTCCAGCAGCACAGCAAAGAAATAACAGTCATTCTGATCGTCCGTTATGACCTTTCGCGAGAAATGAAGCCCCATCTGTTGGATTAAGCGCGCTTCCTCCTGGTGGGTGTTGGCCCATTCGATCTTTTCGATGAGGTCAGAAAGATCGGGCAGCACTGGGATATAGTGCTCATAGGGTTTCAGCCAGTCGTTGAAGTACTCTTCGAAAACGGTTGACTGAAGGGAGAAAATTATGGGAAATGGACAAAAACTAAGGGAGTCGAACCTTAAAGACCAAGGAACCGGAACGCAACAGGCCAAGATACCGCCCAGAGAATGTCGTGCCGTCGACGTCGATCGCGTACTTGTACCCGTATATATCTTCCCTTGACTGCCCGTCACCGGTGATGTTGTACTCCTTTATCACAGCATCGCGGTCGCAACCCTCCAAGCAGAGGGTTTCAGCAAATCTCGTGATCGCTACATCCATGAGGTCCGGGTGTTCACGGCCCATATCTGCGAGTTTGAAGCGCGGAAATTGATGGTAATTGTGGCCAATAATCTGTCCACCATTGGACATGCCACGCCAGTCTAGAAAGAGACCGTTATTGAAGTGTGTATTTGATGGGGGTCAACGTACAAATCTGAGACCTCTTTTCTTCCCATGGTACATTGTCCGGGTATGCGAACTTCCCCGACCACCATGATTGATCGTAATAGTACTGGTATAATGTCAGCGCTTCGGTATCATACAAACGATGTTAAGGCACCTCGGTTGGAAATAAAATGTCTGAAAAACATGGCGAGATTTTGGCCATGCTAATCAGCGGATAAAGATCAGTGGTGAACCCGGACTTGGCGCTCGAGATCAGGACTGTCACAGGATTAAGGACAATGAGAGCATTCCCGAGACACCACTCACAGGCAGTATCGTTGTTGATATTGGACGTGAATCCTGGAACGGGCTCAGGGATAATACATCCACTATGATGTTTGAAGAAATCGGCCGTCGGTCGCGGAGCGATTTCGAATGGAGTCAGATCATTCAGCGATAATGCCTTGGTCCGTGCACTGGGAGCTTGGTGGTTGAAAACAACGCGGGGCTCGTCGCGGGAGTTCAACAAGAATTTCATGTCCGGGAGACCTGCGGCAAACTGAATCCATTAGTTGCAGCGATGGTCAACGGAGAAAAGCACCCACCCTCCCGAGCGTTATCGGCCATTCCGATATATGCTACTTCCGGGCCGGTTATGTGAACTTCGCCGTCCTTGATCTCAACAACTGCTATTTCCACGGGGTTGTGCTCGATCTACGCCGACAGTCAGAGTTTCCATGGAAACGGGGACTTTCTTACCACAGCTGAACCTCGGTCCACCATCTCCTGGAAGCGTGTCGGATATTCCTTGGCCAATTGATAGAAGGGCTCGAAATCTCGATGTATCTGGTCGTATTCATCTATAAGACACGATTTTTCCTGAGCGAACAGAAACCATCGCTCGTAATTAGGAGGGGGAGAGCGACGTGTCTTCAGCGTATATCGAGCCATAGCCTGCTCCAGGGTCTTGGACTGCCTTGCATAGAGTGCATCGATGCTGAGCAACGATAGCCCTTCGGGATCGGCGGGGTCCACGTCGGCTGGTGCCTCTTGCGTGTTGGAATTGTCAGGCTTTGGGGCTTGAGCTTGGTTAGTAACATCTTCACCAAAAATTGAGGCAGTCGCACTAGGGATTTGGCGACGAGCAAGAATGGCGATGATCGACGAACCCGCCATCAACCCAAGGACCGTCAGAAGTATAATCCGATGCCGCTGAACCCAGTTAACGTGCCAGCGGCGACCCCGTAGGTTTCGGAGGTCATAATGGTCATCGGGATCCCTCTCGCGAAAGGTGGAGGAGAGCAAAGGTGTTCGAGGATCTTCCTTCCCGTAGCCCGTAGAAGGAGCCTGTCCTCGGGGAACATGGTTGAGGTATGGGAAGTGGGACATCTCGGTCGGATACAGACCAGCTGTTGGTGAACGCCATCTCACAAGGGTAGGCGATCCCAGATAAATAGCTAGACACGTGAAGGCAACGCCCGCACAGGAACGACTCAAGGAGCATCGCCAAGTGGAGCAGTTCGGAGGTTGCGTAGCCAAGGGTTGGCATCGCGATAAGATGATTAGTTGGCGGCCTCACTAGTATCGGTCTGGGGTCCTGGTCTCATAGTCCTCTGGGAATCCGGCTGGATCGGAGATCGCGACCGTCTGATGATGTAGTTCACGTACCGCAATGTGACGAGCGCTTCGCCAACGCCAGACCTCAAATATGAAACTCCCCTTGAATTTATCAAGCGAGTGCAGATGCACTAGACATGAGTCCCCAAGAGTCTTCGCCGGGACACGAGAGTTCGAAACGACCACAATTTCCATTGAACATTGCCGATATCGAGGTAGATTGAGAGGAAGGATAGGTGATGCGACTGAAAAGTTGAAACTGATATGCTGGCTGTGGATGCACAGAATGCTGCAAGAAACCTGTTGTCGGTCCGATGGTGTAGTTGGTTATCACATCTGCTTCACACGTGATATGTGTCGCAGGCGGTCCTCGGTTCGATCCCGGGTCGGATCACTTTTGCTGGTTGCCCCTTTCATCTACTTTTTTCTACTTTTTGCGACTTGTCTCTTTTTTTTTGCCCCGTTGATCTCATTTACTTTGATTATGCACAGGCGGTCCTCAGTTTGAGCCTGAGTTGGATCACTTTTTCTGTTTTCCTCCTAGTTTTTTTACCCTGTACCCCTCAACCACCATAGGCATTGCTATCCTCATGTCCACACAGGACATTTCAAGACACAAAACTCATTCAAATTGCTTTACTTAACAATTCAGATGGGTTTCTCACTGTATCTCGGCAACATACAATTAGAGAATAAAGACCACAATGTCAGCATCTGCCCACTTCTCTTGGGCACCATGGTGTGCATAGTAAGAGGCCAAGTGGTAAGGCAGCAAATGATTTGAGTAGTAATTGGAACCAGGGGAACCAGTCAACAGAGTCTGGGTGTCAGCACATGTGTTCAAATCTTGAAGACTCAATTTAAATGCGGCCAACCAAGTCCTTGGCCAAGCCCAACTCTCAACATTCCCTGTTGTAAGCCACAAACTGCAAACCAAGCAACTGCCAGTAGCTGGATTGTGAGAAGACAGTACTAGTGCATGGATGTGGCAGACACTGAATAAAGCTATATGTTTACAGCTGTTGCCGAAAAGCTTGAGAAAATCAATTTTTTTGGTGTGTGTTCAACTTTTGATGGAGTGATAGTGATTACCGTGTTTAGAAATCAGTCCGACGGACCAGTCAGGCCATGTCTCCAAATTTGGACAGGTCATAGGGGCAAGCCATGACACCGTGCTGCTAACCTTGACAAGTTTATAGCACAGCATCATCGTGCAATCAATTGCCAACTCCCATGGTCTACCGCCACATCAGTGACGAGATAAAGCAGCGGGCACTCTGGCTATTGGATGCCGACTATCTCACTGAGGAGGTCTACAAGATCCTCGATGTCTCCATGGCTAGTGTTTACCGCTGGAAGGAGAATTACGAGACCCACAGCAGTGTCAGGCCCCCATCAAACCCTGTTCCAGGCTGCCCTCATATTTTGAATGCTGCCAAACCCGTGACTTGTTCACCTTACTTGCCGAGGCTCCTGAGATGTATCTCGATGAGATCACGGATTGGATTGCAGTTACACAGGACGAGGGGATCTCACGCACTGCCGTCCACACTCTTATCTGGGATACTGGACTTTCATACAAACTTCTCCGACATGCGGCAACAGAGCACGATGATGTGGCTCGCGCTGAGTGGAAACAGCTCACCCAGACCAGTTTTATCTCATCGATGATTGTGACCACAGACAAGTCAAGCAAGGACGAGAGGACAATATTCCGCAAGCGTGGGCGTGCTCCTTGTGGCCACTGTGCTGAAATTGAGGCAAATTTTGTACGCGGAGAACGCTACAGCATTCTCGCTGCTATCACAATTGATGGATACCTGGGTACACAGATCATATCGGGATCTGTGGACAGCGATGAATTTTTTGACTTCATTGTCAATGATATTGTATGTATGTCAATTCCATCACAGGATCAATCTGACAACTGCACAAAGCTCCCGAAAATGAATGCATTTCCTAACGACAAGAGTGTTTTGATTCTCGATAACTGTGCAATCCACAAGAGCAAGTATCTGCAGGATGCGGTCGAGGCACAAGGTATTTCCACACCACTGCCAACCTTTCAGGAAAGCTGATGTAGTGTTAGGCTCAATTCTCCTTTTCCTGCCGCCCTATTCTCCGGACTTCAACCCTATTGAGGAGAGTTTTAGTAAACAGTGATACACCCGAAGTAGATTTGCTAGAAGCATGTGGTGTGGTAACAGCTGAAAGTGCACAAGGTTGGTTTAGACATTCGGGATTTCTTGATGGGCCAAATGTACTGTAGAAAATCACACAGTTTTATATACAACGAAAGATAAATTAGAGTCGTAAAGATGGGTACAAAGGGGTAAAAGCACGCAGGTGTACAATGAGATATAACAAGACAAACTATAGTGGAACTGTAAGGTAGTGCAGACAATTAGCGGTCACAAAACATAGGTAGGAAAGGGGTATGGATACAGGTACTCAGTTCAAGCGCAAAGCAGCCTTGTATTTGTGGTAGTACTTGACAATGCGGGCTGCAGTGAATTGAGCAATATCCGCCGAAGTCCACTGAGCTTCCGTGATAACTGTGATGTCATCTCCGATTTCAAAACCGAGTTTCTGAAGCAGAGGTTTCAATCCGGGTGTTGTGAATGACGATCAAAGGACTGGTAGTTCGGAAACAGAGGTGGATATGGCATGGGAGGAAAGCCGGGGTGACCGGGCATGGGAGGTGGGTGCGCATATGGATTTTGCCAAAAGGGGAACTGAGGCTGGGTAGGATGCGAGGCAGGCGTCGACGGGATCATTGGAGGTGCGGAACTTCCAGCTGCAGGAGGTGTGGAACCACCAGCTGCTGCCGGACCAGCAGCCTTTTTGATGGCTTTTTTGGCAGTGAAAAGATTCGAGGCCATTGGAGCCTTGATTAAACTTGTGGCTTTCCTTTGCTGCGGCACTCATTACACACGGCATTATAAAACACAGAACAAGAGATGCTTACAATGGCTGCTGCCCACATGATCTTCCTATTGCGATCCAATTCAAAATGAAGATTGGTGAGCCGGTCATGGAAGCAGGAGATCATGGGACGCTCTGAGCAGACACCAGGCCGTGAGCTTCTCCATCACTTCCTCAAGGCCTCGTCGAAAGGGACCTAAAATATATAATAGTGAGACTCATTCCGGTGCACTGAGAAAGGGAAGGGATTGCCTTTTTTTTGGGTCCATCATCGCCAGACTCGTAGTCGTCAACACTCCGGAGCACAGAGCTTGGGCCAGCATAAGGCTCGGACCAAGACTGGTCATGAATAAATTAGTGCGAGCAAAGAATGCCAGTTACATGAACTGGACATACCATGTGCTGCGTGGCAGGCTTCTTCACCGGTGCGTCCATCTTGACAATGATGGAATCCCAGATGCACCTTTTGGAGGTGAATTGATGTGTTTGAGCATAGACTTGAGACCGTCTTCATCACGCAGCGGAACAAACTGGGAATTAGCGGGCTTCATCCAGCACCATTAAACAGATGAAGTGATGAGAAATGGGACCTCCGTGCCCACAGCCTTTGCAAATTTCTCCATCAGCCCGTCATAATCCACGCCAACATTGGCTGAAATGGGCCCAATTTGACGGGCTCTGGCTTGGCAGTTCTGCCTTTCCCATTTCTACCAGTCCGCTTCTTTGCCTGAGGGAAAACATGGAGGACAATCTCGAACTCCTTCAGATCATCATCCGCGGAATCCTCATCCACAGGAGCCACCTTGACAGCAGGCTTACGCCTGTGATGTGTCGCCAAGGGTTTTGGCTCTGCAGTGGCAGAAAACATGCCCAGAGTGGATTCCCATGCCAGATGTGGGGGAGAATCAGTATCATTGACAGGAAATGCCATCTGCTGAGGTGGGCCAGGAAACAGAGATGCAGGGAACACATCTGAGTCCAAAGGGGAATTTTGTGGGGAAATATGTAAGGACAGAAGCAGTGAAAGGTGGGATCAAAGGAGAGACTGTTTGGGTCAAAAGAAAGACAGTTATAACCTGGTGGTACTGTGAGTGCCTTGGCCGCAGGCCAGTGAGAATAATACATACTAAAGTCCGCTTCTTGCGACTCAATCGGGGTGAGCGGACGCAATCTCGGTGGGACTGGGCTGCTTGACAGATCAACTGGATCAGCTGCCAGTTCATACTGAGGCGGAGGAGCCCCCGAGCCTCGTAGACTGGTGGTGGGGAGCAGGCAGGTGCGCAGCGGGGGCCGACATTGAAGAAAGACAAAAAATTTAGCGGTAATGAAGCGCGGCCAGTGGACTTACTTCTAAACAAGGTAATTGCTATCACTCTATCAAAAGTTGAACACATGCCAAAAGATTTTGATTTTCTCAAGCTTTTCGGAAACAGCCGTAACTACATATTCAGAAAAATCAGCCCTTCTTGGTGAGGAGAGTAGTGTCTTTGACACTGTAAGGAGTCTGTGTTGCCCCTTTTGTCCTTGCACAGCTCGAACTGCTTCTCCAGCCACCATTGTTTGAATAAAACATTGGGCACCAGCAGAACAGTATGTGAAGAAAGTTGTACCCTGCTGTCCGTCTCACCCCATCATCATGCAACACAATTGGCATGTATCCCAGCACCTCACGAGCAAGCCAAATGTCATATGTCTGTGTCACACACATGAAGCGTGTTTTGCACCACAGCTGACTTGGCTGTCCTTGTAGGTTTGAGAAAATATCCCCGAGACCCGCTGGAGAGCACTGGGGGTCTCTGGGGCTGGAGATGAGCCAACGGGGGTCGCAGCAGGAGGCTGGTCGGTTTGCTTTGTGGCGGCAGAGGTGGCACGCAGTGGTAATTAGGACAATGTAATGTGTAGAATAGCTAGCAGAAATATTTTTATTTTTACTTTCTTAATGTCCCTTGATGAGTCTCAAAAACCTCTCAACTTATCTTGTTGGTCCTCTGTTTGGCTCTATTTGCCATCAAGACAAAACAAGCTATGTCCAAATTGGCAAGGCACATTAAGGAACTGTCAAATTCCTCAATCTGCCTCGTTGTGGCTCAATATTTATAGCTGCCATTCTCACTGGGGTTTATCCTGGACCTCATCTGCAGCTTTCATGATGCAGGATCAGCTGCATGCACATTCTCCATCCCTGCTCCACCATCAACCACAAACCCTCTCTCCAATACTTCTCTAGCAACTTTCACTGACCACCGGACTTGGCTGCATGTCAACAGACATGGAATCTACTTAGCCTCAGACCAGACTGTGGTTGACATCCCAATTTGGGAGCCCTGTCATGACAGTCTGGGCCAATGTCAGCCAAATAGCTGTATTTCTGTGCTGTGGATTCTCAAAATTTGAGGTTCACATTCAGGCATCTCTTCTCCTTTTCCTGTCAAACTTTGGAGAGAGATATGCTTTAGAATATGATCTGGAATATTTTGTCTACTCAGAATCATGTAAAAGTATTTTAAGAGATGTAGAATGACAATGAAAGTTGTGTGGCAGTGCTACCAACTTCTTGAAAGGCCAGAGCAAGGCCAAAGAGAAGTTTTCTGTGCCTCTGTATCCTCTGGGGTCATTTCAAGCACATGGAATGTGTTTTATTATTATCCGAAACATTACTCTCTACTAAGTTTCATGAGAAATGACCTGGAAATGGTAAAACTGGAGGGGTCCAAAAATGCGGGGAAATACACAGCGCAGAAGTATGGCTGACATTGTCCCAGACTGTCATGACAAGGCTCTGAAATTGGGATGTCATCGGCAGTCTGGTCTGAGACTAGAATCTACTATGTGAGAGTCATATTTCTTGTTGGCAATGGAACTTCCCTTGGTGAATCTAATGTCACCCTACTCCTGCCATCAGGAAAAACCTCCTTTGGTAATTTCCTGGAAATTTCTCCCAATTGTTTCTTCAAACCAAAAACAGGGGAACCAGGGTAATTTACCATCATTAGTCAAGGGGTGGCTAAACCTTAATTGTGGACCATGACTACCCTGTGGTGGTGACTGATCTAGTATCTGGGGTCCTGAAAGGGAGGTTGTATACATGGCATGGATCACAAGATTGTGGCACAGCACACAATGGCCCAGGTATTGCTATCTATGTATCTCAATCGTTCTTGCTGACACTTGTCAGGCTGCATTGATCACCCCCTTTACATTGAGGGCTCCCATAGCTCCCATGTCTGCCATTTCTCTTCTGCTCTCGACTGCACTAAACACATGCAAGCCCGAAGGTACCAATAGACTGGATGTCGACCTCAGTTTCAGCCACCAATTCTCTCATGCACTGGACGAAGACAACAAGGATGACTATTCTGAAGACAATGCTGAGTTGTTTGAAAACAGCAACTCCTTTTAGGGTGTTTCTCCTTTTGCAGAGCTCAACAAGTTCGACAGGAAGCACATCATCCGTTCCTCCCAGTCATTATCCTGGGAGAGGTCCAACCATTTTAGGCCAAGCAAGGTAATATCCTTAAGAACTTCAAGCCCGCCACCCTAGGATTACCGCACTTTTTCTCTGTGCCTCTCAAGCAATAAGAATGTGACAAGGATGACAATGGAGATCTCAACAATGACGATGGCGACAGTATCTTCTCTATTCGCTCTCTGTCTCGTGAAAATTCCGGTGTCATGCCTACGATGGCATCTACCAGGATCCTAGGCTGGCCTCAGAACATTGTGACTTTCACTCTGTCTGTCATGCAGGGGAAAGATGATTGTGCGGCCTCAGCTGAGATCCTTAAATTCTCGCATATCTTCTCTGTCCCACTAGACAACCAGGTCAATAAATACAAAGATGAAGACACAGTTGACCCATACCCATGGACTCCAGCAGGTGACATGCTCTCTAGCCCTCTGGACAATCTCTGTCTGTGTCCATCTCCCTTTCTGTAAATCTCAAATCCATCCAGGCCTTGGCAGTGACAGTACCCTTGCACCCTGGCACATCACATCCAAGGTGACATGTGGATACACCGTGCATGCCAAAGCTGTCTCCTCCAAAAACACTGCTGCTCCTGCTTCTTCTCCACGGTCACCTCTCTGCACCTTCAAGAACAGCCTATCCTTCAAAAGCCTGAACATGAGCAGAGCATCTGAACGAATGAAGGTGAAGGAGAACAAACTGCACACACACAGGAAGGGGAAGGGGAACACAGACAAGTCCACTGTCACTCACAGATCAGCATGTTTGTTTGTTCAGTCTATCTCACAACGGCTCTTTTAATAGCTCCTGGCTCCTACATCCTCATATTTGTTTCCCTTGTTATCTATCTTTTCGAGTTGTTTCCATTCTGTTGTATTTTTCAAATCCTCTCTGACTTTGTGGACCTCATCACCCCCATGTTTCGTTTCCTTCCTCATTTTTTTTTTTTTTTTGGTTGCAGTCTACTTTCTTTGACTTGTTCTTCTTACAGCTAAATGCAGCACCGAAGGCGCGAGTGGATTTTTTTTCCCTTTTTCAGACATTTTTGATCCCTGCGAAAGAATTGCAGATATCTCTATGAGTTCTGGGGGGAATCGTCTGAAACCTAGCTGATTTCCTCTATCGCTAATTGCTATTGTCCAGAATAAAAGGGGAAAAAATCCACTCGCGCCTTCGGTGCTGCATTTAGCTGTAAGAAGAACAAGTCAAAGAAAGTAGACACTCTTGGCACTGGTGACGCACATTTGGGCCTAAAAACCTGTCAAAAATACCAACAACTCCGTGCCATTTAAGGGAATTCTTGACCTGATTTGTCAGAATGAACACTATTGGTGACGTGTGACACCCCCTGAACAGTTGGTCGAAATAGTACAGTAACACCCGTTCGATTCGGGTCCAACGAGAACGGCCGGGGTTCGCCATCGGAATATACTAGTTTTGGGAGAGAAAGCCAGAGAGTAGAGTGCAAAGTTTTTCGACGGATTTCTGAGCCGGACGCGTTGTTTGCATCTGTGTACATGTACATGCGTCAGCACTCTCTTTGTCCCCACCACTGTTAAATTCAATGGCTAGTCGTCTCCGCCGTCGGTCCCACCTTCCCTCAAGTTTCCTTTAACGCCGTTCCCTATCGTGGGATCCTCGCAAAGCACCTTCACAGCCGAATCCGCCCTCGCTGCCGCCGGCGCTGTCACCGCCGCATGGCGCTTGGCTACTTGCTGCTCTCCCTCTACCGCGCCTACACAAAGGAAACGGCCAACTCCTACACAGACGGTCCCGAACCGCGCCACTTCCTCTGCTGACACTATTTTGGGACCTGGGAGCGCGAACCTCGTGGACAAGAGAGCCAGAGAAGATGACGGTCGGAACAGATCTCCGTGCTCCCGCGTCCACTTCATACTTTTCCCGTATATGTCACTATGCTTCCGATACGTATTATTCCCATTGACACGCGGCGAGATGGCGGCACCCATGACAAGTTGAGATGGGCGTCTGTTCTGCTGGCAAATATAGTGGCAAGCAATGCGGCGCCGGGTCGCCTTACCGTCGATACCGCCCACTCACCAGACTAAAATAAAATGGTCTGTATGTGTCCTCGTTTCTCCTGCGTACATTCCTGAACATAAAATTCCTGGACTGCTTCAGGTTTTTACCAATTTCACGTACGAGTGATATCTCCTTTCGCTGCTGGCGCGACCATTGGTTATCGGAACCATCGTTGTAATCACTTGGGTTTTCTTTGGCTTCACCACTGACCTACTCCAAGCGTCGAGTGCCATTCCGACCCATTTTTAATATACACAAGTTAATTCTATCAGAGATAGATACCTAACCAAAGATGGTCGTATACCCGAATCTCCCTTATAGAGTGCTATTGGTGTAAGGTGCTATTTTAAGCAACCTTGCCCCACATTCCGTGTTGATTAAGGCACTGGCCTTTAGGTCCGCCCGTTTTGCTATTGGACAAGATCCACCAGTGACCACCCTCGACGGGATTTTGAATCATGGCCAGACATTTAACTCGTGACCTGGATAATTGAGGCTCTGACATCGCTCAACAAGCCATACCCACTCCGTTCAAGACTCCGTTAGGTATATACGGTTATCTGCCCATGAGTAGGTCATCTGAGTGCCAAGCGGTGAGCATTGTCGTCCATATCACAACCCGATGTATCGTGATACTTTACCCTTAGAACTTGACGCATGGCCGAAAATTTGGCGCAGCAATCCTTCGAGTCTGCTGATAATATTTTCAAATTGTGATCGACGCCGTTTGTTATAGGCTATTCTGCATCCGAAGCTAGTTCTCAGTTGCCTCCGTGGCGATCTTGCCATACGAGACTTTATTGTCCTGCCATTTTGGGGACGCCTTGTGGTACGAGGGTTGAGGCCAGCACGATAATTGTGACCACTGTCATGCGTCCCCCGCTGCATAGAGGTCAGCCTAACCCCGAAGGAGTCCGATAACATCTCTTGGATTGCCGGATCATTCCCTTGCCCCTGGCCATCCTAACACCCAGACATTTCCATCGGAAACTTGCGGAGCTTGTGGCCATTGCTTTCGGTGTCCTTCTGTCCATCATTGTTTGGTCATAACCTAGTATCGCCGGAATTAAATCTATTATACGCTTCAAAATAGGACATCGGCGGCTTTGGATCTGTCCCATGGCGACTGGTTGGCGACTGGTGACCTCTGTCTGGTACATGATATGGACGGGGATGTCGCTCCACCGCCTTCTGCTCCCGCGTACTTCGAGGCTTCGATGTTGTGTATGTCGATACCATTCCCATATACCATCGGTTTTCCCCTTCGCGGGTGTATTTTTGGGTCGCTATGGTCTACTCGACTGCATCTAACCTCGGATTTCTCAGGAAACGCATCGACTTCGAAAGCATGTGGAATGTCAGTAATCGACGGCAATCGGAGTGGGACAAGCCACTGCGCCTTTCAAAGTCCACCTTCTGTAGGTCCATTTGGTTCCTACATGGATCCGACCTCTCGTTCGGTTCTCACCACAGGGCTTGATGGTCTCCGCAATCTTTATCACACGATCAACCGCCTGTATCAGGCGAATCTCAGCTGAGCCTCCATTCCCTGTACCTGATCCATTCTTGCAAAGCTGCCCAACTGCATGACCTCCATTAGCGGATCAACTGGCCAGCAGCTCACACTAACGAGCTCCATGTGGCAGCTCGGGAATTTTCCGCGATGTGCTGGCACTTGGCTAGGCCGTAGCCGTCTTGTCGGGCTGCACAGCATCACGAGCACATTCATTCATTCCACACATTTTCAATGTCGTCGTGTACGATCCCACTGTCCGCGACGTCCGGCCATTCATGTGGCGAGAGCTGACAGAAAAACCTGGTGTGCGGGGGACTGAAAAAAACGTGGTCCGTCGGCCTACACATCGCTATCTCTAATCTTTTCTAATCGTGTTCTCATTAACTTCACAGCCGCCGGTAGGACTTTGTGAGCCCTGAGCCTTGGACCAACAGCGTTGGGAGGCATATCGTACCAGCAATCTTCGTGGTGAGTATGGTGATCAGACACCTTCTTTCTGGCCCTGAGCGCCGCAGTGAATACAGGCGCAAGTTCCGTGGCCCTTTGCTGCCCATTCGGTGCATCTCTGCCTCACCCCGATCGACAATACCAAGGGCTACCGCCAATTTATCGGATCTGACAAGACAAAGTTATCTCTTGGACACGTTCACCGCGTCGAGGTCCGGCACATCGTTGCAGCACAATTTGGCCGTGAAACTCGGCCTGGTTCTAGCTCCCTTGAGGCGCTGTCACCTCATTTTGCTAGGAGGTATGTCGGCCAGAAGCTTTGCCTCATCGTTTCCATTCATAACCCGACAGGCGCCGCTGCGTGTCAGGCCGAAGGAAGCGTCCCATCCTTCGGGTAGCGTGTCCACGCCCCACCTTGATCATGCATTTCTGGCCGCCGCCAATCGTTTGGGTCGCACCAAACCGCGACATAATGTCGGTCGTGCCACTGCCGGTGGGGTGCACGCTCCAATCGCCTAAGAGGATCTTGCGGCGTCAGTAATCGGAAATAAACACTAGCCGTAAGTTGGTCAGCTCTCCTACGGCATGTCCAGCCATGCTTTCAGTGCATTTGCTAATACTGTCGACCTACCCTATGGAAGAACCCAGTAATACAGTTTCTTCGGTCTTGGCACCTGCGCTGGATCCCTTGGAACTACGTTGTCAATTAGTGCGGGTGTCGTTCGTGCGGGTGTCTGAGTAGGCACGCCAGCGTTTCGCTTCGCTGGCCGCCATGAGATGCAGAATATCCAAGCCATTCATCTTTGCACATCCTTCTGGAAGGACTCAGGCGTCCAACGGTGACGGCCGGAAGCCCTGGACTACGTATCAGTTAGTCGTACCTTTGTTAATCCTATTTTCCGGCCATGACCGAAAGACCAGGCTCCTGCTGAAACCGCCCCGGTTTTTCACCTCCGCCGACCCTTAAGATTAAGCGTCCATCAACAGAACAGCTAGGCGGCATTATGATGTAATATTTTACTTCCATCATTTGTCTAATGAGTTTTGGCGCTTTTGAAATAGCTTGGATCCACTTCTTTTGATTTAATTAATTTAATTACCTCAGGTCCGTCCACCGTACCTGACAGCCTTGTGCTCAAAATGAGACATTTATGACTTGAGTGACGCGTTTCCTCAGCGCTCAGCGGTCACGGTGTGCTCACAGGGACGATGCGCCAGCATACGTGTTCCACTTTTAGTCCCTCGACGCGACATCCAAGACCAGTACTGGGTATGGTCCTGACCTCAGGAGGGTTATGCCCTTTAGGATTCCTTCCTGATTTCAATTACCTTTTGAGTTTGACGTCAAAAAAGTGTCAAGCGGCCGTTTCATTCGGCAAGTGCGGTTCTCCATTTGCGCAGCCCGGGCCTATCCGGTGACAACCCGTTCAAGTAGAGATCAAAGAAACCTGAAAAAACCCGGAACCTCGTTCGCCACCAAGCAAACTTGAATGGCGCAGAGCGCAGAATTTTGATCGGGTATGTGTGTCCGAAGTCAGTCAGAGGTGCAGTTTTGTGTGATCATGTCCAAATATGTGGCGTCTAAATCCTGATGGGGGGGGTCTGGGCCTTGGGATAGATTCAGACGTCGGCGCTAGCCGCCACAACACACTTACGTTACGGCACACTGGCTGAGATGTTTACCCATAAGCTTGCCCATGAGAGTTTCGTTAAAGGAGACTTGGGGGGCACGGTTAAACAGTGTAGAACGCACATGAAATATTCATTCGAAACTATGCAAATAAAGTTGGGTCGAAATCGATATCGTAGTGTAAGGGTCAAAAAGAGATGTTTCCGACGCTGATTAGCCACTTGACCAGTAGGTGCAACGGTAAACGGCATGCCCAGTGTCGGCCAAACAACCACTGTTCTCGCCGCGGCTAATCGCGTGCCCACATTGGGCACACGAGCTCAATGCAGAGCAAACGCAGCGAGGGACTGTAAAGAAGCAAAAAAAGATTCAAACTCCGCTTTTAAGCGGGTGCGCCGCACGTGCCTGGTCCGTGCGCCCCACGGGATCGCTATATAAGCGGCCCGCACGCATTGGGCGGGCTTTATCGAAAGTTCACCTCGCGGGCTGATATTTGGGGTCTCCCTCCGGCGACTCGTCGCGCTCGGGGAGATCTTGAGCTCTCTAGCGCAGGGAGAGTTACTCACTTCCACCCAAGATCGCGCCGGTATTGCTAGGTCGGTGGCGGCCCGTATGGAAGTTACAAACTGTACACCGTTGTTCGACCAGTGAAAATTTCTTCGGTCATCTTTTCCTTTCCACATGGAAGTTACGACTGCGTAGCGTTTTTTTGACCAATGAAAATTTGCCTAGTCTCTTCCCTACTTATGGGTTAAGTCGTGAGGTCGCACGTCATTCTACTGGACATCGCTTGTCTCATCTCGTTGGACACGCATCTTCGGGCCTTATCCCCGTGTTCCGTTGCACCGTGACCTTATCTGTACCCGTTCTATTTTTCCCGCCCGCCCAACTCCAACTCATCTTGTCTCGGCGAATACGCGCGCAGTCTTTTCGATGTGCGATACGCACCCGTTTGACTATGCCAAGGGATCCAATACGGTCTGGCCCGCGAATTCACAGCTTCACCAACATCGAAGTTTACATCCGGTCATCAATCTGTTCAACTTGTCCTGATGGTTGGTTGATCTACTCCAGCTTCTCCGGATCAGGAGAGTGGCATATCCCTTTGGATGTCTGATCAGATTTGCTGGAGTTTGGGTGTTTCCGTACTTCAGTTTTTTCTCCAAATCGTCCACATTGTGATCAGGTACCACTTTTTTAGCCCAGTTCCGTCCACATAACGGATCGGACATCTTGGGCTGAGAACGTGTTTTCTGGCCGTGACGAGGGAAATTGAGGGTTTTTTTTTGCAAATTACTTTCGCAGTGGCCCTGGGGTCGGGAAATGTGTTGCAAAACCCAAAATCGGCCCGTATTGTCCGCCCAGGCCCCCGGAAACTACCATGTAACCCTGTCCGGGATAGAGTAAAACTGTAGCCCAAAATGACCCCCAACCTAGTCCGCGATATAGAGTAAAAGAGCCTGAAAACCGGGGAACCTTGTCCGCCATAGAGTAAATTGTGAGGAGCGCGGGACTTTTTTTGGTGTGTATGTGCCTGGAGCCATGGAATGGTGCAGATTTGGTACAAACATTTGTGTTGAACGCTGCTGATCAGAGATTTGAATTGATTTAACACGCCAGAACAGACCAATTCCCAGCCAATCAGGCCAAAAATTTGAGCTGGGAGAAAAAATCACTCCTAAAACCTTCTCCGAGATACAGTAAAAGATGGTCCAGGCGGCCAAATCTCATAAGGTAAAACTGCCCAGATTCTGGGCTCAACCCGGACAAGGTTACATGGTAGTTTCCGGGGGCCTGTCCGCCCAATGGATCGGACCTAAGGTCCACCTAGTGGCTTCCGTCAACGGCTTGGAACGGTTCCTTCCGTCTGCATTATGATCGGACATTGAGGTCATTCTTAGGCCAAAACTGTCCGCCTCATGATGGGACCTCACAAGGCATTCTCCTCCCGGATCTCGCTCATATCAGACCATCGGGCACCGCTCCGATCACTGGTCTTTACGGCTGGCATCCATAGTCCATGGGCATATTTATTAGCTCCTTGTGATTCACAGCTGATCCGTAGCCATGGGACCAATCCCCCTCGGACTAAGTTGTTATGAGCCTAGCCCTCCATCCATATGCACGACTCAAATTTGGTGTAATTGCGACTATCGGCACGCTGGCAAAAACTCAATTGCATTATTATAAATACTATCAAAGCACGATCAGGAGGCTGGCTATTGCCATCCGATAGCGCATAGATAGATAGATATGCTGTGCACTCAAATCCAGCCCGGCTGTGCATTGATATCGATTGCTGCAAGGTCCGCTTTTGCACAGACAGGTGCATTGATCGGTGTTCAAACGTTCGAGCGGGGACCCAAGTTCATGTGGCTGCGGACGGAGCCGTGGCGTGTCATGAGGTCCAGTTTTAGGATGCGCTGTCTACTGTCCATTGCAGACGTTGTAAGTGTGCGGTCGTTCTCGCGTGAGAGTGGAAAACCGAGGCCGAAAATCGACGCGTCAACTGTCTCAGTTAGGTGATATCTGTAAATTTAACCACAGTTGAAGCTGATAAATTCTATTGTTGGCCCGGTAGCTTGTTCGGACCGCCGCTATTGCCGTCGTCGCCACGACCTCGGTGTTTCGTTTTTTTACATTTTGTCGACTAGCATCGGGTCAGAGTTCAAAAGCGGTCCTCAGTCGAAAACCACATCAGCAACATGACAAAACACTTGTGATCTGGGACATCTGTTTTGACTTTTCTGTCCTGGGTGAAAAAATATATACTGTACTTTGTTTGAATTTGAATGATGATTAATCACCAACGTTCGGGAAGTCACGGTGGGCGGGGTACATCCTGACGCGTCGCAAGCTTGAACTATGATACAAAAGAACCCAATCAAATCGAAACAAACGTGTGAGGTGTCAGCCACCCCGCTGATGTGTGAGAATCTCCCGTGCGCGCGTGGGGGTATCACCGTCGTCGTCGCGACGTCGGTGGGTTCGTTTTGGTCTCGGGTATCCACTTTTCAACCCGCCTTGGGGTTGTAATTTAAATCTTAGAGCCGCGACCGGAAGCGAAATATTTGCACAGTATTCCGACCGCACTCCTATCCTATGGTGGAGATATTTATTCGGAGGGACTGGAAGTGGAATTGAAGCGGGATGTTGGTTGGTTGAGGTAGCCGGGGCCAGTGAGTGCGTCGGTGAGCGACATCATGACGCGTCGAGAGCATGCGCAGTGTAAAATAAATGCGTACCACAGACTCATATGTATATGGATTTAACGGCAAGCTGAGGTCGTCAGCGCATCGACCCACCTAGAATTCTCCAAGGCTGTGCGTGTGGTCCTGTGTACGTGTGGCGTTTTACTCCGTATGGATCCAGCTCGAAATAATTATATACAGTATAACTCCAATATTTAAATCTAATATCAATTTCGTCACAGTTGAGGGGCCGAGTGAACGACCTCTGTGCGATTCTATGCATATACACCAAAAAAATATGGGGCTGCATACACCCGACAAAAAGGGACAATACATTTCCAAAACGACGCGCGGGGTATGCGGGGAGGGATGACGCTGTTTCGACTGCTTTCATCTTCTCGTCCGTATCTGTACTTCACTATGTGTTTCAACTACGACTGCGTAGCCGAATCGAGATCCACTTATATCCACTGGCAACAGTGTGGATGCCGTGCCATAATATTATGTTATTATACGTCGAGACCAGTCGATGCCCGCTGTTGGTGTGTGCGCATGGCGATCCCCACGCACGCTTGTTGAATTTGATTAAATTATACCCATTCATGGAATTGAATAAGAATAAACTGAACGGGAGAGAGAGATACGCGGTCGACTTCAAAGCACCGCGAGCATGACAGCAGCCTAGGACATTATTATTTCAACCAAGGTCACGCTGTCTCTAGAATGTTGTAATTGTAATCTGCGTGAGCCTGTAATCCACGAATTCAAAGCGACGTGAACGATCATGATACGCATACCCCGTCCGTCGGTGCATATTAATCTTCTGTTTCCATTAAAGAAATTGAAGAATCACTGTTGAGACCGTAAGATTCAGACTGATGTGCGAGGTTACCCCGCGCTGTAAAAGATCTACTTCTATTCCAAAGATGCGCGCGTACTTGAAAGCTGCCAGCGTCGTCCGCCTCATTCTGTCCAGCTCCATTCCATAATCAGAAATACGACTCTTTCGGCAAAAGTGCAGATGGTAGTTACGCCAGGAGCCCGACCGAACGCCTTAGCGTTGAGAATCAATACTTAAAGAACCGGCGAGTACGTGGCGTATCATAATCCGAGCCCATGGACCATGGTATTGTGCCCGGCCCACCCCAACTGGCTGGAATAAATATCCGAGTCGCAGTGATAATCATCTGCGAGGATCGGCGTACCAAGCAAGTTCCATTCAGAAATATAGCACGGTCCTTGCCGGTAGGCCAACCGAGTTCAATCCTGTATCAAGAGTGGAAAAATTGAATTATGATCGAGGCGGCAACGCCCGCTCCAAATCCCCGCGATTTCGCCGTGGTTCAACTTGGGCACGGCAAGTGGACGACGGCCCGCGGGGAATCCTCGCGCATCGACGCAGAAGCGCCATGGCCACCTCGGACAGAAACTCGATCTGATTATTTCCCCATGGCTACGCCGCATTCCGAACACCCGGCGCATGCCTATCACGATGACGAACTTGTGGACCAGACAGAGGGCGGGCCGCGATGTCCGTCCGTGGTTCGTGGTTCGGTGATATGCATATACATACCGCTGTGAGTGAATATCAAAATTAATTAGCAATATGAATTTTGAAGCAGCGTCAGATGTGCCACGCACCGAGATTACAGCTCTTTGCAGAACATAAGGCACAGATCAATTTTTTCCAAAAACAATCATTTTCAGTAATGCCCCTGTAGTGAGCTCAATTCTTGTCTGAATACCTCGAAACATGAACCAATCGATTCATAATCACAATATACAGTGCTTATACTGCCTCTACCAGTCGATCCGCTATTTGGTTATGTTTATACCTGAATTCTGGTAATTTGGTGTATCAACCCTGTAACAATAGAAATAGGACATGTGGAGGTCCAGAACTTGGAGATGATCATTCTAAGCATATTATATGTTGCTTAGGATGGCTATTTCGGTATCTGGTCTGGGCAAAACTGATGTAGTAGGTCAAGAAGATGTTCCTGTATTTATACCTATGAATTTGGATGTTCCTATCACTATTCTGGCAGAGGTAACTGGTCTAAGCACTTTATGATACTTTAAAGAAGATCCTGTTCAAAAATTGCCCCCCCCCTGAGTCCCCGTCCTGTTTATGTAGGGGCATTAGGTGAAAATGCCTGATTTTGTACAGCACAACTACTATAGACACTAGAAAAAGATCAAGGTGCCCAAGCACTGCAGAATTTCAATGCGAGTCGATTGGGAATGGTTTCAAGGCGAACGGGCAAGATTTGAGCCTGCTAGAGGGGCAACAGCCGCGGGGATCAAGAACTGACCAAAAAGGGAAAAAAAGTGCCCGCGCCTTATGTTCCGCAAAGAGCTGTAATTTGTATTGAATGATAGTTCATATATAATGTTTGTACTTGGCAATCGTCTACGAGGATCCCCCGCGGGGCGGTGCCTTCTCGAATATATATTCTATAATCCACAGTCTGAATTCGAAGTGATTTATTACGCATTCGCCTCTCATCACAGCGGTAATCGCTCGAACTGGAGGGAACAGCGTGTTAGGATACATACATGCGCGCACAAATTAAAGAAGGGCACCTCCGCACACTCAGCCGTATCTACTGCTGCCCCCCGCGCTTGCGTCGAGGTGCACAACGCGCTACAAACACACCCGCGGGGCCTAGACAATCCAATCAAATTGTGACACCGCGGAGAATCCAGCGTCGCCCTGGGAACAGAACAGAATTTATCAAACAACCCGGTGTGCCAAGGTTCGAGTCTGCTGGAAGTCCGGATGCCCGAATCAATCTGCGCGTGGCGGAGGGCAACGCATGCCAGTGCGTCGTACTGGAGTTTTTTGCCAGAGGGGTGCGCGTGGAGGGTCGAGAAACCTTAAACCCAGTCAGACCAACAGATGCACTTGCAGACAAAGTGAACTTAATTAACCTAGGCTCACTACTAACTTAGTAAATCGCTAACATTTCTAAACGCCGAACCCGACTCGGAACAGCAATTATAAAAAGTTTGGGGACCTTTTTTTCCTGGTGGATGACAGTCGTTATTAGACACGGTCAAACCTGGCCCAAATTAAACACGAAGCCCAGGCACAGACTCGGCGTTCTGATGATCGCTGTCAGTGACCCTGGACGGTTCAAAATTCGCGCGCTCGCTGAAATTTCCGAATTTCGAATTTCGAATACCGAACCTGAACACTGGCAGCAGTAGCATCATCATTAAAATCTGGGGTGTTTTCAGGTTACAAGGTTCGTGTCAGACGCGACTATCCGAGCCCCGAACCTGCATATGTACTTGATACTAAAATTCGGGGCCCGCTTTTCGGCGGCGTTCTGTCAGTTTTCAAGGTTCGCGATGTCAATGTCAGTCCCGGGAGCTGTTACACCGCCGCTTATGTCCCAATGCAGACCACTAGCATTAGCGCAGTCATGGCTAGTGCGTGACATCTTGCGATGGTAAATTTTGGGGCTGTTCTTTTTTTTCGGGGGACTCTGATGTACAGGTTCCAAGGCTCGCAGTGGCAGTTCCGGGAGCTGTTCGCTAGGCTTGTGCAATTCAATGGATGTCACGCGTGGGAACGCCACATTTTTAACTCCATGTGCGTGTGAAAACTCCTAGTTCACGATTCTCTGTCAGGTCAAAAACAAGGGTGGGATCATATCGACACGACCATACTAATTTCTTCCCATTTTGCTTTCGGCGCACCAACCAATATGGGTGCGATCGTGGCCGAAGCTCAGAAACGAGGTTCAGCAACGGGCTAAATATGAATGTTGGACGTGGGTTCGAGTTCGAGCAACTATGCCTATGTGCATGTGAAATCTCCTAGTTCACGATTCTCTGTCAGGTCAAAAACAAGGGTGGGGATCATATCGACACGGCCAGCGCTAACGCCATACTAATTTCTCCCTCGGCCCAAAATTAATATCGGCCGATCGCAGGTTCGAACCCCGACACGAGTAGAACGTACGGCGCTCGTTATTCTAGGGAACGCGGAGATGGTGGAGAGCGTGGGCGGAGACGAAGTGAGTGCGCTTGGAGGAACCCGCCAATCCACATCCACATACTCGAGGAATTCCACCAGTCAACACAATCGGCCCGGTGGACACGGACACGGAAAAGGAACGACCGTCAACATCCGGAGCGACACTGCTCGAAACTTGAAGGAGCGGGAAAACTCGAGGAACAGCAGGTGCGCGAGAATAAGCAGGTCAACGCAACCGGCCCGGCGGACAGCGCTCGAAAGGGAACGCACGCTGACGCTCGGCGTGCCACGCTCGACAATTGAACAGAAAGACGGGGCCGACGGGGCACGCGGGCGGAGTCGTGGCGTTTCTGCCAGCGCGTGTGAGGGAACGGTAACACTCGGACAGAGTGCGCAGAAAAGACGGGGGGCCGACGGGGGCACGCGGGCGGAGTCGTGGGTTTCTGCCAGCGCGTGTGAGGGAACGGTAAACTCGAGGAACAGCAGGTGCGCAAGAATAAGCAGGTCGGCCCCGGCGGACAGCGCTCGAAAGGGAACGCACGCTGACGCTCGGCGTGACCTCGCTCGACAATTGCACAGAAAGGCGGGGCCGACGAGGCACGCGGGCGGAGTCGTGGCTTTTTCTGCCAGCGCGTGTGGGGGAAAGCAAAGGGAGGGTAGATCTAGAAGAAGACAAAAAAGAAGAAAAAAGAGGACACGAGGGCGTCACAGAGGATTGCTGCCCGTATCCGCGAGGGCGCTGCACGAGACGAGACGCACGCACACCGAGACCTGGCGTCGTTCCGCGTTCGTGCTCGTTTGGGTTGCACTGCAAGACAACGCGCCGCGGCGGAAGTCCCTCCTTACGGTAATGCATCCCAGGAACCACGTCCCGAATCCACGCGATGCGCCAGCCCCCGAAAAGGGAACGCACCGGCACCGGCTCCTGCGCTTGAGAAACGTACGTACTAGCAGAAAGGCTCGCGGAGCCGAGCGCGCACGCGTCCGGGTTCGACCCATGCGGGTTCCACCCCTCGAATTCGCCCTGGGCTGATATCGACGAGAATACGAGGACTTTGCCACGGGTGGAGGGACTCTGTAGTTGAGGAACCTGACGAGGCTGCGCGACGCCAGACTGAGGCTTCGTTCCGCGCGTTTTCGTGCTCGGTTTCCTTGCTTTGCTTCGAGGCGCGGGGCGTGATGCAGGGGCGCGCGGGAAGCCTCTACTCTATCCACGGGCGGAATGCACTTGAAGAACCCACCCCACCTGTAGAATCCACCCCACTTGGGGAATGCACCCCAGGAATCGACGAATCCACGAATCAACCGACGGCCAGCACTCGAAAAGGGCACGAACCTCCAAAGCGACGCCACCACTCAAAAAGGGAACCCGCCGCCCGCGCTCGGAACGGCAACCGCGCGATGACGCACCGTCGGGCGCGCCAGGCGCTCTCCTCCCGTCTCCGTTTCCCTTTCGAACCGCCCGCGTGTGAATCCCCCCAGAATTCGAACGAAGGCGCCGTGTGAATCCCCCCGGACTCGAACGAAGGCGCCGTGTGAATCCCCCCCGATTCGAACGAAGGCGTCGTGCGAATTAGGGCTCGTCTTCCCCAAGATAATTTCAATTTTTCATTCGCACACAGGGTGTCGACAAACGTGTTTATCAACACCCACCCAAACGATGCTGAATTGGGAAAATGGGGGTTTCGGGGATTGTTCGCCCACCAGAAGCAGGGAACGGCGGAACAGGCCGGGTCCTTTTTGTCGGAGCCCATGATCCGGTCCCTTGCCAGCGAGGGGAGATTTAAAGGAGAATAAAATGATTCAACTCAGGTCGCGCACATTTTTTTTCCCGAGCTGCAAAGTTGGTCGTAGGATCTCGGGGAGTTCAGACTGTTCAAATGTTCCTCAACACAAATGATACTGTCAAATTTTCAGCCAACTTGGGCTCGCAATGCACTGTCCCGTCCAATTGAAACCAGGTGTTTAGCCGAGAGGATATAAAAACCGGTTTACAAACATGTTTGCAAACCGGTGTTGAAAACAGAGCCCTAGTGTGAATCCCCGTTAGGGTTAGGTAAAGAAGCGATGAGGGGAGAAGATGGGATTCGCCGGGCACTGGCGTGGGTATAGGTGCGTACACCGGCAGTATATTAGACGAATGAATGAAGGAGTATACCGTCGGTGAATGACCACGAACAGAACTTGAGGGAACGAGAACGCGAAGGGAAGGGCGAGCAGAACCGGCAGAAACAGAAAAAGAAAGCGGCACACGCGAGGGTGAGCAGGTACGCGATCTCGCGCTTTCGTTTCTTGGGGTTTTCCAGGTCGAGATAACGGCGGGGTCGCGATACATGATGCGAGGGGCACGCGGGGACCCTCTTCTCAATCCATCCCAGTTAAAAATGCTGAATATTAATCCACGTCCTGAATCCACGGCAGCGCTCGAACAGGGAAACGGCGCGCGCGCGCAGAAAGGCTCGCGGGGCCGCGCGCGCACGCGTCCGGGTTCGACTCGACTCGACTCGAATGCGCGCAGGGCTGATGTCGACGGGAATACAAGTACGAGACGACTGGCTGTACTTGCAAGGCCAGGGGTTTCCGCATTGATAGGGGCCGCGCGGGAGGACACCAGACAAGGCTTCGCTCCGCGCGTTTTCGTGCTCGTTACTAGTACTTTGCTCTGCTGTGCTGGGTAAGAGAATGCCATCAGGCCGCGGGTCGTGGTGCGGGGCGCCTCTGCGAGTGGATCGAGCAGAATGCACGTGAAGTCCAGCCGAGTCAACCGACTCGCGGCCGGTGCTCGACCACGAACAACCCGCCGCGCGCGCTCGAAACGGCAACCGCTCGATGACGCGTGTTGGCAGAACCAGAAACAGAAAGGCGCACGGACGTGATCTCGCACTTTCGTTTCTTGGGGTTCGAGATAACGGCGCGTCGCGGTGCATGATGCATGAGCGTAGGACGAGACGTACTTGCCAGGCCAGGGTGTTCCGCATCGACAGGGGCCGCGCGGGGCTCTACAGTTGAGGAATTGCGCGAGACCAGACTGAGGCTTCGGTCCGCGCGTTTTCGTGCTCGTTTACTTTGCTGTGCTGTGCTGAGGAAGAGAATGGCAGGCCGCGGCCGTGATGCGGGGACGATCTCCACCCCGCTTCCACGAATCAACCGACGGCCAGTGCTCGACCGCGAACACGAACCTCGAAAGTGACGCCACCACTCGAAAAGGGAGCCCCCCGTCCGCGCTCGAAACGGCAGCCGCGCGATGACGCGTGCATGACGCGTGGCTCGTCGGGCCCGCCAGGCGTTCTCCGTTTCCTTTTCGAACCGCTGTCGTGCGAATGCCCCTCGAACGTGTGAATCGCCCTCGAACGAAGGCGTGTGAACCCCCCCGGATTCGTACCAAGACAGTTCGAAGTAGGGAAAGAAGAGATGGGTGGAGAAGATGGGAATTCGCCGGGGGAAGCTGGCGTGGGTATGGGTACGTACGCTGGCAGATGAAGGAGTGTACCAGGCCCCCGGTCACTACCTTTGGTGACGGTCCGGCCAGAGAGTACATCAAGGGCCCAAAATGACGGTTTCTCCCTCCGCCACATAGAATGTCGAGACGCCGCAGGTGGGTCTTACATAGGGTAAATCAACGGGGCGGAGTTTTTTTTTTTTTGAGCAATCACGGGGTGTATAGCCACAGGGGTCGACTTAAACCTCGCCAAGAGCTCGGCCAAAAAAGAAATAGCACTAAAGTTGGTCCGACATGGGGTAAAACAGCCTCCCAAAGGCAAATCTCATAGGGTAAATCAGCCAAAAGTTTGGCCGCAAAGCGGACCTCCACCAAAGGTAGTGACCGGGGGCCTAGTATACGGTCGGTGAATGAACGCGTACTGTAGATAAGGACACAACGCATCATGGAGGTGTTGTGCTGTACAAGCGAGGATCCGCCGCGTTGCCCTCGCCGGATGTGGCGTTGTCCGGAGATTGCGCCAATGTGTGCGTGGCAAGTTGTAGTGGTTGTCGAACAGCTTCTCATTCGCCCGGGTGATTGGCAGCGTGTTGTGCGGAGTGTCGGATGGGGAATTAGGGGGCCGTGAGCAAGCCGTGAGCGCAAGATCCGACACTGTTTGTGGATGGAGATAGCGCGTTGGCGGGTACGGGGATCGACGGTGACACGTTGGGTGACACGCTGCGGACATAGCGGGTGCGGTCACATCCCAACGGAGATAAGCCTCTCGATCAAGTGATCCATTTTGAAGACGCGATCCATCTCAGAAGCGCGGCTAGTCCCAACTGGGCAACGCACAATAACTTAAAGTACCCCCATCCTCAAACACCCTTTCTTGCTGCGGACCAGGATGCTGCCCCACCACACCCGCCCCGGCCCGCACCCTCCAGACCACAATTACCCGCTGCTCCCCAGCATAAGGCAGCTCCACCCCTACCTCCCGCCTGTGGCCCCGCGCCCCCGCCCCCGCCCCCGCCAGTCCCCGCCGCCCCGCCGTCCGATGACGACGAACACGAGCACGACCAGGACGACGACGGCCAGCCCCCAAAGAAGCGCCGCCGCCGCCAGCCGCTCAGTTGTACTGGTGTGTCATATTATACATATTCCCCTGCGTCCATCGCCGTCGCTGACTTGGCGAGCAGAGTGCAAGCGCCGCAAGATCCGCTGCGACAGGTGCGTGCGCTGCCGCCTCGCCCCACCGCGTGCTTACGGCATCCCCGCAGGAACCAGCCGTGCGCGCCGTGCGTGCGCCGCGGCGACCAGCCAAAGTGCCAGTGGCACGTCATCGAGCCTGCGTGAGTCGCGTCTCTTTCCCCTCTTTGGCACACACACTCGACGCGTTCTGGCTCGTGCCCACTCTCACATCATATCTTCCCGTCCCCTGCTGCCCGCCGTCTTTTCTCACTCCCCCACACCTCTGAACTAACCCCATCCCTCCCAGACCGAGAAATACGTCCCCCGCGCCGAACACGACGCGCTCCGCGCGCGCGTCGACGCGCTCGAGGCGCTCGTCCACCGCCTCCAAGCGCCCTCCCCGCCCATGCCCCCGCCCCTCCCTCCCGCCCGCCCTTCGCACTCGCACGCGCACGCGCACCCCCTGCCCCCGCCCACAATCCCCTTCAGCCCCCGCCCGCCCGCAACGCTGCGCGCGGCGGGGGCACCAGCTTTGGGAGCACCACCACTGGGAGCAGCTCCGGCTCCACCTCCACCTCCACTCCACCTCCACCTCATTCACGAGCCACCCCGCGACCGCCATGCCGCAGCACGCGGACCTGCTGTACCAGCCGCTGCGCCACGCCGCGGGGGACGAGCGCGGCGCGAGTGGGAGCGCGACGACAGAACCCGAGACCCCGCGGCGCGGCCAAAAAATCGCCCCGCGCAGGCGCGCCACTCCCCGGGCGCGCGCCTGCGCGTGCGCGGCGGGCCCTGGGCGGTGCGGGTGCGGGTGGGTCTTCTTCGGCGGCGCATCCTGCTGCGTACGGCGGACGGTGGGACGGCGCCGGGGACGCGGGAGCAAGCGAAGGCAGAGGAGACGCGACGCTCCGCATCGACGTCAACATGCACCCGTCGCCGTCGCCGCCGCCGCCGCCGCTTTCCCCTGCTCTGCTTCGGCGTCGTCGCCGTTGTACGCCCCCCAACACCACCACGCGCAGCAGCAGCAGGAGGTGTACCTCCCCCCCGCTCCGCAGTCGCAAGGACACCCCCCGCACGCGTTCCGCCTCGGCGGGGTGGAACGACGGCCGAGCACCCGCTCTGGTGGTGCGCACCCCGCCGACGCCGCGCCCCCGCCGGGCGAACGCCGCGCGAGCTTCACGAGCGCGCGCCGGCCGAGCACCAGCCCCAGCGCGCAGCAGCGGCGCCGCGCGAGCCTCGGCGCGGCGGGCTATCTGATCGCGGGCGCGCGGGATGCGCCGCACCCGCGTCTGAGCCCGCCTGCCGGCGTGCGCCTGAGCCCGCGGGCACCGCACATGATGAGCCCGCCGCCCGCGCCGCGCGAGCCGCTGAGCCCGCGTGATGACCGGGACGCGGTGGAGGGGTGGGTGTGGCGCGGCGGGGGGGTGGGGGTGGGGGTGGGGGTGGGGAGGGGGAGGAGGGAGGGAAGGGGGTATTAACTGCGTCCCGCGCGGGGCTGTCGTCTCGCCCGCGCCCGCGCGCTTCTTGCGTTTTTGTTTTGTCGCTGCTGTCCTGGCTTCCCTGCTTTCGTATTTATCATCTGTCTGCCTCGTTTCCATTCGTCCCTCCCTCCCTCGCTCCTTCCTCCCACGGGGCTGTCGTCTCGCCCGTCGTCCTCGCCTCGCCCGCGTGCTTCTTGCGTTTTTTGTCGCTGCTGCTGTCCTGCTTTCGTATTTATCATCTATCTGCCTCGTTTCCCTCCCCTCCCCTCCCCCCTCCTCCCACCCCGCCTGTATCACCACCTGCATCCCCTGTCCACAGCATACCACCCACCCACCCCCCACCTCTCCCACACCGGACACGTACATACTGTAGCACCACCACCCCACCCTGCATCGATATACATTCACCCTGGCCATATGTACACATCCTCCTTATTTATACCACGTACATATCCTATCGTACACCTAGTCTACCCTACCCGCTGTACATAGTCGCCGCGAATCGCACGCGCTGTATGTTATGTACATGCCACGAGCCCGCACATCCAGAAGAGCGGGAGTCCATTCAGGGTTGTGCATGCATGTATGTACTGCTACGTATTACCTATGTGTATATTCATTCCGTTTTGCGTCCTCCCCCGCCCCGCTGCACACGCGCTAATCCCACACCAGCCGCCCCGTGCTGTCCACGCTCGCGCTCATCCCGCCGCTCACCTTCCCGGGCTTGCTCCGCGCGGCTTGCGCTGCGAATCGGGGTCAGCGGGGGAACGGGGACCGAAACATAAGAAAGAAAGGCGGAAACGAGCGGGGTGGCACAGATCGCCGCGCGCAGGCCGGAGGACGACAATCCACACCTCAGACCCGGAGACGCGTGCCCCAAAAAGGAAAATTCAAGCAGTAAAACGCACCAGCCATCCGCTCCCGCTCCACCGCCGCCTTGTGCCGCGCCAGCACCGCAGCCGCCCCTGCTCCTCCGCCGCGCGCGCCTCGCGCTGCGCGGCGCGCTTCGCCGCGTTCTGGCGCTGCTTTTGCGTTTTTTCGCCGGAGGGCGTGGCGGTGGGTTTTGCGTTTGGGTTTGAGGTGGGGGTGGCTGGAGGAGGAAGGGGGTAGTAAACAGTGGAGAGGGAGAGAAGGGGAGGGCTGGGGGAAGGGGAAGGAAGAGGAAGGGTGGGGAAAATGTGGGGTGCGTGGGACACGGTGGAGGTGGGTGCAGAAGACGAATGTAAAGGAGGAGAATGGACGTGCGGCAGAACGAGAGGCAGAAAAAGCCACGTACCACCGCCCCGCTTTTTCACAGGACGAACCCCCACTCCCCGTCGTCGTCCTCGCCCTCTCCCGCCTCCCGCGCGCCTCGTCCATCTCCGCGCGCGCCGCGACGAGCAGTGCCTCGTGCGCCGCCGCGTCTTCGGCGTCCTGTGCCGCGCGGCGCGCGAGCTCGGCCGCTTCGTCGTCGGTGTCGTCTTCAGGTTCTGTAGCGGGTGCCGGTTCTGACGCGGGTGCGGGGCGTTTTTTGGGGCGTGTTGGTGGTGGAGTTGGAGGCGGCACCGGGCACGACGCGCATGACGCGCGCGAGCTGGGGGTAGTCTGGCGTCTCGCCGTGCAGCATGCTGTCGGATAGGGCGCGTCAGTTCATTGGTCGAGGGCAAAACAGGAAACAGAAGAATGCGCAGAAAGGAAGGTGACGAGCGACAAGAGAGCAGGAGAAGGAAAGCAGACAGAGGAAACGACACGCACTCGTCCACACCCGTCTTGCGCGGCTTCGGGAGTAGGCGCTCCGCGAGCGTCTTCTTATTTTGGTTCGGTTTCTGCTTCGGGCGCATGCCCGGGAAAAGGATCTCCTCCGCCTCCTCTTCGTCCTCCTCCCCGTCCTCCTCCGCCGTGGCGCTTGCGCTCGGCGCAGAGACCGACGACGCGGTGTTGTTCCCGGACACGCGCGTCCAGCCGTCGTCCGTGCTCTCTTCCAGCGCCGCCGCCTGTCCCTTCGCCGCCTTCGCCTTCGCCTTCTTGCCCGCTTCTTCCCCTTCGCTGTTTCGGGCTTCGGCTTTGGCGCTTCCTCCTCCACCGGCGCAGGTGCGGCTGGTGCGGGTGCGGGGGCTCGGCCTTCGCAGCGGCAGCGGCAGCAGCGGGCTTGCTCTTCTTCTTCCCCTTCTTCGAGTTCGCCTTGACGCCGCTGCCGCCCGACGGCGCGGGCGCAGGCTCCGCGTCGAATGTGCCGGGGATGGCGCCGGGGAACGGGACGACGCCCGCCAGGGGTGGCGCTGGCTCGGCTCGCGCTTTTGCTTTTGCGAGCTCGGGCGTCGGGGCCGCGGAAGCGGCGCTCTTGCGCTTGGCGCCCTTCTTGCTCGGCGTCGGCGCAGCAGGCGACGAGGAAGAAGACGACGACGACAGGGTGGAGTAGCGGAGGGCGACGGCGCCGACGATGACGGCGGCGGTGAGGGCCGCTTCGGTGAGGGTGCTTTGCGAGGAGCCCATAATAAGTGCTAGTATAGAAGGGTTTTACTTGAAGGACGGTGGGAACGACGGTGGAATTTGTAGAAAGAGCAGACACGTGGCGCTATGGACGCGTACACAGATGCATACAACGCGTAAGAATACGTGGCACCGTACTTATCGGTGGGGTTTCTCATGTTAGAATAATCCCAGCAAGGCTACAGATTGCCAAGAAGCCAGAAACAAGGTAATGAATACGTTTGTCCTACAAGTACGTAGATCGACGTACGAAGGCAAACGGGTGGCGCCCACAACGAATACATCAGGAAAACCGTAGCCGAGATGTACCTATGAAGCATATGCAGCACTGTACAGCACTTGCATAGCACTCCATAGTGCAGCATAGGTACATCCCTTCCCAAAAGTGGCGACCTCGAGCTTCATGCTGCTCGCCACCTATTCCGGTCCAGCCCGGAATAACTCCAACATCTCAGCTCCTGTAAATTTCTCTGGTAAGCCTCCACGGGCGGAGGCCAGCATGCTATGCACGACGCCCCACCACGTGCGCGCGCCGCGCGGATCCGCCACTCGAATTCGAACGGATCTTTATTGGCGAATTTGGACCTCCCGCGGATTCGAGCCTACGCGCATAGCCTGCCGTCACGGCCGCGCGCGGGGGATCCTCGTGTGTTCTAAGTTTTGCGTAGTCTGATTAATTCTGTTCGCGATTCGAGCGGCTAGAAAAGTCGACCAGATTCTCTGCGGGATTCTCCAGGGGGTGCGGTGTCGCACTTTGATTGAATTGTCCTCTATTTGACGGCCATAGTTCTCGTGGTCGTGTATATATGCATATTTGCGCTTCGTGGGCATGGACACGTATCTCGAAGCTCGGAGGATGCAGTGGACTGATTCCATGTGTATACGGCTGATTGTGGGGCGGCGCCACATCCGTTGGTGCGCCCACCAGTGCGTTTGACCCCTCCCTTTTTTGAGTGTATTTTCACGTGCTGTTGCGGCCTGTTCCTTATATTCCTGCCCGTCGCTTGTGCGCGAAGACAAGCGATTCCCAGCTCAGGCAGCGCAGATCCGCTGCTTCACCAACTACACCGGGGTAATAAATCATTCCGCAATGTGGATGTAGGTACATTCGAGAAGTCACCGGCCGAGCTGGGGGATCCTCGCAGATGACTATCACGTATCATGACCACTCTAGAAATTAATCTCGGTGCGTCGCGCTGGGATGTCTGATATCGACACATTACTTTTCGACCTGCTGATTTAATTAATATTGTGTATTGAGTGCGAAGTACAATAGATAATGGCGATACAGCGGTACACGCGCCAAGACAAACGCCGGAATACATTCGAACTGTTAAGTGAATTCAACATTTACACATGCAACTAAAACGGACGTCGCGGCACAGACGCCCGCTTGAATTCCTTCGTCGCTTCTTCGGCGTAGAAGCCCCGGTGAATCCTCGCACGTCGGTGCAGAATCGCAGAACGGAAATTCTGCGACGCAGATGTGATTATTTCCCATAGCTACACCGGGAGAATTCGAACTTCGCAGTGCTTGCGCACTTTGACAACAGGTGATTCAGAAGTGCCAGTGGGCGGCGTTTGCGCACGTATCACGATCGCGGGCCTTGACCGGCTTGACCGGGACCTTCGAATTCGAATTCGTCGACGTGCACTTGCACTTTCCATAAGTTGAACCACGGCGAAATCTCGTCGATTTGGAGCGGATGTTGCTGGGAATTTGATCTTGCCTTCAATAATGATTTTGAGTTTCAACATCGTACAGGATTAAATTTGGTCAGCCTACCGGCAATGCCCGTAACTGCTGGTTCTCGAGTTATGTTCTTCTGAACGATCCGCGCAGATGATTATCATTGCGATTACCCGTTCTTTAATGAAATGCTCCTCGTTCATTTGGACCTATTGACGTGCTTTCCCCATCTATCTAAGGCTCCAACCTTTTCCATTTGCAAACATTTTCAAACGGTAAAAACCGTTTTTATTTCCGTTTAGTTTATGCAGCTTGGCAAACCGTTTATGAACAGTTTTCAAATGGTATAAATGGTTTCAAATATTCACTGACCCGGTACGAGAACTAGGATATTCCCTGAGGTTTGTGAGGTCCTAGATGGTCATCTTTGGCCTATTCCGAGCACCCACAACGAGAATAGGATAACAGTTGACGCATAGTGCTGGTCGCCGGCTCCTAATCTCGATTTGGATGGAATTTCACGTGACTGATTGCTTGCGGCAGTACCCGCGTCCTGGCACGACATGCTTCTGGTCCTCCAACGCCAACTTTTCTGCATAGGAAGCATAGGCGACACGCAAATACATCAGTGGGAGCCGAAAACAAGACAATTCCAGCCAGGGTTACTCTTGGGAATCTTCTAAGGATTTACCCCCTAGAAAATACCATTTCAAATGGTAGGCGGTCACGAAGGTCCGATTCTTTGCCCTTCTACTGTCACTTTTCTCATCGCTGCAATTCAGCTTCGTCAAATAATTCGCGCGATTCGAGCCAGCCCACAGCGTCGGCAGGACTGGTTGCACGAGGTCCGAATCTCACAGGACTTTGCTGACGGAAAATTGGGCCAGAACCCGTTGATGCTCATCCTCGATGTCAAAACTCGCTGGTCCTCAACGCATCAAATGCTTAGTATGTATCTCCATCTCTTCGTGGTTGCAGCAACTAATCAAATGTCTTATAGGGAGAGCACTTGACTATCGAAAAATCATTGACGACTTCGTGGGGAAGCACCGCGACATCCGCCACCTAGATCTCACGGACGCGGACTGGGATGCGATCATATTGGTTGCAGGTTGGCTGAAGGACTTCCGTACTGCCACTACCCTCATGTCAACCACTAAGCGCCCCGTCCTGTCGTTTTCCCACACAGTTTTCCGGGGGCTTCAAGAGGACCTGCGCAAGTCTATTCACGAGCTCCCACTCTCTACTCCGTCGGCGCTTCGTAACGGTCTCATCGAAGCGCACCGAAAGCTTAGCGACTACTACCACAAGTCGGACGACTCCCCATTCTACACGTGGGCTGCCCGTATGTGTTTAATCTATCCCTTGGCTTTGCGCGTTAATGATTGCCTTGCAGTTCTTGATCCCCGTATCTCGTACGAAGGGTTGAAGGCTGATTTCTACCACGATGAAGACCTCATGAATGACCTCGAGGATGCGAAGTCTAAGCTGGACGCATATTTCCGACGCAACTATGCTGACAAAGTCTCATCCACCTCAGTTCAGGCCACAGCCAGCGCTCCTGTTCAGTCGACCTCGCGCATCCAGGCCTCCCCGCAGAAAGACTTCACTCAGAGGTACCGTGTGGAGCGTCGCGCAGTCTTTGATGAGCTCCGTGACTATTATTTGCTTCCGCGCGAGGACTTCAAAACCTGTGATCCTGTCAAATGGTGGTTCGCTCGAAAGGCGCAGTTTCCCAACCTCTTTTGTCTTGCTCGCGACATTTTAACCATCCCGGGTGAGTTTTTTGTGACGGACATTATGATCTCTGCATTAATTCTCTCTTCCACTGGCAGGCTCTGCCGTTGCTGTCGAACGCATTTTCTCCGGCGGGCGCGACACCATTTCCCTCCGCCGGGCGAGTCTCAAGCCCGACACCATCAGAACTCTGATGATTGTCAAGCAGCGTCTTCGTCTCGCGCGCAATGCGGTGAAGGAAATCCTTGGAGATGCTTAGATGCCGCCACTATTACTGTTCTCAATCGTGAATTATTTCCCTCCCCCCCCAATTTCCTACCTATTCTCTCGTATGTTGCGCGGAAATGAATTACAAGTGATGTGATTTTCGACACAAGCTCTCAAAGCCAGTGTGAAGTATGCTGTTGTCTCTGAATTAGACCGTAAAAAAATATCCTTGAGGCTCTATTGGATGTCGCTGTAGGCTAATTTCGCTCGCGGCTGAACCGGCAACTTCCGTTCACCGTCGACGGCCGTCCCGTCACCCGTCCCGTGCCGTAGACATTTTGTTGGCTCACACGACGGACCGTTCAGCAACGGGCCGTGCCCGTTGTACACCCGTCGAAACGACGGCCGTGCCCGTGACGGGCACGGCGTGCAGCCCTAACCATTTGAAAACAGTTTTAAACGGTTTTGATACCATTTCCGTTTGTTTTGTCCGGTTTCGCAAACGGAAACGAAATGGTTGGAGCCTTACATCTATCCATATCTCCATCTTTCGACCTCTTCGCTTTGTCTTGCTCGTCCTTCATGGTCATCTACTGCTGCCCCATTTGTGCTGCTGACTATGCTTTCTTGCTCTGCCTTTACTGCTCGATACATCCTTAACCCCATCTTCTCATCTGGGCTTGCTTCCTGCTCATCGTCTACTAGCCCATACTCACCTACGGTCTGCGGACTACACGTTTATGCACAGCATTCACCGGAATTGTGCTTCCTCGCGGTGCACCTCCAGGCTGCTGCAGCTTTCATGAATACAAGATGCGCTTCGCTTCGCTCCGGCATTTCGGCAGGAAAGACGGTGTGAGACCATTATTCATGTCTAGTGGAGCTTACTTATATGAGAATTATATATACTGTAATTTCCGTGAATGTCAGAATGCATAGTCGACAATTGACATAATATAGTTGGAGGTAAAACCAGAACCTTGACTCGGGGAGATGCATTGCCGATAGAGTATTTGGTGCAATACAAAGATAGGAGGCAAGGCAGGGCACTCAGGTGGGGCACAGCGAGTGGGAACGACCCGAGATTATTATTGAAAGAACAAACGAAATCCTCGTAGGCAGGGCAAGGATTTTAGAATCAAAAGCCTCCAGTAGGCTCGGGCGATTCACCAGAGAAAAGAGAGAACCGAGAGAATAAAGGAGCCAGTCTAGAGCTGAGAATGCTTCAATCTTTGATGAACAGACACTGAGATAAGTAGGGCCAAATTGTGCTCCAGCAAAGAGAGAGCAGTGGGGAGGAGAGACCAAGGTGGTTGGAGAGCAGGATAATTCGGGTATTTATACCCCAGGGCTCGTCATTGCTCTGTCCGCAGGTTGAATGGTAAGCACATTCCTGCAGTGCAGGTAGGAAGGAAGGCCCGACAGTTACGCATCCATTCGGCAAGCTTCTTAAGACTGCGCCAATACAGCACTTGACCACGAGATGCTGTGGAACTGCTGCATCCGGGATTTCGCCGCTGCTGGGTTGCTAGGATGCTGTGCGTGCCAGTGGCCGCAGTCCACGTATAGAAGAGCTTCCATAGTCCGTAGCAGATGGGAAAAGAGACGATGAGCAAAAGGAGGAGGGAGAGGGTAGTAGATGGAGATATGGATGGATGGGTAAAAACATCAATACATGCAAATGAACGAGGAACATCTCGTTAAAGAACAGTTAATCCTACTGCGTGCTGGTGTCCCACACAATGGGAGAAGCAGTTGAATGAGTCCCATGGTTCAACCGATGCTTTGCCGCAGCCCAAAACTGCATCGCGTAGTACCTGCCACTGGGACACATAAGTGCTCTGTAACGGAGGCCGCACTATGCTGCAGTTTATGATTCTTGACCCCTGTGGTGAGTATTCAACTGCTCTTTTGCTGCTTCAATCGTGACTGAAGTTCTGGAATCACTCAGTATGTCTGTTTATGGGCTGGTGGTGGCAAGGTCTGATTCAGGAATTGGTTCGAACCTGAACTGGACTGAACTGAACATGATGTTCAGGTTCAAGGTTCAGCAAATTGCTGAACCTGAACCTGAAGTTCGGTTCTGCATTCACCCAAGAGCAAATTTTCTTGAATGCATTCAAATGCCTAGGGATCCCCACCGTACCGTATACGGTTACGGCCATAAAGACTACGGTATCTTATGGGTGTGAATTTCTTGCCATACGGGACGGTATATGGTACAGGTCTCTACACCGTAAAGCTGCATTTTTTTTTTACAGTATACAGGTGTCGAGAACGGCATCGAATAAAGGTGTGTGAGTGCAAATAGTGTAAATTCATTCTATTCTTACCTCCTCGTGCTCATCCTGACCCACCAAGTTCACCCAGGCACCCAGGCAGCGGTGTTTCTCACAAGCCGTACTGTACCCGTAACCGTACGAGGCGTCCCAGAGGGCCATACGGTACAGTTACGGGTTACCGTAAAACCATAACCATATACCATATTGTACGGTTACGGTGGGGATCCCTACGAATGCCGAACCTGGGGGGTCAAAATTTTTGCTCTGAATGGTGTCGAAAGATCTTGTCGGCACCCAAAAATGGCTTAAAAGTCGCGAAAAACACCAGAACATTAACATTGTCAGAACACTGCTTCATCATGATTAGCGGTTGAACATTATGTGAGCATATTATGTAATCTGGTCATGCCTCTCTCGGTCTCGACTGCGACATTCACACCTGCAGCACAGTGTTGCTAAACTCATTCTCTTCATTCGGATTCTCTAAAGGGCTAAGGCCACTCAGTTTTGTCGGGTTTGGAGCCGAATGGTCATATCAGCGCTGGAGTTAACGCAGTGAGGCACATTGAAGCTGTATTTGCAGCACTCGATGCCGATTTTGGGTACGACTTGACCGAAATTTGATTACATATGTATATTATTTAAATGCACTTGTAATGTTTGCATTAGTACGAATAACATCACAACTAAGGTGTCTTGCCCAGCACATGCTACGATTTTTTTCGCCAAAACCTGTTCAGTTCAGTGTTCGAATGCCCCTGGACGCTGAACCGAACACATTGAACCTGAACACCGATTTTCAGGTTCAATTTTCAGGAATGGCCTGAACCAAACACCAGGTTCAGGTTCAGCGTTTGGGAAAACCCCCCTGAACCTGAACCGAACCGAACCTCATCACTACTATGGGCATACTACATGCTTCGCCTTCCTTCCCAGTGCCACCATGTGTCAGTGGATTTTATTCAGTTGAAATACATCTTCGTGTACTAACACAGTACCTCAATCTAACCACAAAACTTTGAGCCATTTCTCATATACCGAGCGCGGCTATTTCAAATTTTCAATCGAGAAGCCCACTGGAGCGAAGTGAAGGCACATCTTGTATTTATTCAAATTATTGCAGTTGGGGTGGTTCTCAGTACCATCGATACGCACTCTCAGGATGTTTGATATTAATTCCATTCACTAAATCCATAGACAGTTCAGGCGCCTGTTTGAATCTCTAATATAGCTGGCATCTGCTCTTTTGCTGAAAGATTCGGATCTCCAATTACAACAGTCGAGAAGTGAGCTAAACAATACGATGGACAACATGCCCCCCCAACTGGTCATTATTTCAAGTTCTTCCAAGCCTCTTCGGAATATGCCGTTTCCAGCAGCAGGTATCCTCGCACATTGCTCAACCCCAACAGTGATTCTTCGTGAGTTGAAATAGAAATTAAGTGCTTAAATGATGTCGACCGCCGGACACAGTTTCTACGTGCGCATCATGATCAGGGCAATTCACGTCGCTCTGAATTTCATATTCACCCAGCACATACATTATAGTTGTTTAATACTACCTACCTACCCATATTACAGAGAAAGTGTGACCTTGGTTGAACCTTCAATCTCCCAGGCTGCTGTAAGGCTCCCACGGTACCGCCACTGCATTTCTCGAACATTTTGAGTCCGCACCACGCGCTAAATAAATTGGAACGCAACAGCGTATCTCTCTCCCGTGTTCACATCTCAAGAAATGAGTATATTATTTGGTCGAAATTTAAATATGTCAAGCGTGCGCGGGGATCGCCGTGTCCCCACACCAATGGCGGGTCTGGATTCGGATACACCGCCGCACCTGAAACAAATACAAAGTACGGATACGGACGATAAAAACATTCGAATCAGCGCCCGTGCACGTGGCTCTGGTCGTCGCTTTGGCCGGGCGTATACAGCATTATATTCTTGCGGTCTATGTGCATAACCGCACCCAAGCCATGCATTCGCACCCCTCTGCTGCAACGAAATATCGGATTTGAGTTATATATGATTGTTGCAAGCTAGATGGGGCAAAACGCCGCACGTTGCACACGTGCTCAGCTTGCAGGTCCATTCAATCCAACATCATTCCTTTATTCTAATGCACGCAGGCTTGCGACGTGTCATGATGTCGCCCACCAACACATTCACTGAGCCTGGTTACACAACTCAACATCCAGTATATTCCCACCCCAAGCTAGGAGTGTACTCGGAATATAATTATCTCGCCTCCACTCACGCGCACCCGGGCCGGACGAGCACCCCAAGTTAAGATTGAAACACAGATAAATATAAACGAAAGCGAACCTGACGACGACGGCGATACCGGCGGTCGGAAGTACGCCAACAGGGGCTGAGAATAAGTCTACCACGTAGAGGGGACCCGGACGCCATCGAATTTTTCAACTTCGACTGGGATCATCCCATTGTGCAGTGAAACTTGCAGATATCGTAGCTTGGATCGTTGGTGCGTCCATTTTCGCGATCGTTCTCGCGTGGTGGCGAGGACCTCATAGACAGCGTCTGCAAAAGACAGCATATACAGCGCATCCACAGACCGTCAACTCCATGACGCGCCACGGATCCCATCCGAACCCACCAACTCCGGCCCCCTCTCGGACACCGATCAATACGCCCTCTGCGCGGGAACGGATCTTGCAGCAATTAATCGATATCGATGGATAGGGACAGAGTGACTGGATTTGAGTGCACAGCATATCTGGCTATCTGTGCGAAACCATTTTCGGATGGCACGAGCCAGCCTGCTGCGAGCTTAGTTCAATGCAATAACAAAACAATAACAGCAACAGGCTTTTGCCCACGCGCCGATACTTGCAATTACACCAAATTTGAGTCATGCATATATGTACGGAGGGTTTGGTTTATAGCAACTTAGCCCGAGTGGGACTGGCAGGGTCCTATGGCTACGGGTTGATAAATAAGCCCATGGACTATCATGGGTTCCATCGCTGAGTAGTGATTGGGCGCGACGGTCTAGTATATTTGCACGATCCCGGATCAACCACAAGAACAGATTGGTGCGCAAATGTAAGCTCCGAAGACGGTCAAGCTGTGAATTCGCGGGCCGGACCGGACCGTGATTGACGACTGGGATCTCCCGCAATCCGATTCGGGCGTATGGCACATTGAGTGCGCATTCGTGGATGATCCGGGATGAGATGAGTTGAGATGAGCAGATCCAAAACGGAATACAGAACGGGAGCAGATGAGGTCAGGTGCGACGGTGCACGGGGATAAGGCCCTGAGATATGCGTGCGGATCCAACAGAGACTAGACAGCGGAGACTGGAAGAGCGATGCACAGTAGAATGACGTGTGACCCGGAGTTGAGAGTGAAATCGGCACGAAGAACCCATAAGGAAGACATGAAGCAAATTTTCATTGGCCGAAAAAATGCTATGCAGTCGTATCTTTATATAGCCGCCAACGAACGCAAAAGATGATGGAGCGAGTTTTGATTAATTGAAAAAACGCTGTACAGTTTATAACTTCCATACGGGCCGCCACCGACCTCGCAATACCGGCGCGATCTTGGGTGGAAGTGAATCACTCTCCCTGCGCTAGAGAGCTCAAGATCTCCCAGGTTCCTACCCAGCCGCGGTTTCGAGGCTCACGATCTCTGTAGCGGTAGTTTTAATTGAATAAAGCGAAATTTGACTGACCGGAAAGATCGGACCGTGTGATGTGTGATGTTACAGTGACAGAAAGTTGGGGATGAGAGCGGCTGGCCGATAACATATACAAATAACATAGCCACATCAAGACCCCGGACGCAACTGGCACCAGCGCGTATCCGCTCGACGCGTCGCCTCCCACAAACGCGCCCCAACCTCGCGCCTTCCCGTCGGAAAATGCCTAATGTTCAGTCCCGGATCTTCTCCGCATCATCCTCTGGCCCTCCGCAGTACTCTTTCGCTGAAATACGTGCGAAAGCCATCGAGCACCTCGGATATCACCCGTGTCTGTGGCAGATCAAAGTCGTCGAGGCCATCCTCAAGCGCGACGGCGACGTAGTCTGTATCTCGGCCACGGGGTCCGGCAAGACCTTGACTTTCTAGCTCCCCCTTCTTTTTAAGCCGGAGGGCATCCAGCTGGTGATCAGTCCACTCAATATCCTGGGTGACCAGAATGTTGCGCAGTCGGCGAGATTCCGGATGAGTTCAGCATATTTTAACTTGATTATCCCGTTAGCCCAGGCCAGGGTGGAACGGTAAGTTCTGGGATGGTCCAGGAAGGCGTTCAGGACTTCATCCGAGTGATTGAGCAGGTCGCCCACGGCCGGATGATCACTGAATGCCGGGTGTCTGAGAATAGATAAGGTGGAGAGCGTGGGAAGCCCACACCTTTACATAAGCCGTGACAAAGCGTGATGTGACTGTCCAAATCTCGAGGTCGAGATCAAAAATTCAATAAATCTGCGCCTAAAAAATGTATTTCATAGAGGAAAAAAAAACTACATATGTACAGACTGTTTCATCAATTTTACTGCATCATAAGGGAGCATCCTATGGCTCTTGTATGTCTTCTGTAGATAACCTAAATCCTTCCCAGTACAGCCAAGATAATAAGCTGATACAAATCGGGCTGCTCTATTGGAAAACCGAAGAATAAACAATTGAGGGACTTCATCCAGACATCTTTTGACATTTGCTTCCATCTCCTCAATATTCTTGGTGCTGGGGGACTTTCGATACTTAATTTTGCTGCACCCCAGTACATTTCAATAAAATTGAGTTCGCAGTGGTATTTAGGATAGAAGTCACAAATATGACCACGGCTTTCAACAAGTTCCTGAAGTGCAGATTTCTGATTGATAAAGTCTGGCTGATTGAAGAGAATTCTACGGCAGCAACAGCTGGTTGCTTCTGCTTCACATTTGAAACCTGGACACTGAGCTAACAAGCCGATATGAAACAGCCCCCGCTCTTCCAAAATTTCTGCATGCCCTTGAACCATCCAGGCATATCTGGATGATTTTCAGGATAATAGAATTCTTGACGAGCTCCTCCAGGTAATGTTCCTGGTCGCATTCTGGGTGATTGGCCCATGTCTTGCTTGGTCCCTTGGGCATCTTTCTGGCTGAGAGCGCATCTGCTGCACGCTTCTGATGACTAGGAGCATTGTCAAAGGGAAATAGACCGACTGCTCCTCCTGGTATTTCGTTTGCCACTCTGGCATCAAAAATGTCAATTGCATGTGAAACATGTGGCAAAGTTCCTTGTTGGTAAAATATCCATCTCGATTTTTTCCAGCATGGAAAAGAAGCTGAGCCTCTTCTTCACCATGAACAAGTCGTCCCCATTCAGGTGTCAGAAAATCAGAAACCATGATAGATTGGCCTTGGCCTTTGGCTTCTGGCTTTGCTTTGAATGAAGCATGAATCCATCCGATCTTATTTCGATCATTTCCAAAGAATGTAGATTCATCGTGAGTGGCCACAATCAGACGTATGGTTTCCCATCTGGACCAATACCACCGGGCAGACCAGTACAAACACCATCATTGTTGAACTTTGCAATTCTTGGTTCATATTCTTCAATCCATCGTTTCACAAATGCCATGTGATATTTAACAACACCATCACGCTCATGGCCATCCACATACATTCCATTTTTCCTTCTGCCAAATCTGTAGTCAAGAGTTTTCAACCAGCGACGCGCAGTCCAGACAGAAATTATGCGCTCTTGGAGAGGAACACCTTTCTCTTCCAATGTTGCTTGCATTTCTGGAGAAGCCACATAATCAACAATTGTGTTCGCTCGAAAGTGACCATCTTTTTCAGCCACAGCCTGTAGATGCAATTTAATAGCCAAGGAAAAGTCTTCATCATCAAGAAGCGAAGATGCATAACGACCAATTTTATGCAAGGGGAGTTGGCCAGTGGAAAGATATGTGTGTAGCCACTCTCGAATCCTGCGGGCAAGATAGCTTCCATGCCCCTGAGAATCCGACACAATCATTGAAGATTGTCTCCAGGTGTAGGAAAGAAGAGGATTGAGATACAATTTCAATGTCCCTAGCATCCCTTGAATTCGCCCTCTGAAAACAAGATCATGTTCTTTTTTCTTGCTTTCAAGCTCAAGCCGATCAGCTGCACGCTGCAAAGCTGGGAAATTGCGATAAGTGAGCTGATTCAATTTATTCTCAGCAAGACCCTCAGGACTGTTGTCAACTGGAGGAGAATTGTGAGAAATCGCTTCAAGCAATTCCTTGAGATGAACATGTGCCAAGTTGACAGGATCCATGAAAGTTTCCACATCAGCAGAACGTGGCTGTAAACATGTTAGTCTCACAAAAGAATTAAGAATTTTAGGACTGACTGCAATGGGAATTTCCACAGATTCTGCATCTGTGCTTGATTCACTTGCAGAGTCATTCTCAGAGTCTGAGGAAATCTCTGTAATTTCTTTGCTGGATGAGGTGGCATTGGAGCTTTCCCTCCATTTCCAAAGAAAGATCGGATGTCTGAGTAGCCCTGCTCTCTCATCTTGGTCTCAGCCTGTTTTCTGCGCTGAGCAGTTTGCCTAGAATGTCCTGTGTAACCTTTTCTCTTTTTGTTTCTTCCAGTCTCTTGCTCTAGCTGATGTTCAGCTTTCTGAGCAGCTGCCTGAGCATCAACCAGGAATTCTGCAAAAGAAGCCAGAGCAGTTTCAGAATTGAGTTCCATGTCTTCTTCATCCTCATTTTCATCCTGCAGCTCTGTGCATTCTACATCTGGAAGTTCATCACCAAGCAAAGAGTCCCATGATCCAGGAGTGTCATCTAGAGAGGTGGGCTCCAATTCTGAGAAGGTTTGAGTGGGGGAATCCAATTCCAAAGGTGTTCCCTCTGGAATAGGGGTATTAGTCTGAGATCTCTTCAAAGTGAGGGCCTCTGTGGCCTTTGAGAGATTGTTCTGCCTAGCTTTCTTACCTTTGCTGACTTTGGGCATGGTGCAGATGGAAGGGAGAGCAGAAGAGGGCAGAAAATGCGACGACAATGAGGCCTCCACGAGGCGACGGAACGGCCGGACCGGTCACGTGATTGATTATATAATCAGTCCAAATCTTCCATTCCGGTTGACCGAAATCGCGCCAAATGAATGGAAAGTGTTGTAGAAATATTTTGTCCAAAAAAGGAAATAAGTGCTTATAACTTTGGACTGGTATCCTTTTTGAAGATTCTGCTTCCTAGGAAGTGTTAACATTGTTAATAGGCACATTTCCTAGGATCTATAATATTTTTTTGAACATCGGTTGTATAGTTATAAGGGTGTCACAAAATGGCTTATGTAAAGGTGTGGGCTTCCCACGCTCTCCACCTTACCACGAAGCCAGGTATGGTAAGTTGCTGATGCCCGAACTCTACCAGAAGGTTGTCGAGCTGAGTCCGAGAAGCCGCGGCCAGCGCCATTGCGGCGAGAATACGCGTGAGCTACCGAATCCGGAAATGGGGTCCTGTGGCTATGTTATTTGTATATGTTATCGGCCAGCTGCCGTGGAGAGGATAACCCATACTTTCTGTCACTTCTAACATCACATTTTTTTTGGTCACACGTCAAAAGATCACACGAATTTTCTCAGATATCGATTGAAGTACCGCTACTGAGATTGTTATCTTCGGAACCGCGGCTGGGGAGGAACCTGAAGATCTCCCCGAGTGCGACGATTCGCTGGAGGGAGACCCCAAATATCAGCCTGCGAGGTGAACTTTCGATGAAGCCCGTCCAGTGCACGCGGCGCAGCTTATATGGCGACCCCATGCGGTGCACGGACCAGGCACGTGCGCGTCAGCTGCATAAAAGCGGAGCTTGAAAAATCTGTGACTCTGTGACTTATTTACAGTCCCTCGCCGTGTTTGCTCTGCATCGAGCTCGTGTGCGAAAAATTCAAGGAGCTGTAAGTACATCGCCTGAGTCAGAAAAAATGGGCAGAGTGAAAGTGCCGCTTTGCCATTGCAACTGCCGCAGGCAAAACTTAGATTGCCACAGCATGTCACAACTTTTGTCACAATGCCGCAGGCCAATGTAATGACTCCAATGCAGCTGACATCCTATGGCATTCAGGCTTCTCTCTTATAATAGGAAGGAGCAACTTCCAGCCCAATTTAATTGTTAAAAAATATTCTCTGTCACAGAGCTAAGTCCCAGTCTACAGCAAGTTACTACTGGAACCCTGATAATTGGAATTCATCTCCACTGTTTCAGTTATTGTGTTCATTCAGTGTCAAAGCCTTTTTGGATACCCTTAATAATGTTCATGCCCAAGATTCCGATGTATTCATCCATGACACAGTTAGATATTATTGATCCTGACAATCCCTATCAAAGCTTAATTTCTGAATTGCTCACCAACAAACACAGATTGGAGGTTTCTGTCAGGTGTAGGGGTGCTCAATTCTTAGCTTGTTTGCTCATCTCATAAAAAATTAACTCTGCTAAGGCTGAGCATTTTCGGCAGCCTCAAGGCCACTCCTATGCACCAGATTCGATGGAATTTAGAGGCCCATCAGGGAGATAATGGTCCCTAAGGATATCTGACAGATTCCTAGGTCAGTGGAAAATTGTTCACAGGGATCTACCAAGATTTATTTGTAAGTCTTCATTATTCCGCTAAGAAGGCCATATTTTTCCCCTTGTCCAATCTTTGCCCCAGGTAAAGCCCTATGTGTGTATTACAGCTATTTGTGGAACTTAGGGCATAGCCAAAATTTTTCCTTTTTGGTAAGTTTTTGATCTCTTTCAATAATGCCCCCCTAGCACCCTCAAATCTTGTCCGTTTCTCTCGAAACATGGACCATTCAATTTGTATCGAAATTATATGTTGCATAGGATCCCTCAAGTACTCATAAGCTCCCTCTGACCACCAGATTGGTAAGCTGCTGTGTTTCCAGATATAACCCTCTGCAAAAAGCAGATCTCATCCAGGGGCTATGGATTTAGATATCATGGTCTCACACACATAATACAGTGTGCCATGCCTTTGATTTTGCCAAGTATGATTAAAATCATGTTCATTTCATGGGCACAAGTACAGCAAGATGTTCTTGGACCAATACATTTGTTTTCCCCTCACCAGTTGCCGAAATAACTACCCTAGGCACTATAGAATATGTGAAAGATGATTATCCTCAAATCTGGGGGTTTCAGATGTCCTCTTTCCGTTGTTAGAAGGTATATATGCCAAATTACCACAATTCATCAATAAATAGAACCAAACAGTCTTTTAAATGGTACATGGTGCCTATGCACTGTAGAATTTCATTACAAATTGAATGATCCAAGTTTTGAGCGAGACAGAGAAGATTTGAGGACATTACAAGGGAATTAGCGAAAGAGATCAAAAACTTACCGAAAAGTAAAAATTTTGGCCATGCCCTAAGTTCCGCAAATAGCTGTAATTGGTTGTTACCACCTCACAAGCAGTCTCGTCTTAGAAAATGTGCTTCTCTCCTGCTGAAGTAGGCAGAGTTTAAAACCTGTTTGTTTTGAACAAATATGGATGTTCTTTTAAATGAGACAAGTGAGCGAGCAAAGAATTGAGCACCCCTTGTAGCATATTTGTAATATATTTTAGAGCCTGAAATTACTTCAACTCCAAAAACTTTGGGGAAATAGTTGGTCATGGTGGAAAGGAACATTGCCACCAGGTGGATGTGTTGCCAAGAGACTGTTGCTGCACTCCAGATTACAATACAGCCTCATTAATGTACCTAGAGGGCATTAGGATTTCAATTTTGTCTTAATGATACTGTATTTATCTGGTACTGCCATACCAGAGACAGTAGGTATGTAGGTATGTTGTGGCAGGTCAATTGTGTGAGTTGAACTCCACTCTTAGTCCAAATTCTAGATGGATTAACTACCCTGGTCCATTCCACAGTTTAAAGACACTCAAATAGTATACCAGAAGGTTATCAAGCCCAAAAAAATTGGTTCTTTATAAGAAAACAAGAGGACTACTGTTGGAATCATGCCACTGGCAGTTTCTGTAAGTTGAACAGAGACTGCTGCAGACAGAGCAGAGTTGCCACAGAATACAGTAGCCAACCAGGAAGTGAACTGATCAGCGTATTTCACAATTTCTGAGCCTGACTCTGGGGCTTTCTATCCGAACTTTTGTACCTATTACATCCAAAAAGTACAATAAACAATATGGGCTCCAAGGTTTTGGAAAAACCTAGGCCTTGTAGCAACTTAATGCCAATTTTGGGCAACACCTGAAATTTGAATTTTTTGCAGAAGAGAACCACATAGATTTTGACCATATGCCATACATTTTGCCACTGTTCTCACACATATCATAAACTTCAAACACTGGTTGAACATTTCAAAATTTTCACCTTCTTTTTCAGTGAAAAATGTCGTTTATTTTTCACACATTTTTCACTGAAAAAGCAGGTGAAAATTTCAAAACTTTTTCATCACTTTCTTATTTTATTTCGAATTTTTCACCTTGAATTGAGAAAGTGCTGAAAAAGTTTTAAAATTTTCACCTTCTTTTTCAGTGAAAAATGTCTGAAAAATAAACAACATTTTTCACTGAAAAAGAAGGTGAAAAAATTGAAATGCTCAACCAGTGAAATGAATTCTGATTTTCTGACACTTTGAACCAAGATATAAGACCCCAAATCAAAAGAGAAATCACTGCATGAATTTTCAGAATCAAGAAATCAGCAACAAACAATGATTAGGCTGCCAGGCATAGTTGTCAATTTTTCACCCTTGTGTTTCCTTTTAAGGGAATGCCCTTTTGGGACCAGTGCGAGTGGCAGCCTTTCGTTTGAGTCTCTGCTGCCAGCAGTGTCATGCCCACGTAAAGGCACAGAATCTGTATACAATAAGGAATCAAAGTCATAATTCTGCAGTCTGACAAAAAAAGCTGAAGGTTTGAGTTATTGTTTTTTCCAGTCAATTACTACAGGGTGGCATGCAATAATAATATTCATATAAATAGATGAAAATACAGGGTGGCAAGCATATATAATTCAAGTGTATTGAGCCAGAGAAGGTGCTGGAAATTATAAAGCATACCACCAGGCTGTCTGATCTGAACACATGCAGCAGGAGCAAAAGAGCGGTCAGTGGCAAGCCCGAGGTAACATCAAAAGCCCTCAGGGGCTGATACCCATTGATGGCAGATGCAGCCTACAAGCTTTGGGTTGGCTGGCAAGTAGTCGGCAGTGCAGGTGCCAGCAGTCCAAGTCGACAGTAGCACACATTTCGGATACATGCAACACAGTCATGTAATGCAGTCACTTCATGGGGAGGGGAGGCGGATATCTATGGGGATGCCTCAGGTCAGGTGGCACAGTGTCGCAACAGTAGTACCTGGTGTGGTGGTAGGAAGAGAGGAAAGGTGCATGTAACTTATAACAGAGTGGGGATTGAAAGCTGTGAGCTGCTGAAAAGTGGCTGAACATAGCCTTCCTAATAAGGAGATGCTTAGTCACAAACCCAAGAGTGAAAAGTCAAAGACTGCTGGGCATGATAGACATAGATCAGTACCAATTCCTTGCATGGGAGAGGAGAATAGAACCTATACATATATCTCATGACAATACTTGAAGAGAAATTGGACTTGATTGCCATAAAAAGCAGCTGGTTCACTTCTATATGATGGTTCACGTCCCTGTTAGCCACTGTAGTGCAACAACTGCCACAGACATGTCACAGTGCCGCTGTGTCACACACTTTGACTGCTGCAGAAAAAGCAGGAGTGCCACTCACAGACACAGGATTGCTGCAGACATGCATAAATTGCCACATGCAAATTGGGTAGATTGCCACAGCAAAATGTTTATGTGTGTTTGGTTGCCACAGACACAAAGTGCCATTTTATGTATTAGACATGACTATTGTACATGGTGTGCATCAAAGTCAACATATATATGTATAACAACTACAGTAGTACTTAGGCAAAGACAATGGGGGCACAGGACACAGTTGGAACTTTGGTTGAAACTTGATTGCTACAGAGTGCTGCAGAGTTTGCCCCAGCATGCAGCAGCGGCACTGCTGCGGCAAAATCACTTTTCCCAGAAAAATGTGCACCCCCCATAAAAATCTGACTTGTGAGGCAGAAAGTATTTTGGAAAGACCCTCACAAGTATTTTATGTGTTATCTTATCAGCCATGGGGAGGTTGCTAAATAGAGTATTAGCAACTGGGGTACTGCCAGCAACCTGGGTTGCTGAATAGAATTATCCCCTGTTGTTGCTTGCTACATGTTTTTGAATGATTACCCAATGTCTGTTCTAAAGTATTCTACTTGTGCAAATGCATCTCCTGCCAGTGAGATCATCAATCTCGCTGACTTGCCCATGGTCTTGTCCTCCTTCACTAGTTGAAATTTTACTAGTTTGTTGAACAGATAAGATAGACTCCATTCTACTTCACCCCTTCTCAAACAATCTGTCAAGAGTAAAAAATCTCAACTATTGTAAGTACTTGTAGGGAGGCAACTGTCACAGTCATGGCAGGAGTGGTTGCGTTGCTGAAATCAAGGTGGGTCATGGTCACAATGAGGTCTGTTGCTTCGCTCGGAAACTGTGACATGCAAAAAATAATTGAAAATTTGCCAAAATATGCTTGAAAACCCACTGAAAAATATATAAGTCAATTATTGCACAGATCTTACTCATAAATTAGCTTTATTTTCCCTCCAAAGCAGAGATCTGGCCCAAGTTGAATTTTTTGGTTGCCAAATTTTCAACAATCATGGTCAAAATTACGGTGGTTGCATTGCCCAAATCTATTTTGCATGTCACGGTGACCTGGGTGGTTGCCTCCCTACAAGTACTTACAGTACTGTACAATTCTAACTAAGTGTTCAGCCACAGTGAACTGTGACCATAAGTGTTCATCCCTGTCTGAGACCTGAGACCTCAATTCTGAGTGTTCAGTTTGTCAAGTGTTCAGTTCAAAAATCCTCTGACCAGAGTTGATATTTAGAGGCCTTGAGTGCACCCTAGTCTCCCGTAGTCAGACCAGAATCAATTGTTTTTTTTGAGTGAGTGAAAAAAACTTGATTATGGTCTGATTGCGTTCACGCATCTCTTACCGTCAGTTGAGGTTCGGCAATTGCCGACCCCAATCGGGCAATGATTGATTGGCAATGTTGACGTCCACGTGACTTTACCATCACTCGCCGCAGCGCGTTTGACGCTGGGCCAAGTCGCGTTGTTCTTGCCCGCTGCTGGATGGACAGCGATGAAGACGCGTCCCAATGGGTCGTCCCATTCACACCACACTATCGAAACACCTCCACTTCCTCCAGCATGGAGTCCGCATTTATCATCACCGCGGAGACTCCGAGTTTAGCCATATTCTCCTCCTGGAATCCATCAGTTTCTGGCACGGAGACGCAAAAAGATCCATAGGGCTAACCATTTGTTGTTCTATTGAGTTGGTTGGGCACACGACAACAATCACAGGATCTTTGGGAAATGCCACGGTCGGACAGAGTGACGGATTCGCGGCGATGGCACTCATGACAATGATAGTCAAGAAAAGGAATCCTGTCTTGCCAGATCCGGTTGGGGTAACAGCCACCAGGTCCACCTTGTCGAGAACTTTACAAATTCCATCCATTTGGTAGGTGTGCGGCTCAAAAGTTGGGAGGGCGGCGAGTAGGATCTTTCGGACCAGAGTAAAGCCCTCGGGAGATGAAAAGGCGAAGGCATGGGCATAAGCAGCACTCAAGAGCAAGAAAACCGTCAGAAGAAGCCATGCCGACGCCATTGGCGCGCGGATATCGTGGGCGCGTCTGAGCGTATGTGGTGTTGTTTTCAGGTCACGTGTGATTGATAACTCCGAAACCTGACCGCCTACATCAGGCCATCAAGGAAATCTAGACTAAGTGCACCCCAGGCCAGGAAGGAACAAACTGGGTAAATTTTCCAATGTTTTTGGGTTCAAATGGGTCATGGGGACATGTTATCACAGCAAAGTCACTAAGAAAGTTGTGTAGAAGAAAAATCCAGTTAGACCCTAAATTGTTGCCAGAGACCTCAAAAATGCAACAGCAAATGGGCATAAGAAGAAATTTTCGATTTTGGAGGCCCAGTAAGACAAATGGTCGCTAGTGTTCAGACCTTCCAGTGAACTGTGACCTATTTAAAAAATGTTCTGTTCAGCCAGCGCTGTGACCCATGACTGAACTCTTGGTCGAAATGATACAGTACACCACCATTTCTGGCCTTCATTTGGCCAACATCAGTGGACAATATTTTCATACAATATCCATAATATCCAAACGAGGTCGTACAGATGTCATAAAAACATTTGGGCTGTGATGTTTGTACAACATCTTTTCGATGTTGCTGGTATGTCCTCTTGACCTCTGTAAAATATTTAGAGTCACATTTGTTGAATATATACATATTACTTACATTCATTTATACTTTCATTCGTACTTACTTGTTACATACGGCCAACTCGTGATCCATCACTCGTTACTATTAGTCATAGTGTCATGCATCACATTCCTCAGTCGTTCTCTCTCCGACTGAGGTATGTGCCCATGTCGTCTACACTCATTACTCATACTTACTGACTACCTTACAGTTATTACTTATTATATTCCAATAGGTTATGGGCCCCAGCCGCATCTGTGCCTGATACCAGTCTACTGGAGTGCATCTCATCGATCCTAGCAGATGTTATACACCCATTAGATCATTCTCATCTCTTGCGACTTCTTTCGACCTTCCCATTGCTGCCATGTCATCATATTATTATGTCATCTTCATCCTGGGAACTTCCCCACGGCACCACATCATTTTTCGCACGCTTGGTCGAGGATCGCCTAGGGAGAACAGGGTTACCTTCCCTGGCTCTGCCACATGAAAGCAGCCTATGAGACCATTGATCTTGATGGCATTGCATTCAGAGGTATTCCTGCACCAAAGGAATCAACATCTGTGGAGGAAAAAGCCTTGTGGGAGTGCAACGATCATGCCGCACTAATGATGTTACTGGCATCAGTTGACAGTGAACTCGTTATTAAAATCTCAAACTATGCTACTGTTAAAGAGGCATTCAATCATCTGGAGAAGGAGTATGGCCAAACTGGCACTGGTTCTGTCATGCTTTGGTTCCATCAGCTCACTCATCCTCTTGCCTCTGACTCCGACCTTGTCAATCACATCAAGCTGTTTCAGACAGCCATTATGCACCTCGTGAAGGCTGGATTCAATATTCCTGGACCTATCACAGCTGCAATCCTGCTTTCCATGCTTCCCTCTGATGCCGACGATCCGAAATCATGGCATCAGCATGTTCAAGGTGTAAAAATCGACCAGACGACAACACATGTTAATGTCGTCGAAGGTATCTTCAATGCCAGTCACCACAGATCCAGAGGAAATCAGACCGAGGAGCAGAAGACAGAGACTGCCCTCGCGATGTTGGAGCGCATTGCCCATGCTTGTGGTACAATTTTTTGTCGTAACTGCAAGCGTGAGGGTCATATTACTTCGAATTGTTGGGGGCCAGGCAGAGGGAAGGAGGGCCAAGGCCCGAGGCAGAAAGCGAAGAAAAAGGGGAAGAATAAGGGCAAGGAGAAGGCCCACCATACTACCAATGGAGGGGGAGACGAAGATTCTAATAATGTACACTTCGAAAAATGCTTAATGGCCTCTGAGGCCAACTTCTCCTCGTATTCTCTGCATGATGAAAGCATTTTGGCTACACCTCCAACATCATCCTCCAAGACTCCTGATTCCACGTACAGTGCACGTATGACAGGACTGTCTACCATCATCGACTCTGGTACATTGACTCATATCCACTCTGTTCATCATGATTTCATTTCCTATACGCTGTCACTATCTGGGAATATTAATGGGTTCAGCGATGGGACGAAGAAAATCGAGGGCCGAGGCGAAGTGAATTTGCTCGTGTCTCATCCCAAAGGTGGTAACATTCGACTTAGGTTGCAAAATACCTGCTATGTTCCTGATTCTCAGCCAATGCTCATCTCTGTGTTGTGTCTGGACCAGGCAGACTGTTATACTGTTTTTGGTGGTGGTAGATGTGTCACCTTCAAGAAGGGTGACAGCAGCAAGCTTCTTCTCCAATATATTGCGTCTGAGAAGGTCATCTTGACTGCTCCACTTGGTAGTGACCAACTCTATCACCTTGATACTTCCTTGTCTTCAGAGAATTCTTTTCCCACCTCGAGCAAACCACTTTCAAAACTCGAAATTGTCCACTATCGTCTCGGTCACCTCAACTATGGGGTGATCCAATTACTCATTCGGAAGGGTTTATTTCAGGTGTAAAATTTTTGCAGGCTGAGCTAGAAAAATCAAAATCCCAGCAGTGCTCTTGACTTTCGTACCCCATTCTCTGTTCGCTTCCCCAAGCGAAAACAGCCAAAATTTAAATCATTTCATCGGTTCAGGTGTAAAGCATTCCTTTACAACAACAAAATTTCCTGCAAGAAGCTAGATCCTCGCATGGAAGAAGTTATTTTGTTGGGTATGCAGATACTCGGAAAGCTTGGAAGGTTTATCAACCGTCTAAGCACAGTTGTGCATCTTCAGTGCATATGCTGTTCGATGATGTGTTTAACTCAGAGGAATTTCAGGCTGAGGGGGAGATTTCCTATGAGTACTCTACTCTCAAATCGTCTTTGATTGAATCCGATGATGATTCCAGCCCTCCATCCTCTTCTACACCTCCAGCTACTGATCCTGCTCCACCTCATGCTCCATCTCCTGCTCCTGATCCGAGACCTGAGAATGAGCCACCTCCACAACCAAAAACTCGGGCTCCTCGTGTTCTGAAGCCACTTCCACCTCCTCGCACACCATCTGCTCATATTGCCGAAGCTCGTGAAAGGGCTGTGCGTACAGTTGCTGAAATTCCAGCGGAAAATCCAACCTCAGGGGGAGCTGATGCTTCAGGAGTGCAGGAACCAGAACGCGCCACAGAAGATTCTGCATTTGCAAAAGCTTGGGAAGAATTTGAGTATGCCCATGTCATTTCTCCCGGCGAAGTTCCCCGCAACTTTAAAGAAGCAATGGAGTCTCCAGAACATCTTGAGTGGGAGAGTACAATGGAAGCTGGGCTCAACAGCATCAGTGCTCTGGGTACATATGAACTCACCCCAGTTCCTGCTGGTGTTACTCCTCTCAGTTCACTTTGGGTCTATGCTATCAAGCATGATGCCTCAGGCATTGTCACCAGATAAAAAGCTTGTCTTTGCATTATGGGTATGCCCCAAAACCCAGGAATCAATTTTCCTATTTCCTTTGCTCCTGTTGTTACAACTGAGTCACTTCAATTCCTCATAGCCCTAGCTACAAATCTGGACTGCAAATTTCATCTCATTGACGTTGACTCTGCTTTTCTCAATAGCGAGACAGATCCTGACCATCCAATCTATGTTCGTCAACCTCCAGGTCATGTCGTCCATGGAAAGGAAGATCATGTCTGGCTCTTGCATAAAGCACTATATGGACTTAAGCAGTCAGCATATCTCTGGTACTGCAAGCTTCGTTCTATCTTGGTCGAGCTTGGTTTCTGAGTCTGCTTGGCTGATCCGTGTGTCTTTATCTGTTGAGTGGCTAAAGCTATCTCCATTGTCAGTGCTCATGTTGATGATCTTGGCATATATAGCAGTTCTGTCCCAGAAGTCCAACTTCTGAAGAAGCAGATTTCAAGCATGTTGTGATAAAGGACCTGGGAGAGCCAAGGCCCATTCTCGGTGTTGATATCATCCATGACCGTGCTAAACACACCATTTCCCTGTCGCATCGATTTTATATTGACTCGATTGTGACACAGTACAGGCAACAGGACACGAAACCTGTTTATTCACCAGTCAACATGTCAGCTGCTCCACTCTCCAAGTCTCAGTCACCAAAGACTCCAGAGGAGTTGAAGCGCATGGCTAATGTCCCCTACCAGCACACTGTCAGTTCGCTCATGCACACAGCTGTGTACGTCCACCCAGATATTTCAAAAGCAGTACAGACCATGGTGCAATTCAGCTCTGACCTCAGCGAAGCTCACTGGGAAGCCGTCAAGTGGATCATTCAATATTTGAAGACAACCTGTGATTATGCCCTTGTCCTTGGTGGCGACAATGATCTCAACATTGTCGCCTACAGCAATTCAGACTGGGCAAACTCGAAGGATCATGTCCAATCCATTTCCAGGTATGCCGTCTTCATCAGATCCAGCTTATTTGCATGGTCTGCGAAAAAGCAAACTTCCACAGCTTTATCTTTGGGCAAAGCTGAGCTTTATGCTGGCACTCTAATGTTGCCACGACTTGGGCAATACCGACTCCAAGTCGACTTGGAGGTGCCGACTTGAGCCAAGTCAAGTCAAGTTGTATGGCCGACTTGAGGTCGACTTGAGTGACTCAAGTCAGGTCCCCAGTCAGGTGTTTCTTTTCGTACGAGGAAGTGATTGGGGTGATGGAAAAAAAATCTGATTTTCTGTGATGGTGTGACATGTTAGGTGACAATCTGTGACAGGTGAAATAATTTTTCGCCTTTCACATTTTTACGAGCTCTAGAGGTGTTAGAAGCAACTTGCAAAATTGCACCAACCAAGTCAACTTCAAGTGACCAAGTCGACTTGGTTGAGTCGACTCAGTTCAGAAGTCAACTCACCAAGTTGCAGCAACATTATGGCACTCACATTGGACATGAAATCATGTGGTTGCGCTCACTCTTGTTCAAGTTAGGACTTCTTCCATCTGGTCCCACTTTACTCTGCATCGACAATACTTCGACAATTTGTATGATCAAAAATGCCGATGAAGTGACCAGTAGAATGAAGCATGTCCACATTGCCTACTGGTGGATTTGCGAAGCCGTCCTCACACGCTGCATTATTCCAAAGTATGTTCCTACTGAGGAAAATGCTGCAGACTTGTTTACCAAGCCATTGCCTGCACCATGCCATAAAAAGCTTGTCAAGATGCTGGGAATGGCCCTTCATACGGACACTTGTTGAGGGGGAGTGTAGAATATATACATATTACTTACATTCATTTATACTTTCATTTGTACTTACTTGTTACATATGGCCAACTCATGATCCATCACTCGTTACTATTAGTCATAGTGTCACACATCACATTCTCAGTTGTTCTCTCTCCGACTGAGGTATGTGCCCATCTACACTCATTACTCATACTTACTGACTACCTTACAGTTATTACTTATTATATTCCAATAACATTGAGGAGATATGTCATCGGACTCCATGGCTTCAAGTATCATTTCTGTGATTTCAGTCCTATTCACCCAATGTGATGCAAGAAAGTAAAGAGAGCAGTCCAAGAGTGTGAATCTGACATCAAAGGCAGCTTGGGTGGTCTGTGCATGGCACCATGTGGTTGCCATGGTGACATCTTTTGGTTGATGGTGTTCCTTTTGTCCTGCCACCATGCCACTTTCCCTTCTGCAAGGCTCCTGGTCGCTCCAAGCTTCAAGCTTCAAGATCCTCATCATGGCCTCATCTTCAGCAGCACTGCTCATGCCTGGCTCCTTATTGGCCTCAAGAGACCAGGCCACAATCTGAAGCCCCCAGCCATACCTCAAGCCCACTCCAAGCTCAGCATCCATGCAACCCCACCTCCATTTGGCCCCCTTGGAAGTATCTCTGTGATTGTGCTCTCTGTTTCCCCTTCCATGTTGTGCCGTGTTGATGTTGCCTGGGACAGTCTTCCATTCTCTCCCTTCCCACTTCCACGCTGTGCCATGTCAATGCATTTGTGACAGTCTCCCTTTTCTGTTTCTCCCTTCCTTCTTTCCATGCTGCACCATGCTCATGTCACTTGTGACATTCACCCCCATTCCTCTTCACACTGCACCATGCTCATGTCACTTGTGACATTCACCCCCGTTCCTCTTCACACTGTGCCATGCTCATGTCGCTTATGACACTTGCTCCCATCCCCCTCTCCACTGGCTTGCCTCCATGTCGTATGTGAGACTGTAACATTCCCACTACATTCATACTTTGCACACTACAACTTTGTGCACTAGTTTAGATGTGAATTCATTTGGTTTCTGATTTATGTCTGATTTTTTGGCAATACTTGTTTGAGGGGCAACATATATTTTAGATTTGGTGGATATCTGAGAGATGTCGGTCTGACCTTGTCCAGACATGGTTGTCAGAAAACTCTTGATTGGTAACGGTGTTTTTGTCGTGGTATTGTTGCCGCATATTGATGTGTGATGCGGTGTGGCAACTTGTGTCAACATGGTTGGGCCGAGTTGTAACAAGTTGTGCACTGGATTGGGTCAAGTTGTGTTAGATTGTGTTTCCACGCTCCTCATTTGGAACGACGACGAGGAGAGGGTGTTAATGAGTGCTTCCAGGGAGCTTGAACAGTATCTTTGACAACTATTATTTGTTGGTAATGGTCCTGAAGTACCCATGGACACTTTTCAGGAATATTTGAACACATCGGGACCCCCAGGAGGTGTTTCAGGGGGGAAAAATGGTTCTTAATTCTACGCAGGCTGGCCATGACCAGGGAAATTGTGGATGGTTGGTTTTACCCAAACTATTCATATTTCTGAGGTCCCTGATTTTTTTAAAAGAGGGAGATGGCTTTCAACTGCAGAAATCATGGGCTTGCGAAGACTTGCGATCGTTTTGGGCGGTGGCTGTGGGCAGTGTCAGTCTGCACGTCCATATATTTGGCGTATGGGAAAATGATCAGGCCTGATTAGGCCAACTCGGATCGCGCCGACGTGCAACTCGATTGGTCGAGGCGATCCGAGTTGGCCAACTCGATGGCCGATCCGAGTTACAAATCGATGTCAACTCGCATCGACGGCAACACTATGTCGTGGTAACATTTTTCGGATATCGCCGATATTGGTGGATGTATCGGGAAATATGCGGCTGAAAATATCGTGGAAATATTTGACACAAACCGTGGTGTACATGCCAAGGACGTGTGCGCCGTCGGCGACTCCCGTCAGCTTGTCTCCCAAGGCCCAGACCCCAAATCGCCCATCAGAATTTAGCCGCCACGTACTTGGACTTCGAACGCAAGCCGGCCGCTTTGAGACCAAAAATTTCGGTAATTTTGGACAAAGTTTTGGGGGCTACAATTGAACTCTCCCATCCCATTTTGTGATTAGAATGAAGTGGTCTTCTGGTATGGCCAGGGTCCAATCAATTCCGATCAACCACAAGCGTTTACGTCAAGCTTATGTAATGAGCATAGACAACCAAACTGCACCTGTACGTGACTCCGGACACATATACACCCAAAAAGATTCTCCGCTCCGCGCGAGTTACTCTATAGTGGATGAGGTTCCGCGGGTTTCAGGTCTAATTGCTACCTTGGATTCGTAACCGAGGTACGCAAATGGAGAAAAGCAATATAGTTGCCGGCATCATTTGACGGCCAACTCAAAAGGCAATTGAAATCAGGCAGGAATACTAAAGGGCATAACGCTGCCGACCTCAACGCCCGTCGCGGACATCGTGACGAACGGCTAAAGGTGAGACAGGCATTGTCCCTGTGAGAACATAGCACCTGCTGAGGCCGAGGTATTGCAAACATTCGGACTAAGTCATAAATGACTCGTATGTTGAACAGACAAGGGTGTTAGGCACGGCGCGGCGCTGGGCGGGGACCTGAGTCGAGGTATCCCTCAAATAATTAAATTAAATAACTCGAAGCGGGAGAAGCAATTTCAAAAGTGCCGCACGGCTCATGGTAGCAACAGGGTAGTCATGGGTATCTCTTAGCAGGTATTGATGGAAGGCAAATATTGCATGGTGCCACCAAGCTGTTCCGTTGATGGACGCTTACGAGTCGGCGGAGGTGAAATACCGGAGCAGTTTCCGCAGGAGCCTGATCTTTCGGTCGTAGAGGGAACATCTCATTTCAAATTATAATCCACGGCCGCTCGGGCAAGCAGGACTAACAAAAGGATAGGACTAGTTCCAGCAGATACAGTGGCACGAATCCAGAGTATCAAACACTGGACACTGTCAGTGAGCCGGAGCCCAGTCAGAAAAACAGCTAAGAGATTCTGACGCCGCAATATGAGCCTGTCGTGGCCGGCGAAGTGGTATGCGAAACGCTGACGCGCCTCCTGGGACCCGCACGACTTGACACCGTCATTTCAAGAGATCCAGCTTTGGTGCCAAGCCCAACGCGACGTGCCTTCTGAGAACAGGCCGCTAGAAGCAAGCCTAATCGTAGGGTGGGTCGACAGTGAGAGCAAACATCCTGAAAGCATGGTCAGACATGGCATATAGGAGGGCTCATCCGGGTCACTGACGGCGCACGTAGACAGAGATCCTCCTTGGCGATTGGCAGTGTGCATTGGGCGTGCAGACCCCGACCCCAATGACAGTGGCACAGCTGACATTGTCGTCATTCAGTGCAACCCAAAAGATTGGCGGCCAGAAGTGCATGAGCAGGTTGTTGGACGCGCTCCCCGAAGGATGGGACGGTTCCTTCGGCCTGACGCCCACGACACGCAGTGGGGTCTGTCGGGTTATGAATAGAAACGATGAGGGCGAAGCGAGGCGTCTGGCCGACATACCTTCGAGTGATAGGGAACTGGCAGCGCCTTAAGGGAGCTACACTTAGGCTGAGCCAGTTGCACCTCACCAAATTGTGCTCCAACGTGCCGGACCTTGACGTGGTGGACGTGTCCAGGGGATAACCTGGCCTTGTCCGAGAAAGCGATTTTGGGGCGTGCAACGCGGGGTGTCTGGTCTCTGGCGCTGCTTCTTTCGGCATCTCGGGTTATGCTTCGGCGGCTTGGTCTATGCTTCGCTGCGCGGCCGGCCATCGACGTCGCTCCCCGACTGAGCCTGACAGTGAGGACTGCGCGCAGGGAGGGCCTGGAAGAGGAGTTGCGAGTCGGGGGGCGCGTTCGTGGGCGTGGGCGTGGTGCTGCCGAGGGAGGTACTGGTAGAGGTGGTGGAGGTGGTGCCACTGCCGGAACGGGGCAAAAGGATGGTGAGGAGCTGCCACTGAATGGGGATGATGCAGACAAGGCGCTGGCGCTACCGTTGCTAAAAGACGTAGACGCAGAGCCGCTGCCGACCGATGCAGAGGTCTCCCTTGGTATCCTGAGCCGGACGAGGCGGGGATCGCTGAAAAGGTAGCAAAGGGTCACGGAACTTGCACCTGTGTTCACCGGGCAGCGATCAGGTCCAGAAAGGTTTCTTGATCACCATCCTCACCAGGAATTGCTGGTCCGGCAGGCCTTCATGAAAGTGGAAGGGAACTCATGGCATTGGCCGAAGGCTTAGGGCTAAGGTCCTTCTGGCGGCCAGGAAGCTATGAGAACACACCACGATTAGAAAAGATTAGAGATAGCAATGTGTAGGCCGGCGACGGACCACGATTTTTTCATCCCCAAGAACAGCAAGGTCTCCGAGCACATGGATGACGCCAGGACGTCAGGGAGAGTGGCGTCGTACGCGACGACGTGGAAAATGCATGGGATGAATGTTTTAGAGCCCCGGGGACAAGACGGCTGTGGCCTAATAAGGCCAGCACGTAGCAGAAAATTCCCTGGCTGCCACACGGAGCTCGTTAATGAGGTGGGAATGGAGGCTTAGCTGAGTTTCGCCTGACAGACGGGTTGATCGTGTGACAAAGATGGCAGAGACCATCAAGCCTTGCGGTGAGAACCGAACGAGACGTCGGATTCTAGGAACATCCAAATGGACGTACACGGACACGGTGGAAGGGCCCACATATTTGTCCCGGATTGCCGTCGATAACTGACGTTCCATATCGAAGTCGAGGCGCCTCGGGAAACGAGGTTAAATGCAGTCGAGTAGAGTACAGTGAGCTCAAAATAATAATAGCGGCCCCAAAAGACACCAGCGACCCGGAAAAGCCATGACATCGGCATGAATAACATTGAAGTGTGTGGGAGCAGAAGGACGGGCGGCGCCTGCCCATATTATTCTCCAGAAGTTACCAGTCCATGGGATAGATCCAAAGCGCGGTGATGTCCTAATTTGAATGCACAATTTAATTCCGGTGATACTGCTGACAGCAACGGCCGCTAGCAAGGCCGCTAGCACCACGAGTTTCCGATTGAAATGGCTGGTGTTAGAATGGCCAGGGGTGAGGGCATGATCCGGCAATCCACGACAGCTATGCGCCAGGCTCCTTCGGCCTCCATACAGCGACGCCTGTCATGCAGCGGTCACAATTATCGCACCAACCTCGAGGAGGTGAAACGTCGTACAACAGGGATGGCAGGCAATAAAGTCTCGGATGGCAAGATCGTCACGGAGGCGATCGTAGCTCTGGATGCAGAATTGCCTATAACAAGCGGCGGTAATCACAATTTGAGGATTTCTGCGCCAAATTTTCGGATATTCCCAGCGTAAGATCCAAACAAAATACCCCGATACGGGCGAGAATAGACTCAATATTGCTCACCGCTTGGCAGTCAAATGACCTGCGCATGAGCAGATAACACTAACTTACCTAGCAGAGCATGGCTTATTTGAGCGACGTCAGCCTGGAAACTGAACGACCAGGGTGCCGGAAATATCTAGGACACGAGTTATACCTCTAGCCATGATTGAAGATCCCGATGAGATTATCGGACGTTGTGGGTCTTGTACAACAGCAAGACGGGCGGACCTAAGGACCAATACCTTGGCCAACAAACGATTGAGCAGGGATGCTAAAAATAGCGCCTTGATCACAGGTATCACCTTGGGTATCACCTTGATCAAAGCAACTTCTGTATATCCAAAAAAAAAGCCCGGGTCGCGAATGAGCCTTCGATGTTGAGAGTAAGTCAGCGGGGAACGAAAAAGAAAACGCCCCGCCAGTGATCACAACGATGGTGGCGCAGGACGCCACAGATCTCGCCAGTTTTTTGAACTGGATATTCTTGGGAAAATCTGCCCAGATCGACCGTGAACTGTGCAAACTCGACAAGACGGCTGTGTGCGTACTTGCTGTCCAAGATCGCCTCGAGGAAGACGGTCATCTCGAGTGGTGAGTCGGGCAGAGACACATTCGGACAGCCGTCAATTTTCTCAGGATACTCGGGCTGAAAGATCAGCACATCCGCAAAAACGCAAAACTGGGGATATCGTCTCGAGTCTCGACGGCGATACTTGACTAACGTCGCGGGGCCAGAGTTTGAGGTCGCATCAACAAACAATGAACGGCAGAATTGATCCGAACCTACGTTTTGACCATGCGCGACCCTCCGCATTCTGCTCTGAGCTCTCTACCATTCAAGATTTGTGCAGAAATCAGATTCTGGTAACTTGAAACCAAAGTAAAAACAACGTGCTCTTCTTAAGGCGCAGAACGGGTATCCCAGAAGGACTTATTTCAATTCACGCGGCCACCCCATATTTGTTTGTTACAGGTTCGAAGTTAGTATATACAACAGATCATCTGTGAGTCATGGGCAAAGTGCGAGCCAACGAAAGTAAAAAAAAAAAAAAGGACTCCGGGTCCACACAGCCCAAGAAGGCTATAATTAAAAGAAATAAAAAGAAATAACGAGATGGAGACAACTCACAAAGTCGCGATACAGCGCTAGTGCAAAGGAAAGGAATGTGGGGGCTGGGAGCTGGCGGAAGATACGTCGCGGGCTTGCGCGTTCACCTTGCCCTTCGTGCAAAACTCTTCTCGAGGGCGGGAAAGGCCGGGACGCATTCGAGATCTACAAGTCAGAATGAGATGAACGCAGAGTCAGGGCTAGAGTGAGATGCTATGCTACTAATAGGTGCTGCTAGGGAAGGAGAGTGCGCGGGTATGCTATGGATAGGGTATACAGATACAGCTGATCGCTCGTAAGCAGATAGATACAGGACAGACGGAGAGGAAACACGAACAATCATAAACCCGAAAGCAAGATGGCATAGCGAAATAGCAGGATAGCAAAGTAGAGGAAGACGAAGGAAAAAGAACAGCAAAAGACGCGGTGCACCCACCCGCACACTCAAACTCGAACTCAACACCCCCGTCCCCTTCCCCGCCCCTCCCCCGCCCACCCCTCCGCGGGCGGGCTCAGGCTCAGAAGCGCCCCGACGCTCGCACGGCGCTGCCGCTGATCTCCTCCCCCACTGGTACTAGGCCGCCGCAGCAGCAAAGGAGCTTCGCCAGGTGCGGAGTAGCTCGCGCGCCTTTCGGCCAGGGAAGCGTCTCCGATAATATGTCGACTCGCACCCGTTTCGGTACTCGGCCTCCGGGACAACGACAGTTCCCCCCCACCACCACCACCGCCAAAACTGGAGCGGCGGAACATACGCGGCGGGTATCCTTGCGCGTGTGCGTGTGGCGAAGCCGCGTGCGCTGGGGGGAGATATACCTGCTGCTGCTGGTACCCCGGCGGAGAAGCAAGGGAAAGGGGCGGCGACGGGTGCATATTAACGTCGACGCGGAGCGTGCCGTGCTCGCCTCTCCCTTCCTCTCTTGCGTCTCTTCCTTCTCTCCCACCACTCCCATCTCCCTGCCCGCCAGGATACCCAGATGAAGCAGGGTACGAAGCAGAAGGGTGCGCAGATAGGGAGTACTCAGTGGGCGACACAGCCGCACCGCCCAGGGCCCGCCGCGCGCGCGCAGGCGCGCGCCCTGGGAGTGGCGCGCCTGCGCGGAGCGATTTTTTGGCCGCCCACTGCTTCTCTCCTCTCTACTGCGCCCTGGCCCCGCGTCTTGCACATGGCGGCCCACCAGTGCGGACGGGGACACGGGCGAGTGGCTGCGCCGCGCCTGGTACAGAAGATCGGGGTGCTGCGTCGCCTGGGAGGTGGAAGCGTGGTTGGCGAATGAGGTGGATGCGGATGTGGATGTGGATGTCGAGCCGGAGCCGGAGCTGCTGGAGGTGGTGCCGAAGGACGCAGAACCGGAGCCGCTGCCGAACGACGCGGGGCCGCTACTGAACGGAGGGGGCGCAGGCGGGTGGGAGTGCGGCGAGAAGGGGATCGTAGAGTGGCTGAATGTGGGCGGGAGGGGGTGTGCGTGCGAGAGGGCGACGGCGGGCGGGGAGGGCACTTGGAGGCGGTGCACGAGCGCTTCGAGCGCGTCGACGCGCGCACGGAGCGCGGCGTGTTCCGCGTGGGGAACGTATTTCTCGGTTCTAAGAGGGGGAGGGGTTAGTTGGTTGGTTGTGATTGGAGAGGGGAGAGAGAAGGGGGAAAAGGGGAAGGGAAGGAAACAGTGAAATGAGAGAGTGTGGGAGGCCAGTGAGGGCGATAGATAGGCTATTTGTGGTGGAAGAGAAGAGAAGAAAAGTGAATGAGATAAAATGGGAGACTTGGGAACTAAACGTGGACAGGGGCATGCGGTATACGGCAGGCCGTGGCGTAGGGAAAGGAACGGGCCGCAGGGACAGAGGGGGAGGAAAATGACACTAGAATGGGATGAAAAGGAGGGAGAGGGGGCGGGGCGGGGCCCGAATGTGGTACAGCGATGGAGCTGGATGCGCCACGAGGTGATAGATAGAACGGGAACGAGAATGAATGAAGGGAAGTGGAATGGGGGGTGGGAATGGGAGGCACGGAGAGGATGTCGGTGTGGGTGTGGGAGCCAGGAAAGTGGATAGGAACGGAAATAGGACAAAGAGAAAGGCAGCGCGGACGCAGCATGGGATAGGGAAAAATAGACAAAGCGGCAATGGGGAAAGAAGAACGCGCCGCGAATGTAAGAAGAGTCGCGTCGAAGTTGGGATGCAAAAGGGAGAGGGAACGCACGATAGGCGGCAACAGGAGGTGGAGAGTGGGTAACGGAACAGGGTGGACGAAGTAAATTGGGATGGGGGCGAGCGTGGAAAGAAGGGGAGGACGTTGGGTCATGGGAGATATAGGTGGAAGAACGGGTGGCATGAATGACTCGATGAAGGGCGAGGCAGAGGCAGGAGGGATAGATACAAGGAAGAGGGGGGGCTGGGATGGGAAAAAGCGGAGCGGTGGAAAGGAGTGCAACACACGAGAAAAGGGACACGTCGCGGGCGTCGATGGAAGAAAGGGCTGAGATTCGTGAGAACTCACGCAGGCTCGATGGCGTGCCACTGGCACTTTGCCTGGTCGCCGCGACGCACGCACGGCGCGCACGGCTGGTTCCTACAAGTGAGGGATGCGGTAAGTGCGCGCTGGGCGACGCGGATGCCAACAACACACGCACCTGTCGCACCGGATCTTGCGGCGCTTGCACTCTGTCCGCCAAGTCAGCGTCGGCATCGGCGGGATACAATACGACATACCGGTGCAGCTGAGTGGCTGGCGGCGGCGGCGCTTCCTTGGCGGCTGGCCGTCGGCCTGCGGGCTGTCCTGGTCGTCGTCGGACGGCGGGGCGTGTGCTGGCGGGTCGGGCTGGGGCGTCGGGGCCATGGGGGGCAGGTAGGGTGGAGCTGGCGGATGCTTGGGAGCAGCGGGTGGGGGTGGTTGTGGTCTGGAGGGTGCGGGCCGGGCCGGGCGCTCTGGTTGTGGTGGGGCAGCATTCCGGTCAGCAGCAGCCATTCCTGTAAGAGGCTGGCGTACTTGAAGTGCTCCAGTTGGGACTAGCCGAGCGAATGAAATGAATACTGTACCATTTCGACCAAATGTTCAGTCACAGGTCACACCCGATTTTTCTGATGTATACAAAATCACTTTAAAATCAAAAGAACATTTATCGATCGATTTTACAAATCGATGAACGTTAACGCGTTAACACTTGGTCGAACTGGTACAGTAAGTTGAATCTGGAGATATGGCGTCGATTACTTAATTGGATCACGCATTGCGTATCTCCGCTTGGCAACCCACCCAATTATCGGCGCACATCTCTCCTTTGGGTTGGTTTCGAAATCCGAACGGAGCGTGCCTCGAGGAACATACCGCACCCGCTATGTCCGCGCCGTCGATCCCCGTTCCTGCAGCTGTATGCGTGCTATCTCCATCCAGCCTCGAACACATCCTCACGCACCTTCGGACTCGGATCTCGCGCGACGGCCCCCACATCCGATTCCTAATTCCCCGCATCCGACACACGCACAGCACGCGCCGCCGCGCTACCAATCGCGGGAGAATGAGAAGCCGTCGAAGGCCTTCGTCTTGGAAACTGTTCGAAGGCGTTCGAAGGTGATGGACGCACGAAGTCGCCGTGAGTAGGTAGGTCTTTACACTTGGCATCAGAGAAGAAATGCAGGACAGGAAGAGTCGGGCGAGGCAGGAGCTGTCGGCTTGACGTACAAGCCAATTGGAAGGGGCTTTCACCGGCGTTTGCCGGCACATCAAGGGTCGTGGGAAAGCTGAGTCACACCCTCCGGATTGTGGCATTTGACGACGCGTAAAAATCAGGGAAAAATAGAGAAGCATCAGAGAGTGAAGTGGGCTTTGCCACCATTTTTTTCTGTCTCCCTTGGATGGACTTGGGAAAGAGATGGTTGATTCCCAGTCTCGCACCGCCACTTTCCCACGACCCTAAAGGGGTTGGCCGAGAACGCCGGTGACACCCCTTGGTGTCTCACTCCCTAAATAGGCACTTTGTCTATCATTATTTAAGCTTGTCTAGGTGACTGGCCAAACCCAATTGAGATCAACTAGACAATGTCTAGGGTTGTCCAACCATTGTGCTGGGTGTCCCAAAGGGGAAAAGGAAAATTGAAATTGAAAAAGGGAAGAATCACAATAGTTCCTAGAGCTTCAAACTTCAATTTCTATTCCTCAGACTTGGTTCAAACAAGTTGCCATTGAAGATCAAATTGGATTCCAGAATAAAAACTGTGGACTGGCTGTGTACCACAGAGACATGAAGTATAAAGATAATTCAACTTCACATACTTGCAGGGAAAAAAGGTGCTGGGGTGCAACAGTGGAACAGATTACAGCAGAAAAAAAAGAGGACTCTGTGGTCTTGCTGGTGATGACTCGCATGCAAGAGGGAACATTGTTTACTGACACCGAGAAACCTGCCTCCATTGATGCTCTGAAGGATACCTATTTGGCTAGTATTTGGACCTTAAAGCACTAGAAAAAGGCCAGCAAAGTCATTAGTGAGGAAAACCAATAGATCAAGCGAGTTACAATGATTGAAGTCAGTGCGGAGGTGAGCATAAGCCATGTCACAAGTCTGGGTAACCCACAGGTCACCATGGGTTGATCTGTGGGAAAATCCATGAGTTTCACTACTCACGGGTTCAAGTACTGATGGCCACAGGTCTTCGAGGATCCCAGTTTGGATCCTGGAGAATTTTCCCTCAAACTCATGGGTACTTGACTAGACTTTAACCACCCCAACAGCTTTAAAATGTCCTTGAAAGCCTATGATCACTCTGTGGTTGTTATACACCCATAAGACACCAGCTGCAGTGGTATATTCCAACTATAATACCCGTATTCCATACTCCATACCTAAAATACACACAGACCTTGCAGGTACTCGCAGGTACTTGTGAGTATTGCAAAACCTGCAAGTACTCATACAACTCATGAGTCAAGTCGCCACGGATCTGAGTTCAACATTTTTGAATGCGAGTACTCACACTACGGATCTGAGTCTACTCATGAGTAGACTTGTGACATGCCTTAGGTGAACAGCAGGGAGAAAGGTCGAGGATGGCACATAACTGTTATGTGCCAGTAACCTCACTGTCACATGCCTTTTGGCAGGCAATCATTCATTGTGGCAGGCAGCGGAAATTGACTTTAACCCAAAATTCCAAAGAGGCAGATCAACTTCTAATTGCTTTCTGTATGCTCATAGGTAGGTGTCAGTCACTCTGTATAAGTGGTCATGTGATCAAAACTGTGACAACAATAAGGCTCCAGCCACAAACATTTGGGACACAAACTAAAACCTAAGAAATGTGCTTTTGGATGATACTGAGAGGCTCCTGGTTTCGCTATTTTTGAGGGAGCAGTATGACATTTTTTCAACCCATTTTTTTTGAAGTCAAAAATGCTTATTTCACTTTGGGTTTTTGTGCACCCAGATTTTTGCTGCTTATGTAGTGTTCCCACAGCCTAATAAGGAAAGGCCTTTCAGGCAAAACAGAACACATACCCTGTTGACCACTGCACACCACATATTGGGTCACTGAGCATGCAAGGCATTTGGAGAATGCATTATGAAGCCTGTAAAAGTATAATTTAGGTCCCAATTTTTTTTGACCTCGGATTCATCAAAATTGGGTGAAATTGTGCATGTTTTGTTGGACACCCCGAGATTTTTGCCGCATCACATGTGATGTGACATACCATGTGATCACTCTTAGAGAGTGACTGACACCTACCATAAGTATTTCTGCTATTTAAAGTTCAAGTATAAGCAGCAAACTGCAACGTCTGGTTATGTGCCATCAGTGGCTGTGGGACATAACACACATAATCACCCAGCTGATCAATTGGTAAACCACGTCTAGACACAGCATTTGCCAAGGACATGCCAGGTCTTTGGAGATTGTCTGGCATCATTACATGGAGGTTCATCTACTTGCCTAGCCTGACTCTGGCTATGCAAGCTAGCAGTTCTCTATTACTAGCTCTTGGTATGCCTCAGTTACCTCCTTTATTGCTGATAGCCCACTGCCACAGGAAATGATATATTTAGTCACCCCCTGGCTGGCAGTTGCTTGGCGATCAATGGGTGATCTGATAAACTTCACTGCCTGATCTCACAGAGACCTACAAAAGCTAGTACACGTACCCATGTTGTCCACTAAACCCATATGAGGGTGAACAATGAATTTGAATATATGATGCTGCATAGACCAAAGGCAGACTCTGCTTAGGTCCCATTTGATGCATACTTAAGAGGACTTTGTCTTTATAAATCAAGTCAGTAGTATTTAACGTCCCCTGTCATGCCCAACAGGTTTAACTGAATGTTGAATTACCATGACAGCTATGGTTGTTTTTCCTTGTGCACAGCTACCCCATCTCCAACCATCAGTACAGCTACTAGTATCACCTATCCTTGCCTGTGGAAAATATCTTTCAGGCCACTGTTCCCATTCTCTCAATATTCCCTGGACAAGTAGCTTTGATTCAGCGCCTGTGGTGCAGTATAAAATGTGATTAAGCCTGTAGTCTTATGCTTCCACCTGCTTCCTGAAAACATATCTTCCCTTAACTTTGGCCACTCTCTTTTGACTCAGTCATGTGAACCTACATCACCACCTGATGCCTTTCAGGTTTCTTCTCTGCCCTGGTGGCAGCAAATCCAACTCCTAGAAAAGAGAGAACAGGGTATGTATAGTCATCCACATTCAATAAGAAAGAATTGGCTGTTAACCCTTATCAGCTTGCAGCCATTCAAATAGAACTTCAAAAGAACCATGTCTAGGAGGAGCCATGGATCGAATCCACACACTGCTGCTCTTCCAGGAAAATTTTCTCGTGCCATCTATGACCCAGATGAGATCGCAAACACAGTGGTAAATAAGCCACTGTTTTTTACTTCCAAAAACTGGGCAACTTTGCACCGGCATGATGGCCCTGGCCACCCGACTGTTCAATGTGGGATGCAGAGGACACTGAATAATGGTGAGATGATACACTCGAGAACGGAAAGTACCCCTGCTACATTGTCACACTGTTTTTGGTGTCTCTAAAGCAACATCAAAGTGAAGAGATTCCTTGTGAATGGAAATTATGAATACAATAATGTGAGCAATCCCATTCAAGTATTTACAATGCAGGCCATTCTAGTATGTGACCAGAAAGAAACATGAATATGAGGTTAAATATCATCTATCTGGTAGTATCCATAGTCCAACTGTTCATCCTCATCTCTAGTGGGTACTGAGCATGCTGATGTCTGGGACCGTCCTCTGACTTTCCTAAGCCATAAACTGTTTCAAGTTGTTGGTGCAGTGAAACACACCAGGGCAGCAGAGCCTGTAACAGGTTGTGTGCAAAGTTCGAAATCAAAACATAGTATGTAAGTAAGTACTTGGTAAGCATTTGACCTCTGGTCTGAGATGCTTTATCCATATTGACAGATCCACAGTGCCCTGACTGTCCTTTGTGGAGAGATTTGTTGAGACACCGAAAACTTCTCCTCTCAATCAGCTGGCCAGTTGCCCAAACCACGCCAGCTCTGCCAAAATCAGAGCCTAAGTCCACCTCCAAATTTTTCCACCTGAGGTAGAGACAGCTTAAATCAGAACTATGCTTATATCAACTAGCTTCCCCTGCATCCTAGACTGGTTCCTCGTGCTTGCAACTGCACCCAAAAAGGATAAAAAAGTGCAGACAGAATTTCTGATCTACTCATGATCATGTTCCACTGCCCTTGCTATTTTTCCTGGGACATGCCAATGTGCTCAGCCTTATTTTTTTGCTTTTCTGCCATGCCTGGGTCCCAGGGCTGCATGTCCACATTAATTCCTTCTCTGATGATTCCTTATCATCCTTTACTTCCCTGTGTTGAGCTTCACCCAGTTCGCATCCAGCACAACAAGAATACCTTTTTACCATGAGTTTATTGGAGTCTCTATAAATTCTGTAGTTAACTAAATTGAACCACTAGAACTAAGTTGAACTAGCAGTTCAACTTGTATCAAGGGAGTTTCACATGTCACAATTCATGATTTGAACCACTTGCAGTTGTACTATCAACATTGCAATTCTAAATTCACTTTCTGAATATCTGTTCTCTCAGGACTAACTTATCTGTGACTCGGCATGCATTCTGACAGTGCTGCACATGTTATCTCGTTTCTCATTTCCATGCCATGCATCTGCACTGGTTTTCAAGTGTGGATTCGAACTTTGGACATCTGGCAAGTGGGGTACTAGATTCACTTCTGTTTTAAAGTATAGTGTATAGTGATGGGAAAGTCCAGTTTGACCTTTCGGTTCAAATGTGAACTGAACACCAGGTTCAAGTTCTAGGTTCAGTAATGTGCTGAACTGAACCTGAAGTTCAGGTTCGGGGTTCAGGCTGATTGCATTTTTCCCAAACACATTTGAACCCCAAATGCCAGGCCTATTCAAATACCCAGTTGTTGAGCATTTTCGTCAGTGTTCCATTCAAATTTGGTGTTAATTATACTCAGGGTACAAACTGTTGATGCCTCCAATGGTTGCGGCCATCGTTGGGAGAGAATAATAGAAGATTTTTCCATTTCTGCGCCACACAGAGGTGAGTTGAAGTCAGTCACAGATGTCACAAATGCTGACCAGGATAAAAGAAAAACCTTCCATCTCTGTTCAATGATATTTTATGCAGGAAACAACTCTGATAGATTATGATGGTAAGTTGTACATTTTAATGGCAAGAAATGGATGTCTTACAGCAGGAGAGATTTTTCAGGTTCAGTTCAGGCTCGAATGCTGAACCGAACCTGAACCTGGTGTTCATGTTGTAAGTGTGGGGGTCCGCTCAAAGCAAAAATCTTGTTACATAATCATCGGAGTTTCAATTGCCTTTGCAAGTATGGTTGATGTAGAACACATTTTTTCATTGGCTCTGTATGCAGACTAGCTTTTCGAAGCAGTGTACGAGGTTCTGGCCGTTCAGAATTCCAGATAGCATCCTTGAAACCACGATATTGAACACCCAACAAAGTCATGTGACATGTTAAGTCAGAACATGAACTCCCGAAAACAGACTCAAATGGGGCTGGAAAAAAATGAATAAAATTGAACAACCATATATGAAGTGCTACACTCATGATAGACATGCCAAATAATGTCCAAAGTCAAAAGGAAGTGAGACATATCACGGTTAAGGTTCTTGTGATTATGTAACAAGCTTTTACTCTGATTGGACCGTGCTTACTAACAGACTTCAACAAACAAGTTGGATTCCTGGTACTGACTTAGGGACCAGGTCTCCAAGTCAAAATGTCCTACGCCCTCAATCACTTGTCTCGATCATACCGGTCTGACTGCCATGGCTTGCTTGCTAAAACTCGACTTATATCTGTCCCCCTGACTGTGGTCTGCCCCCCTACCCGCAGTCATCTGATGTCCTTCCGGCCACAGCGGATTGCTTACTAAATGTCAAGTTATATTAACCATTCTTTAATGAGATGCTCCTTGATTCTTTGTAAAAGCCCTCTTTGATCCAGACCACCAACACCATCTCCCAAATTTCCCACGACCTGAACTGTGACGGATGAACTGGCAGCGTCCTGGGCTGTCCCTCCCACGGCGCCAGGTAGGGCCTTGTATATTATTCATGTTTGTAAACCGGTTTATAAACAGCCATTTATAAACCTATTTTTAAATGGTCAGGGCAAAATCACCTGTTTTTAAATACGTCAGGGGGGTTGAAAATCCCGAAGTTGGTTGAGTATTTTGGTCTTGCTTTGGTCTTACTGACACATTTTGAAGCTCTGGAAGGGCAGAATTTTGCCCTGGCGATGCATGAGGGGGCTGTGATGAATTGAACATTGACTCAAGAGTCCGAGAGATTGTGAGTTTAACCGCAAAACCATCCAGAAAGTGGTGTTTTGTCCCCTGCGAGTCAAGTCTTGGGGGGAAAGGGACAGTTTTTGTGCCCCATGTCACTGCAGGGCAGAAAAATTGACTTACAGGCACTCTGGGAACAATTTTGGTAGGGTGTTTATAAACACGTTTATAAACACTCTGTTTAAAAACCAGAATTAAAAACAAACATGTAAATCCCTGGGAATTGTATACAAGGCCCTAGCACCAGGGGCCTGCACAGATGCCAAAGACGGGTGATTGGCACCTGAGGTCCCCCACCCCTGTCCTTCGCCCTGAGGATGGGGACCATGCACTAGATTCCATAACCAAGTCACCCCACACCGCCTGCATCATCAAGAAGGGAAAAACTGGGCCCCAGATGCATTCCATACAATGGCCACCCAACCTGCCTCCACCTCACCCACCTGGGCTCCTGCCCTCACCATGTCCCCTGTCTTTGACATGGAGCAGAAGATCCAGCTACTCCATGCAGTGCTCACAGCCGCCATACAGGGGACCAAGATTCTGTGGAGTGCAACAGACAGCAAATTGCCTACAACAGACATTGAATCGGTGCTGGCTGAAATCCAGCAGCTGCGCAAAATACTCCAGCCCCTGGACCCCCGCACAACACACGGTTGAAAACGACCCACCAATGACAGATACATACGCCACAGCCACCAAGGCTCAACCTTGCCTGGCTCACCCCTCACCCTCAAGCCCACCAAGCCTCCAAGCCAAAGGATGCTGGCTCCACCCCGCCCAAGTGCACCACAGCAAAGCCACGCCAATGGACTGAGCCCTCCACCCTTTGACCCCACCAAGACCATACACCCCAATGTTTTGTGTAAGGCCATCAACAAGGCATTAAAGGGCGGCCCACTCACAGTAAGCGACGTCACCACCTTGTGGAACGGCAACTTAATCCTCCATGTGTCTGCACCAGCATGCTCCACGGAAGCTCTTGCAGGGCGCTGGTCGATGATCTAGAAGACCATTCCACCGCTGCTTGGGACCACTGACCCCACCGAGGCTTTCTTTTACCTGGCGGACCCGTGGCACAAAGTGGTCTTCTACAAGGTGCCGCTCTTGAAGCTGGGGGTGCTCCCGACCTTCCACGACTTCACCTTCCATGACTTCATTGACGAGGTGGAAAGCTGGAACATGCTTCCAGGTACAGAGTACCGTATTGGCAATGTACACTTTCTGCACCCACAGGACAAAGTGCCTCAAGTTGATGTGTCTGTTCGGGTCAACTTCATCGGGGAAGCAGATGCCCTCTGCTTCCTCCGAGACGGGATTTTCCTCTTTGGATCGCACTGTCGGGCTTCACTGTCGGGCTTCACGGTACAAACTGTGAACGATGAGTGGCAGACGGCCTCCTGGGGGTAATTGACGACAAAAACAGCACCAGCTCTCCTTGGAGCATTGCCAACATACCAAGCTCACGAAGAGTGGGAGGCTCTTCAGCACCTCCGCAAGTTTTTCTTGGGGTCAGATCCACAAGATGACATGGGCCTTTATGTGTTTGCAAATGTTTGCAAACGGTAAAAACCATTTTTATTTCCATTTAGTTTGTCAGATCTGGGAAACTGTTTATAACCAGTTCTAAAACGGTATAAATGGTCTCAAAATAATCACTCACCTGGGATGAGTGCCAGCATGCTCACTTGTAGTTCTTAAGGTCCCAAATGGCTAGCTTGGGCATATTCCGAGGATCCTGAGTGAGAATGGATAAGGCCTGAAGGCCTTATGGACGTATGGTTCCTGTCACCGGCTCCTAATCCATAGGACAGGAAGTCACGTGACTGATCACCTCTGGCAGTTCCCACGTCCCGCTGACCTTGAACATTTCTTCTTCTTGTTTTCCGACACCAGTTTTTCGGGTTCAGGTTTATCCAAAATACATAGGAAACATGATAGACATGCATCTGCATCAGTGGGAGGCAAAAATGTGATAATTCCAACTGGAGAATCTCTTCAGAATGTCCCCGAAATTTACCCCCTGAAAAATACCATTTGAAAACTGTTTAAAACAGTTTTAAACTGTTTCCATACCGTTTCTGTTTTTTTTTTCTTTCTGATTTCACAAACGAAACGAAATGGTTGGAGCCTTACTATGATTTAAGCTACTTACTTCCAAGGCCACCCCATTCTTATCTACCTGAGTTACCCACACATCCACTATGCAGAACAAAGTTACAAGTCCTAAACTTGTTTTAGGTCTCGTTCTCATGTTCTTGGCAAAATTCAGCGCTCTTTTTTGATTGAAGTTGTTGTTATTTGTTTGCACTTCATTCACATGAGTCAACCTGATTAGATTACAATTGTAACTATTCTGTAATTCTGTATCTGTACTCTCAGTGCCCGTTAAATGTGCATGCAAATGGGCTTCTTGTTTTTGTGTCCCTTCATGTTTTCTTATCCATGTCTCTCTCTCTCTTCACTCAATGTGATTGAAAGACCTTCGGCCAATTTTCACCAACATTCTCACCATCAGGGACTGCAGATCCTCTTTCAGTTTCACTTCATGTTCGCTGCATAGTCTCTCTGAATTTCTCTAGTTCCTTTGCTTTTTGGGAGTATAACAGAGTACCTCTTTGTTCGGCTAAGTAAAGTAGTGGAGGGTAGTGGCGAACTTGGTGAAGTGCGAAGAATCAGATAATTTTGATGAAAGAAAATGCACTGATGCTCCACATCGCCTTCGGAGCGTCGCATCCAACAATTTTCCTCTCCTCATCTCTTGACTCTTAACCTCCATCACAAATTTCTGCTGCCCTCCAATTTCAAAAGGCCCTCTGGGCAACCCTGGTCCCTCTACCCAGACCTTGTGTTCGTTTAGTCTCAGTTACAACACAACGTAATATATTCTAAACAATCCACAGAGTAGTCAAGGAGGCACTTGTTCCACAAACTGTCATGAGTAAAATGGGCAATACAGATCCATTGCTGCTGTTCATGTAATGGACTTTGAAATTCAAATCCGGGGTATTGAAAGCGCCACCTGGAAAGAAGCACTGGATGAATAAGTACTTATGTTTACATAATACTTGTTCTTTTTAAATCTCGAGGGGCCAAAAAACTGCAGCTGTTTTCCTTGTCTCTGAAAACAAGTCTAATCGACTTAGTGGCTGTGTTGAAGCAATTTTAGTGGCTGTCCCTACAAACTCTTCAATTATTTGTGATCATTTAGTGGTGGTGCTTGAAAGATGGCTGTGTTTTTTGACACTTCCGCCTTGCATCATGCTGTGTTGATTTTAGCAAATATTGAAGGCAGTCTTGTGTTATTAGCAGTGCACTGTGCAGGTAGTAGCTACAGCAGCTTTCAGGAAAGAAACACGATTTACTTTATGTTCTCTGCACACATGCCCTTGTGCCCGACAAGTTGCCAATAATTTATTTTGATGTCAGTGCATGGTTTGCTTCTTGGTCTGGACACTTGTTTATGTTGGTCGGGTCCTTGCACTTCCTTACAGTGCATGACTTTGACTGAAGGCCAACTAGCACCAAGCAAACAAGGATTTGTGGCCCAGTCCTGCCACCATCGATCCTCTGGGTGCGAAACTCCATAGAAATGTTCTTGATATCATAGAACCTGAACATATTGGTTTTCAAGTCAAAATAAATGATATGCCCCCATCCAAGATGACTTTGACTGATGGCCAACGAGCACCAAACAAACGGGGATTTGTGGCCCAGTCCTGCCACCACTTGGCTCTTTTATGACTTGGGATTGGGCCTTTTCGAGGTGGGCGCTGAACCTCTAGGTTCAACAAATCATTTCTCAATTTGAAGAGTTAAAAGATTTGGGTTGTATAGGCACCAAAGGTACTTAGATAATAAAGCTGCTTCAGATTGTGACATGCAACTATGGCCAAAAATGATTGGCAGAATTCCCAATTTGGCCATGGAGCATCGGTTTAAATAAATTCACAAAAGATGGGGGCTTCCACCTGGGCCACTGTAGAGCATGATCTCCACTATATGACTGTCTAAACTGTTGCACCGATTTGTTTTGTAGAGCTCATGGCCATTGGCTGGGACATAGTAAAATTCACAAAACAAATAGGGCAAATATTATTTTGGCAAGCAGTCGTTGTATCCTAATTGATAAAGGCAAAAAGCATGTCCGTCCGAGTGAGAATTAAGTAGAGAAGCCTTGTCCTGTCCCCACTTCTTGGGTATAAGCATGACATAATTCCGCACGATACGATCCACAGTGATAATTTCAGCATATGGGCCGTGCTGACATGAGGATCAAGTCAAATGATAGTAACCGTCGAGGGAATCTGGAGTTCTGAGCAGGGTAAACCATTCAATGTATGCTAATGGTCCAGTTTTGCCAGGATAATGGGGAGGAACTTGAAAAATGACCTTGACCTGTGCAACCCAGAGACCTGAATCAACTTTTTTCTTAGCAGTCACGCGCTGCTGTGAATGAATTTTGTTCCCCAGGTGCAAATGAGAGCAAAATCCAGGTGGGCAGGCTCTGCAGATTTACGGTGGGTCATACTTGCAGGTGATGGGGCTGTCACAGCGCGAACAAGTGACATTCTCATGACAGAGTGTTCTGCCTCTGCTACCACGATGACCACGATGACACTCGCCTCTACACACTCAATTTCACCAGCTCTTGTCGTTTGAAGATGGTAATTCAAGACATCAAACTACCTATGTTACTACATGGCCTAGAAGCACTAGAAGATTTGGGCTTGTGCACTCAGCACACAACATGGCCAGTACTATCAAGTAGACTGGACACATACCATCTGCAAGAGGTGGGGAATACAGGAGGAGGGAATATGGGAGGAGGGATGTCCCATAGGGTGGCGTGGTGAGTACATTTCTGTGCTTGACCGCCCGATCCTATGGCTCTGGGGTGACCTTTGCGAACATAATGGTGGGCTGGAGAGATGGGTTGGGATGCAATGCGGGATTCAATGCACGCAGGCTGCAGATTGAGAGGGCCCACTGCAGATTAGATTGAGAGGGCCCGACGGGATGAGACTGAGAGGACATGCAGCATGGGCATCGCGAATGTGTAGGAATTCATGGGTAGGCAGCAGAAAGTGAGAGTGAATCTGGTAGCTCAGGTAGGTGAGCCTCTGCTATTGGTGGCACTCGCGCATTAACACTGACAGCGGATTAGTAGGTCACTGTGTATTTAATCAGTGCAAATAAACTTGTACCTGTCAGTTACTTGGGGGTGCCATTACAATGTCAAAATCGAACCCTTCGAGTAGCCTGGTGTCTGGTTGAGTCAAGAGCCTGACCTGTCCTTCTGGAACCACACTGTAGAACCACGACAACTGCTCGTGAGAATAAGCTTTGGTTTTTTCAGCCTTGAGCTCGGTATGTTTCAGTTCTTCTCACAGCTCTTGCGAGATATGGTTTTGTATGCGGTCCAACCTAAAAGGACGAAGAATACAGAGTCCTTTGAGCGATCATACACGTGACAGCATGATGTATGTATGCACTCTGAATTGTCGGACAGCTTTCCAGATTGATGCAGCACACATCGAGTGAGCAGCCCTGGGCATTGTGCAAGGTTAAGGCATAGGCAGGAATGAGAGGGAGCTGGGAATGGGTTGCGCTATAGATCTTTTCCGAGTTTGGGAGGCGGAAGTGAATCGTGTTGGTAATGGGTTTGAGTACGACTCGGTGAGGATATGGTGCATCAGGATCACTGTTTTTGTATGCTCTGAAGTCGACTTCTGCTGATATTTTGTAGCGGCACCCATCGATCTCCTCGTACACAATTGATACAAGTGTTCCCAGACTGCCATTGGAGATCCCCAGCTCTGTTGCAAGATTTTCAGTGCCAAATACGGCCATTCCCGGCACATAAGGGACCTCAGGTATTCAGTGAGCAACAGAGGCCCATAAACAATGATGAAATCAACCAATACCTTGCTGCCAAGGTTGTTGGCTTCTTTGACAGGTACTGACCAGGCAGCCTCAGCTGCCAGGCCAGTAAGCTGCTGGCCCTTCCGCCCACGTCCCCTCATGTCGTGCAAGTGGTAAACATGGCAGTCTTGGCCTGTCGCAGTAACAAAGGCCTCAGCCATGTTGCTATTGTGACGATCTCATGCGGCATTTGTATACACAATTAAAGGACATGTATGTGCTGGGTCGTCAATCCATCTGTTAATGTCGGTGAGATTTTTGGTCGCTTCACTGCACTTTGCATTCGATAACACATATTTGTCCAGAATTACCTTATCGTCCTCGGTGCATGTACCTTTCCATAACCGTTTGAGGATACTCATCAATAATGGATCTCCCCTTTGGCGCATTATCTCTTCTAATACAACAAAATGCTCGACTTGATGCCAAATTTGTATCCCCTTCATCTCCTGATGAACCTTTTCATGTAGGTCATTCACATTATCATTTATATGACATTGAACCAGTTCGTGGGCAAATAACGAATTTCCTCCTGGTGGCGGTAGTTGACAAGGATAAGCAAATCATTTTCCTTCAAAAGATCTTTCACAGCAACACTTGCTCTGACAATATCATCTTCATCTCTGAGCCGCGATCTTTGTCTGAACTTGGCACATGTCTCACTGCTTGGCGTATTTTGCACGGAATGAAAGCCAACATTACTTGCCTGCAGAATGATTTGCTGTGCATCTCGGGTTGCTCTGGTATCTCTTGTAAATGCTGTGTAGTCTGCGTCCAATTCTTCTGGATTAATGGTGGTTTGCATCGCACTTTCCCAAACAGGATCATATTCCTTGTTGCCCTCATCATCTCCCACAATTCCTGTATCCTTTGCCATTCTTGTTAATTCAGCCAGCCATTTACTATGTTTTGCTGCAAAGTCAAACTTGGCGTCTCGAGTCTGATACAAGAGCTGCATGTTGAGCACAATTCTTGCATGTTCGGGCAACATGGACGGTTTGAAGTCACTGAGCACATCTGGCCAAGCTATGTCTGGAGACTTAAGAGGAGATGATTTTGTGTCTGACCACGGCTTGAACAATGTGAGGATGACTACAGCGTACTTTGTCCAGTCGTTGTACGAGTCATTCCGAGGAATACAGTAACCCATTAAGACAGGTATTACAGCTGTGTCCAATTTCTTTAGGCAGTGAGTGGTGTACTGGGGATGCCTTCGCTTGAAATGTAGGTATGTCTTTCGCTGAGTCTTTGACTTGGGCTTCTTCTTTTTGACATAATTTCTTAGAATATCCAGACACACATTGAATCAAGCTCTGACGGCCGGTAGAACATGTCACTGAATAAGTTTGAATATTTCTTCTCTCGGGCATCATCATTGCATTTCTCAGTTTCCAGAGCTTGATTGAGGTTTTCTGGTGTGAGTAACATCATTCCATCGTCCTCATCATCTGGGATGATTATGCGTTGGGCTTCATCCAAGTCTAGCGCTCCATGTTCAAGCTCTTCTCTTGTTTCTGGTAGTGCATATGGCTCAGAATGATCCTCAAGGTCAATGGTGAAAACATTGCATGCAATATCTCTGAGCATAGAAGGCCACCAGTGCTCCTGATATTCATCTGACGTGTCTCAGGATGTAGATGGACAAATTGACAATTCCGAAATGACCCGGTTAATGATGGTTAAAACAACAAATACCTTGGTCGGCAAACAAGAGGTGATGGGCCAACGAACAGCCAGTCTTTTACTTGGTCGGAAGAACAATTATTCTGCAGAGCTTTGATTGAAGCACAGAGAGCGGAAAATACATTGGACACTGCAGTTTGACGGTGTAATTCCCCATATATTCAACCATTGCCATTGCAACAGAGCCGGATGCTGTTTGCTTGAGGTCAGTATTACATCCAAGACAAAGGGTAGCTGTCGGACTGTGGCCATTTAGATGTCCATTTTCACATTGTATTATAAGATCATCATCATCATCGAAATGTGTCTTTGCAACAATAGGACGAGGGTTCAAACCTGAAATCATTATCCAGATCAATGAGAGAGTGTATGCGACCCGGGATATGCTTGAAGCACATTGCATTATGTCCATGCACTAGTCCGGCATTCTCACACAGATCTCAGTGGTGTTGGTCTCTTTTCTGTTCATAGTCGGGAATCAGGATCTAATTGGTGACTGAGAACAGGGAGTTGCTTCAGAGTACCTTCAGTCACAACATACGGGACTGTATCTTTCGGAAAGCTCTGGAAACTGATATCATCGTACCATGCAGTAAGTTTCTGCTTGAACTTGGCATCTGAATTCATTCGTCCTTTCATATCTAAAGGTGAAGCAGGGGCACCGTCAATCCATATCAGCAAATGGAGGTGGAGTGAACCATGTATCTGCGCCTCAACAACTGCGTACCACCCTTTGACCTTCCCAAGAATACCAATTTTTGAAGCCCATTTTGCACCCAGAAGTATATCAAAGAACTTCGTCATCATTAGGTGGAAGAACTCAGCACCAGCTACCAGATTTTCAGCCAATGTCTTTGCCCAGATACTCGGTTCCTTATTTTTACCATCCAGTGTGTGTAAAATCTTGTCCAGGTCAATGTCCCATCCAGCTAAGACTTGTGCAATTGGATTATGAGAGTCTGCAGGGTTAACTGTAGCAAAAAAATGGGGTAAGCCGTCGCATATAATTTTACTGTGCATTTGCTCCTTCATGCTGTTCACATCCCCCACTGAACCAGGGATATGATTTGAGACATAACTGATGTATCTCATTACCTTGGCTGCCACCTTCTCCCCTTCACTTTCAGGCTTTGCGAATGGATTTTTCTCGAGCTTAACCTGGTAGGTATCCAGACATTGGGCGTCAATTTTTGCATTAAACCTTGTACCACTGGAAACCATGATCGATTCGTTGCAAGGTGAGATTTGAATGATGACTGACGTCACTGGATGATATTGCTCATGACAAAAATGAAAGACTTGTGAACCTGAAACCGTGGATCTCTCATACCCAACCAATGTTGTACATGCGGTGTGGTATCAACCTGATGAAAGGGAATCTCAGGTGAAATTCTAACATTGTTGTTGTCTACCATTCCAACACTGTATGGAAAGAGAGTGGGCCATAACAACCAAATACCCAAGGTTTTTGACGTTTATAACGGTGTATTCCCAGACGGAAACTTCACAAATCCAGCTTCTTGTTTCTTCAACTTTCAGAGAGCATCGAGCTTTCTCTGCTGGTAAGTCGATGCAAGACTATCAACATCTACGAGTGTCGAAGATGTGAGTTCAAAAGTATCAGTTCCCTCAAATAACTCAGCATTCACTTGATCTGAATGCGATGTATAAGATGACCCTTGATTATTTGCAGAGTTTGTATGTAGAAAATCTGTAACCGCAAGCGGGCAATCATGCATGGGTATTCCTCTGAATTATCAAGTACAACATTTCTATCAAGGTCTGCATAAAGTGGGTTATTCTCAATCAGCCAAAATAGAGCAGTTTGGATCTTCTCACAACACACAAGCAGCAGCGACCTTTCAGCATATCATGAGCGACCTCGACGTCAGGCGATCCAACAAGAATCATACAGATTTCATCCCTTAATCTGAATAATGGAATTGGCATGGCATATATGACAGATGTTGTGTCCTGAGTAATACACAAACATTTCCCGAGCAGCAAGCTGACCTGAGGGTCCAAGTGTGAGCTTGTACATGCATCTTGTTGCTCGGGCTCACACATACATTGTTCTTCCAAAAATGTGAGATCCTTAAGCTCTTCCGGAACTTTCCTATCCAAAAAGGCCATTTGCATAACTGCGTAAAGGCATTGAATGAAAAGATTTTTTGCTGACAGCAGAATTGCAGAGATGGCACAGTACATATGAACCACTGACCAGGGAGGAATGTTGAATGATTCAATTCTAGGCTGACGAGACATTACCCGAAGTTCTGCAACTGCTCTATTAAGCAGTGAGATATCAAGCTCATTTACAGCTCTCATTTTGGTACGACTCACCATCTCAGATTTACCACAGAACGAACATTCATATCGTTTCAACAATGCATTATCAGTAGCTTGGTGAAACTCGCAAACAATCTGGTCCTTCTCATCCTGAGATAGTATGATGGGGAAAGGAGTCCCAGATGTCTCAACAGATGAACAAGGACACTTGTGAACATTGCCATCCAGGGCCGTAGACTTTTTTTTCTGAGGGTTGGACCGAAGGCCAAGGTTTAATTTGCACTGTTGTAGCTCACTGGGTGAAAGAATCTTTGGACTCAGGCCAGCAAGCATAGCTTCGGACTTCAGAACCAAACAAGCTTCTGCACACCGATGGGCAAGAAATTCTGTGCATAAAGCTTCTACACTTTTTAGCTTTTCACCTGACTCTCTTGCAGATATTTGCACATGACGAGCAGCCATCTTCCTCAATATGGCCAGAGGAACTCACTGATCGTCAACAAGAAAACGTACAATACTATTTTTTTCATTCATAGTAAGAGAGACAAATGGGTCGTCACAGCACGATGCAGGTGGTGGGGGTAAAGGTTCATCGGGAGAATCGACAGGCATTATATCATCATTAGCATTTTGAACACCCTGCATACAGGGTGCGGCACCTCGCATACAAGATGTTTGGACACCCCGTGTATGGGGCATCTGGGCTGCAAGCGTACCTCGTGTACGGGGCATCAATGAGGGGTAGATACCACACCAGGTCCACCCAAGGACACTGATGGGGATGAGGAAGGGTCCACGCTGGTGCCTCCTCGGAACACCAGCACAACAGCGAGCAGTGCTGGGAGTAAATTATTTAGTCCAGAATACTGCCAGAAAGAGGTTACAACGCACTGGTGGCGATGGTGGTCCAGATTCCGTGGTGCTGATGGTCGAAATGGGGGGGCATCGAACATCAAGTGAGACACCAGAACCTAGATGCACTACAAGTTCAGGTGCAGAGGACCAAACAAAGTTGAACCAGTTGAAGCCATGCACCAGGTCAGAAGCCAGAGAAGCAGTCACAGGAACATAGTTTAAGAACATAGACATGACACCAACATCGCATGGAAGCGTCAGGAACCCATTGTGTGTACGGAGCCCAGAATTAATCACCCATTCCAGAGAAACACGACAGGTTGCAGCATGGCCATCAAACCCAGTGGATACGGGCACATCGCAGAAGGTAGCCAGAGAGAACATGGAGGAGGAAGCAAAGTCAAAGCAAAGAGTCGTGTGCGCTGGCAAGATCAGGATGTGGTGATTGATCTCGGTGATTAGCACCCGAAGGTCAACGGATACTGTCCTGAACATAAAGCAGAAATGACTAATAACAGAAAATTGAACTCAGAGAATCTCTTTGGTTGCACAGGATTAAATGGGCTCACACCCGAGGATTCAAGCCAGTAATAAGTTGAAAAAACTTATCCTGGCATTTTGATTTATTTCTACATCTTGCCTAGGCTCGTGTCCAGCCGTTATAGTGCACGCACAATGATGAGCAAGCAAAGTATTGTGTACTATAACGGCTGGAAGCACTTAGCCGTAGATTGATAGATGGAAATTTCAAACTCCGACTATACCATATTAAGACTTACCGCCGATGGTCCAAAGCGTCCGAAGCCCGATCAGCACCATCACTCTTTTTTTCCTCGTCGCGTCGCACAGTGACGCTGGTCCTCACTGACAGTGGCGGGTCAGCCGATGCTCACTTGGCCCACATTGGCTCATAATCACCTCTACCAACTCTAAATGCACCATAATTCCACCACACTCCCTTCTATATTCACGCTACACATTCGACGCGTCGCGACACGCGTAGACCTAATCCGAGATGGCTGGAAAGCGGAAAGCAACTGATGAAAATTCCGGACGGTTCATCAACGTGTCTGGACCGCCTCAGAAACAACCGCGACACGTTGCCCAGCCAGTGACAGAGGCATCGATGATGGAAGCACAGAACCAGTGGGAGGAGAAGCAGCGCGAGGAGGCAGCAGCCAGGGCCGATTTTTTGGCGCAGCGCGAGAGGGAAGAGGAGGCTGAAAGGAGAGCGGCTTCGGCGCTTCGCATCGGACAGGTTCTCGACGCAGTGAAGGCCGCCAGTTACAAAACACTGCACGAATTTCTTGGGGACTTGCTCGCGACCAAAGATCAGCACCAGTCGTTGCAAGTGTCCCAAAGCAGAACGGCTTTGCGCAAAGGATTTCGTGAGCACACGCCACAAGAAGATCAATGCTAATCTCCTCCGCTTTATATTTTCGAACGGGTTTGTGTACTTGGGGAGGTCCAGGATTGTTCACAGGAGGTTGCTGGACCTTGGATTGAGCGGGCATGGCACGGAGAGAGAGCAAGGCAATAGTCTGGCGATAATCGTGATACAAGATAGGGGGTGATGGCATTGATTGGGGCTCGGACCGTCGGCGGTAAGTCTTAATATGGTATAGTCGGAGTTTGAAATTTCCATCTATCAATCTACGGCTAAGTGCTTCCAGCCGTTATAGTAAGTATTACTTTGCTTGCTCGTCAATACTCCCCCACGATAACGGCTGGACACGAGCCTACATCTTGCCCCATTTTCTTTCGATTTTATTTTTGCGATGACCAATGTTGTGTGACTAAATTTGTTTGTACATGTAGCGAAAGAGACCAAAATCCAAGTTCCCCAGGGTAGCCAAACCTAAAGGTTCAGCAATTATCTACAATGGCTGACTGTGGGTCAACATATAAGGGCATGACATATACCAGAAGGACTTGTCCTGTCATGCAGAGCATTGGCCTCAAGCCCAAGTTGCAGATTGGATACTTTGAACACCTCACATGATTACCCACCGTTTGACGATATATTGTATATATCATTCGCTACATCTTATCGTGTAGTTACCTACACCGGCATCTTAGCTACTTAGTATAGCTTGCACTGTTAACTGATTTTCTCTCTCTCCTCAATTCTTTGTACGTATTTGTCCTTTTCCCCATATATTCTTACCCCTTCACTTCTCCTCTGCTGACTGTCCATCTGGATCTCCATTCATGCACCTTTTCCTGCGCCTTTACCACACTGCCCCAACTCAACTGCATATACCGATCCGGCCTTATCCCCATTTCATGTCAGAACTCAGTCAGGCTGTCTGCCCTGTGCTGAGCTGTGCACTATGCCACTAGTGATGTTCTTGGCTTGGCTTGGCCCTGAAGCCATGGCTTTGGCTTGGCTTGACCTGGCTTTGGCTTGAGATTTCTGAAGCCAAAGCCAAAGCCATGGAGTCTGGCTTGGCTTGGCCTGGCTTTGGCTTCAGCCATGGCTTGAACAGTGATTTTCAAAACTCAATTACTGGTGGCCTAAGGTTGCTGTATACCATCTATGAGCCATTTTTTTTGGTGTTAGCCATCCCATTTATTCCATGTTATTTATTTTTCAAACCTAATTGCATGTTGAAACTTTGTGCCAAAACACTGGTTGAACATTTCAAGTTTTGCACTGAAAATTTTGGTGAAAAATGTTTTGAATTTTACAGTAATTTTTCGCCAAAAAAGTAGGTGAAAAACTTGAAACATTTTGGTGACCTTTTTGAACCTTGTGAAAAATTTCTGAAAAAGTGCTGAAAAAGTTTTGAAGTTCAAAAAATTCATGAAGAAGTTACAAGTTTTTCACTCGGTTTTTCACTGAAAAATTGCTGTAAAATTCAAAACATTTTTCACTAGTTTTTTCACCAAAAAACTTGAAATGTTCAACCAGTGAAAGGAGATGCTAGTTGAAATTTCACCAACCAATCATCTAAGCATCTTAAATGGAATATATCATAAATTGGTGGGCAGGGGACCAATCTGAAGGTCACTCACTCAGAAATTGTCAGGGAATATAGCTGAAACAAGGCTTGAATACCATGGGTCCCAAGCCCTGGCTTACTGGCTTGGCTTTGGCTTCTTATATCTGAAGCCAAAGCCTCCGGCAATGAGGAAGACACAGCCAGTATTTTATCTCAGCAGAAGAGACAAATCGTATCTTGACCAACACACTATTAATTAGAGGCCATAGCAGATCAAATAGACTGCAACAGATTGTACAACACTGTACGGTGAGAATAATTCAGTCTGGAGCCCAGCAAGTGATAAAAACAGGATACTTGACGGTTCGAAAGTGGAAGAAAAGCGTGCTGTGGGGATGTTCCATCCAACGGTGATTTTGAGGAAAGAGAGAGACAGAAGGAGCTGAGGAAAGCTGAGGAAAGCATTTCAGGAATTGAGGTTCCTCCCAATCAACACAGATTGACATGAAGCAGGAAACCAGCAACCAGAAAGGAGAGAGCCAGGGGAATGCAGGGGGGAGCAAGGTCTGCATTGAAAGGGATTGAATCTAAACCGTAGTAAGCAGGCCAGATTCTGAAATCGAGACGCAGTAGCAATCCGATGGCCAGAGACATTTAGTAGAACATTCACAACCACAACGGGAGTAACGGGTTTTGTAGCGGATACTTTAGAATTGAGGAGGCCGAAATATATTGATAATCTTGGGGCAGAAAAGGGACCAAGCAGGAAAGAAACCAGGAGATGGACCAGAATGAGGATGGGCAACCTGGAAGAAAGTGCCATATCAGATGCTGTTTCTTCAGGTCCTTTATACTCAATGCGAGTATGACATGACCGCAGGTTGACAGACGTGTTGTCCTACAGCGCGGTGAGAAAAGTTATCTCCCTGTAAGAAAAACCAGAAGTAGCTACAAAGGCTGTTGAGCCACGGGACTTGCTCATTCACCTTGAGAATCCCAATTGGTCTATGATTCCACAGCCCACAGGTTGCCCAGCAGGTTAGGAAGCAGCGGAAATCGCAGGCACAGTGCGAATACACTGTCATAAGGGGATGAGTTGTAAATTCTATGCATGCAGGGAGTGGAGATAGTTGTCATCGAGGATGCACTGATGCCAACAGATCCCCGGCAAAGAAATTCAGCTCTTCCTGTCAATGTAACATCTCTATGTTTCCCGTTTCCCATTCTTATGACATTGCATGCAGGCAAACCAACCTCGTCAGCAGGTAGCGATAAGGTTCCCTCCCACCGAAGTGTCATCTCATATTAGTCATTCGGTCTTTCTTGGGTGGGTAGATGAAAGGCCTGAAGAATGAAAAGTCGCAAAAATGCGATTTTCATGCGTGTATGCATACACACACACCTTATCAACAGGCCATCGGAAAACCGCTATTCATCATGTTCACTTACTTGAGCAATGCATTCCTGTCCATGGACCAAGCAACTTTTTGGTTGAAAATGTGTGCAGCAGGAGCAGGCGGAGCTATATTTGATTGGCTTTGAATGCTCTACAGAAGAATGGCTTATATTGTCAGACATGAATCAGAAGTGTCTACAATGTTCCGTGCACTGCTGGGGATCCTCGTTAGAGATACAACCTCACCAATCCTATGGATGTTGTACCTATCAAACTTCAAGCTGCTCTCGGATGCTACCACGGACATCCTCCTGGCAGGCATCTTCATCACAAACCTGGAGCAGGCCGACAATGTGATTCTGATCTCACTGACAGTGGACGGGGCTCAGTGCAAGATGTATGCGCTCTGGAAATGGTGCAGTGTGAACTTTATGATCATCAATGCTATCAAATCCCTCCTGATGATTTATGGTTCAATTCTGAAACTCCTGCCCATCTTCCGCTTCGGACTGGAGGCCGTAAGCATTGTCAAATCAGCTAAATATGTTGGGTTCAATCTTAACTCCACGGAGAGGAATATCTTCGAAGACCACTACAAGAAAAAGGCGAGCAAAGCTAGGGCACTTGCAGATACCCTGCTTGGTCTAGAGTCGATGGTCGGCACTCTGCTGCCTTGGGAAGCGCGCAAATTGTACATGGCGCTTGTTGATCCCCACCTCACACATGACTGCGAAGTCAGTCTGGATGTGGATCTCGACCTTCTCAAGCCACTCGAAGATGTACAAACCGACTTCCTACGATACATATTAGGCATAAACAAGCGGGCCATGATAGCACCCTTGTTCACAGAAACTGGTCTAGTACCTCTGCGCTTCAGGCAAGTCACACTGGCACTGGTACACTTGAAGTATCTCGCGGCACTAAATAATGACAGATATGTCAGAGTGGCTGCAGACGATTCGGCGACCCTCTCAGATACCGGTAATGCTTCCTGGGCAATGGATCTTGGATACGTGATTCACAAACTGCCCTTCAATGTAACCCTGCCGGACCTTGCGACCATCACACCCCTGATGATTGACGGAGTAATTAAATCTATGGGTCGACGCCCGCGGATTGATCGAAATTTGAGAGTTTGCCGATTCTGTAAGGTCCAATCAATTCGGGCTCTCAAGATCAGAACCAAAAGCGCTTACGTCAAGCTTATGGAATGAGCGGAGAACACCCAAAAAGATTCTGCTCTCCGCGCGATTTAATCTATGGTGGACAAGGTTCTACGGTTTTCAGATTGTTTTAATCTCCACCTTGGATGGGTCGTCACCGAGCTACGCAAATGGAGAACAGCAATATAGTTGCCGGCATCACTTGACGGCCAACTCAAAAGGCAATTGAAATCAGGCAGGAATCCTAAAGGGCATAGCGCTGCCGAGTTCATCGCCTGTCTTGGACATCGTGTCGAACGGCTAAAGGTGAGACAGGCATTGTCCCTCTGAGCACATAGTACCTGCTGAGGCCGAGGTATTGCAAACGCTGGGACTAAGTCATAAATGTCTCGTATGTTGAACAGACAAGGGTGTTAGGCACGGCGCGGCGCCGGACGGGGACCTGAGTCGAGAAGCAAATTCAAAAGCGTCGCACGGTTCATGGTAGTCATGGGTATCTCTTACAACTGATGGAAGGCAAATATTGCATGCTGTTCCGTTGATGGACGCTTACGGGTCGGCGGAGGTGAAATACTGGAGCAGTTTCAGCAGGACCCTGATCTTTTGGTCGTGGAGGGAACATCTCATTTCAAATTATAATCCACGGCCTCTCGGGAAAGCAGGATTAACAAATGGATACGACTAGTTCGAGCAGATACAGTGGCACGAAATACAGAGTATCCGACAGTCAACGCTGGACACTGTCAGTGAGCCGGAGCCCAGTCAGAAAGATGTGTAAACACAAACAGCTTGGAGATTCTGAAGCCGCAATATGAGCCCGTCGTGGCCGGCGAAGTGGTATGCGAAAAGCTGACTGAGATCCGCACGACTTGACACCGTCATTTCAAGAGATCCAGCGTAGGTGCCAAGGCCAACGCGATGTGCCTTCTGAGAACAGGCCGATGGAAGCAAGCCTATTCGTAGGGTGGGCCGACAGTGAGAGCAAACATCCTGAAAGCATGGTCAGACATAGCGTATAGGAGGGCCGAACGAACTGTGTTACTGACAGCCATATTCGCTCATCCCGGTCACTGACGGCGCACATAGACAGAGATCCTCCTGGGCAATTGGCGGTGTGTATTGGGCGTGCAGACCTCACTGACAGTGGCACGGCTGATTGTCGTGGTTCAGTGCGACCCGGAAGATAGGTGGCCAAGACTGCGTGAACAAGGTGGGGCCTTGGACACGCTCCGTGAAGGATGGGACGCTTCCTTCGGCCTGATGCCAACGACACGCAGTGGGGTCTGTCGGGTTATGAATAGAAACGATGGGGGTGAGGCGAGGCGACATACCTTCTAGTGATAGGGAGCTGGCAGCGCCTCAAGGGAGCTACACTTAGGCTGAGCGAGTTGCACATCACCAAATTGTGCTCCAACGTGCCGGACCTTGACGTGGTGGACGTGTCCAGGGGATAACCTGGCCTTGTCCGAGAAAGCGATTTTGGGCCGTGCGACGCGGGGTGTCTGGTCTCTGGCGCTGCTTCTTTCGGCATCTCGGGCTATGCTTCGGCGTCTTGGTCTATGCTTCGCTGCGCGGCCAGCCATCGACGTCGCTCCCCGACTGAGCCTGACAGTGAGGACTGCGCGCAGGGAGGGCCTGGAAGAGGAGTTGCGAGTCGGGGGCGCGTTCGTGGGCGTGGGCGTGGGCGTGGTGCTGCCGAGGGAGGTACTGGTAGAGGTGGTGGAGGTGGTGCCACTGCCCTAACGGGGCAAAAGGATGGTGAGGAGCTGCCACTGAATGGGGATGATGCAGACAAGGCGCTGGCGCTACCGCTGCTGAACGACGTAGACGCAGAGCCGCTGCCGATCGATGCAGAGGTCTCCCGTGGTATCCCGAGCCGGACGAGGCGGGGATCGCTGAAAAGGCAGCAAAGGGTCACGGAACTTGCACCTGTGTTCACCGGGCAGCGATCAGGTCCAGAAAGAAGGTTTCTTGATCACCATCCTCACCAGGAATTGCTGGTCCGGCAGGCCTTCATGAAAGGGGAAGGGAACTCATGGCATTGGCCGAAGGCTTAGAGCTAAGGCCCTTCTGGCGGCCAGGAAGCTATGAGAACACACCACGATTAGAAAAGATTAGAGATAGCAAGGTGTAGGCCTGCGACGGACCACGATCTTTTTCATCCCCAGGAACAGCAAGATCTCCGTGCACATGGATGAGGCCAGGACGTCAGGGAGAGGTGGCGTCGTACGCGAGACGTGGAAAATGCATGGGATGAATGTTTTAGAGCCCGACAAGACGGCTGCGGCCTAATAAGCACCACCACATCGCAGAAAATGTCCCAGCTGCCACACGGAGCTCGTTAATGAGGTGGGAATGGAGGCTTAGCTGAGTTTCGCCTGACAGACGGGTTGATCGTGTGACAAAGATGGCAGAGACCATCAAGCCTTGCCGTGAGCACCGAACGAGACGTCGGATTCTAGGAACATCCAAATGGACGTACATGGACACGATGGAAGGGCCCACATATTTGTCCCGGATTGCCGTCGATAACTGACGTTCCATATCGAAGTCGAGGCGCCTCTGGGAATACGAGGTTAAATGCAGTCGAGGAGCCTACAATGAGGTCAAAATAATAATAGCGGCCCCAAAACACACCCGCGACCCGGAAAAGCGATGACATCGGCATGAATAACATCGAAGTATGTGGGAGCAGAAGGACGGGAGCAGAAGGACGGGCGGCGCTTGCCCAGGTTATGCAGGGGTTACCAGTCCATTGGATAAATCTAAAGCGCGGCGATGTCCTATTTTGAACGCACAATTTAATTCAGGTGATACTGCTTACAGCAACGGCCACAAGTAAGGCCGCGAGCCCCACGAGTTTCTGATTGAAATGCCTGGTGTTAGAATGTGCAGGGGTGAGGGCATAATCCGGCAATCCACGAAAGCTATGCGCCGGGCTCCTTCGGGGCTAGGCAGAGTACGACAGCCTCTATGTAGCGAGGCCCGCCAGCGGTCACAATTATCGCACCAACCTCGAGCAGGTGAAACTTCGTACAACAGGGATGGCAGGCAATAAAGCCTAGGATGGCGATCGTCACGGAGGCGACCGTAGCTCCGGATGCAGAATTGCCTATAACAAGCGGCGGTGATCACAATTCGAGGAATCTTGCGCCAAATTTTCGGATATGCATGAAATTCTGAGCGTAAGATAAAAGCAAAATATCCCGATGCGGGCGAGAATAGCTCAATATTGCTTACCGCTTGGCAGTCAAATGACCTGCGCATGAGCAGATAACAATACCGAGCAGAGTATGGCTTATTTGAGCGACGTCAGCCTGGAAACTGAACGACCAGGGTGCCGGAAATATCTAGGACACGAGTTATACCTCTGGCCATGATTGAAGATCCCGATGAGATTATCGGACGTTGTGGGTCTTGTACAACAGCAAGACGGGCGGACCTAAGGACCATCAACAAACGATTGGGCAGGGATGCTAAAAATAGCGCCTTGATCACACCCTCACCTTGGGTATCACCTTGATCAAAGCAACTTCTGTATATCCAAAAAAAAAAAAAGCCCGGGTCGCGAATGAGCCTTCGATGTTGAGAGTAAGTCAGCGGGGAACGAAAAAGAAAACGCCCCGCGAGTGATCACAACGATGGTGGCGCAGGACGCCACAGATCTCGCCAGTTTTTTGAACTGGATATTCTTGGGAAAATCTGCCCAGATCGACCGTGAACTGTGCAAACTCGACAAGACGGCTGTGTGCGTACTTGCAGTCCAAGATCGCCTTGAGGAAGATGGTCATCTCGAGTGGTGAGTCGGGCAGAGACACACACATTCGGACAGCCGTCAATTTTCTCAGGATACTCGGGCTGAAAGGTCAGCACATCCGCAAAAACGCAAAACTGGGGATATCGTCTCGAGTCTCGACGGCGATACTTGACTAACGTCGCGGGGCCAGAGTTTGAGGTCGCATCAACAAACAATGAACGGCAGAATTGATCCGAACCTACGTTTTGACCATGCGCGACCCTCCGCATTCTGCTCTGAGCTCTCTACCATTCAAGATTTGTGCAGAAATCAGATTCTGGTAACTTGAAACCAAAGTAAAAACAACGTGCTCTTCTTAAGGCGCAGAACGGGTATCCCAGAAGGACTTATTTCAATTCACGCGGCCACCCCATATTTGTTTGTAACAGGTTCGAAGTTAGTATATACAACAGATCATCTGTGAGTCATGGGCAAAGTGCGAGCCAACGAAAGTAATTTTTTTTTAAAAAGGACTCCGGGTCCACACAGCCCAAGAAGGTTATATTTCAAAGAAATAAAATAAAGTAACGAGATGGAGACAACTCACGAAGTCGCGATACAGCGCTAGCACAAAGGAAAAGAATGTGGGGGCTCGGAGCTGGCGGAAGATACGTCGCGAACGAGAAATTGCGCGCGTTCGCCTTCTCCTTCGTGGAAAACTCTTCTCGAGGGCGGGAAAGGCCGGTACGCATTCGAGATCTACGAGTCAGAAAGAGATGAACGCAGAGTCAGCGATAGAGTGGGATGCTATGCTACTAATAGGTGCTGCTAGGGAAGGAGTGTGCGCGGGTATGCTATGGACAAGGTATACAGATACAGCTGATCGCTCGTAAGCAGATAGATACAGAACAGACGGAGAGGAAAAACGAACAATCATAAACCCGAAAGCAAGATGGCATAGCGAAATAACAGGATAGCAAAATAGAGGAAGACGAAGGAAAAAGAACAGCAAAAGACGCGGTTCACCCACCCGCACACTCAAACTCGAACTCAACACTCCCGTCCCCTTCCCCGACCCTCCCCCGCCCACCCCTCTGCGGGCGGGCTCAGGCTCAGAAGCGCCCCGACGCTCGCACGGCGCTGCAGCTGATCTTCTCCCCCACTGGTACTAGGCCGTCGCAGCAGCAAAGGAGCTTCGCCAGGTGCGGAGTAGCTCGCGCGCCTTTCGGCCAGGGAAGCGTCTCCGATAATATGTCGACTCGCACCCGATCCGGTACTCGGCCTCCGGGACAACGACAGTTCCCCCCCGCCGCCAAAACTGGAGCGGCGGAACATATGCGGCGGGTATCCTTGCGCGTGTGGGTGTGGCGAAGCCGCGTGCGCTGGGGGGAGATATACCTGCTGCTGGTACCCCGGCGGAGAAGCAAGGGAAAGGGGCGGCGACGGGTGCATATTAACGTCGACGCGGAGCGTGCCGTGCTCGCCTCTCCCTTCCTCTCTTGCGTCTCTTCCTTCTCTCCCACCACCCCCATCTCCCTGCCCGCCAGGATACCCAGACGAAGCAGGGTACGAAGCAGAAGGGTACGCAGATAGGGAGTACTCAGTGGGCGACACAGCCGCACCGCCCAGGGCCCGCCGCGAGCGCGCAGGCGCGCGCCCTGGGAGTGGCGCGCCTGCGCGGGGCGATTTTTTGGCCGCCTACTGCTTCTCTCCTCTCTACTGCGCCCTGGCCCCACGTCTTGCACATGGCGGCCCACCAGCGCGGACGGCGACACGGGCGAGTGGCTGCGCAGCGCCTGGTCCAGAAGATCGGGGTGCTGCGTCGCCTGGGAGGTGGAGGCGTGGTTGGCGAATGAGGTGGATGCGGATGTGGATGTGGATGTCGAGCCGGAGCCCGAGCTGCTGGTGGTGCCGAAGGACGCAGATGCAGAACCGGAGCCGCTGCCGAACGACGCGGGGCCGCTACTGAACAGGGGAGGCGCAGGCGGGTGGGGGTGCGGCGAGAAGGGGATCGGAGGGTGGCTGAATGTGGGCGGGAGGGGGTGTGCTTGCGAGAGGGCGAGGGCGGGCGGGGAGGGCACTTGCGGGCGGTGCACGAGCGCCTCGAGCGCCTCGACGCGCACGCGGAGCGCGTCGTGTTCCGCGAGGGGGACGTATTTCTCGGTTCTAAGAGGGGGAGGGTTGGTTGGTTGGTTGGTTGTGATTGGAGAGGGGAGAAGGGGGAAAAAGGGAAGGGAACAATGAAATGAGAGAGTGTAGGAGGCTAGTGAGGGCGATAGATAGGAAAGGGAGGGGCTATTTGTGGTTGAAGAGAAGAGAAGAGAAGAGAAGAAAAGTGAATGAGATATGAGATAAAATGGGAGGCTTGGGAACTAGCGGTATACGGCAAGCCGTGGCGTGGAAGCAGCATGGGATAGGGAAAGAAGCATAGAATAGACAAAGCGGAAAGCAATGGGGAAAGAAGAACGCGCCGGGAATGTGAGAAGAGACGCGTCGAGGTTGGGATGCAGAACGGGAGAGGGAACGCGCGATAGGCGGCGACAGGAGGTGGAGAGGGGGTAACGGAACAGGGGGGACAAAGTAAATTGGGACGGGGGCGAGCGTGGAGAGAAGGGGAGGACGTTGGGTCATGGGAGATATAGGTGGATGAACGGGTGGCAGGAATGAATCGATGAAGGGTGAGACAGAACGGGAGGGATATATACAAGGAAGAGATGGGGCTGGGATGGGAAAAAGCGCGGTGGAAAGGAATGCACCACATGGTGTGGCGAGAACGAGAAAAGGGACACGTCGCGGGCGTAGATGGAAGAAAGGGCTGAGAACTCACGCAGGCTCGATGGCGTGCCACTGGCACTTTGACTGGTCGCCGCGGCGCACGCACGGCGCGCACGGCTGGTTCCTATAAGTGGTGGATGCCGTAAGTACGCGCTGGGGCGACGCGGATGCCGGCAGCGCACCCACCTGTCGCAGCGGATCTTGCGGCGCTTGCACTCTGCTCGCCAAGTCAGCGTCGGCGTCGGCGATGGATGCAGGGGAATGACCTACCGGTGCAGCTGAGCGGCTGGCGGCGGCGGCGCTTCCTTGGCGGCTGGCCGTCGGCCTGCGGGCTGTCCTGGTCGTCGTCGGACGGCGGAGCGTGCGCTGGCGGGTCAGGCGGGGGCGGGGGCGGGGGCGGGGGCGTCGGGGCCATGGGGGGCAGGTAGGGATGGAGCTGCCTTATACTCGGGAGCAGCGGGTGGTTGTGGTCTGGAGGGTGCGGGCCGGGGCGGGCGGTCTGGGTGTGGTGGGGCAGCATTCCAGTCAGCAGCAGCGATTCCTGTAAGAGGCTGGCGTACTTGAAGTGATTCTGCGCTGCCCAGTTGGGACTAGCCAAAATGAATAGTGTACCATTTCGACCAAGTGTTCAGTCACGGGTCACACCCCTGGCCGAAAATCACTTTAGCTGTTTCCGAAAACGTTGGCACTGCTCCGAAAAATTTGCTCACTTTCGTTTTCATGAAGCGCCAAGGATTACTGTTTTGAGCACGGATCAGCTGCCGCTTTGGAATGTCCAAAGTCAATGCATATGCCCCAAAAGCTGGCCGGAGCACTAAAAACCACGGAATATCTTCATGGGAGTTGTGCTATGACTTCTTTCATCCAAAGTACGCTGTCTCACCAACTACATAAATCGTCCGCAGAACGAAGCCATCCGAAAACGGTAATCCTTGGCGGTCCATCAAAACGAAAAGTGAGCAAAATTTTCCGAGCAGTGCCAACATTTTCGGAAACAGCTGTAAATCAAAAGAAAATCTATCGGACCCCGGACATCGATTTTTACCAAATCGATGAACACTAGGTCGAAATGGTACAGTAACTTGACAGTAACAATACAGTAAGTTGAATCTGGAGATACGGCAACCGGCGTCGATTACTAAAATGGATCACGCATTGAAAGGGGCTGGCGATTATCACATCTCTGGTTGGTTTCGAAATCCGAACGGAGCGTGCCTCACAAGCGACGCGAAGCAGGTCGCCGTCGCACCCCCCCGATAATACTAAGATAATACCATTCAAGGCTAGGGCCGTGTCTGGACAAATTTTTGACGATTTTGGGTCCGAAGCTAGGTCCTGTCCGGACAAAAATCATGGGTCTGGACCAAAATTTTTGGCGGAAACCATCCTGAGATCGCTGAATCAGCTCGAATCTGTGCACACACCAGGACAATGTGTGCAGCGAGAAAATTTGGGACTCTTTATGGGCCGTGGGAGCGGAAAATTACTCTTTTTGGCGATTGCGTCATGGATAGGCTCGGTCTTGTCGGGACAAAAACTGTGGAATTTGGCCAAAATTTGTCCGGACAGAAATCGACGGATCCGGGAATTTTGTGACCTAGCCTCCAATGGTATTATCAGTCCTCCGCTATGTCCGCACCGTCGATCCCCGTTCCTGGAACTCGCCTCCGCGTGCTATCTCAATCCAGCTCGGATCTCCCCCCGCCTCCGATTCCTATTTCCCCGCATCCGACACACCGCACAGCACGGGCCGCCGCGCAGCCAATCGCGGGGGAATGAGAAGCCGTCGAAGCGTTCGTGTTCGACGTGATGGGCACACGAAGTCGCCGCACCGCCCCTTTCGAAATTCACCTTGGCACACCCGCAATCTCCGGCGCGGATCGTTCCGTACACGGCAACACCTCGCCATTACCGCACGTGTATTACTGGAATACAGCGCGCGTGACGAAACGCGGCTAACTTAATTTCTTCAGAGTCATACAGGTTGTGCTGGCTGACTTGTGTCCTTTATTCTTATTCATTCAATAGCAAGTGTACCCGTGCCTCCCAAGGACCCACGTCACGCCATCATGCATCACTGGACCCCGGCGAACACCCATCTCTTCTTTAAATTTACTGATCTCTTCTCACAAGTTGTCAGTGTTCGAATTCGGAATCCAAGTTCGCGTCCGGATGCGGACGCATGACGACGGGAGGAGCCGCTCGCGTGCCCCGTCGGGCCCCTCCGCGTCAGGCGTTCCCACTAATACTGATCCCCTTTTCGAGCGCTGGCGCGTTTGCGGAACCCCTCCAGCGATTCCTGCGAGTGGGGCAGCGGATTCTCGCCATCCAGAAACACAAGCCCGACAAAGGCCTTGGTGTGTTCTCGCACGAACAGATGCTATGCCAACCGTAAGGTCTCGTGATTCTGCCCTTCTCTTGTCTTCTCGTTTTCCACTCGCTTCCCGGATCCCGTCGGGCAGAACCCATCGCTACGGCTACCACGACGCGCGGGTGCACACGTAGTCGAACGCGGACGCGGGGCGGCCCCCCGATTCCGACTCCGCATTCGCACGGACTACGATGACTACACGGCAATACAGCGCGCACCACGAAACGCCGCACGCGTATTGACATTAATATTGATATTGTCGACGTCCAGCTTTCCGTTACCTGCCCTTCAAGTTCATTCAGCCGTACGCCTCTAGTTCATTCAACTCGCTCGATGTCACCCCCAGCGAATTCCCAACTATTCGAGTGGAGGGATGTAACCCGGATTCGGACGCATGACGACGCCCGTGATCGCGACCCGATGTTTGTTCGTTCCCGTTTCAGTGCTGGCTGCGCTGCATTGGATTCGTGAAATTGGATTCGTGACCTGGAGTGGGCGTGTCTTGTTGGATTCCTCCAAGTGCACCCGCGCATCGATATCGATATCACACCTCGTCTCCGGCACGCTTCCCACCATCTCCGCGTTGATATTCTAGAACAACGCGGACCGCACTCAACCAGACAACGGTGTTCGTGGAAATGATCCGATACATATGCGCTCTAATCTAATCTTGTTTTGAAATAACCAGCCACACGGGCGCGGTCACATGTGGCGCAATACCCACTGGCATTTGGAGTTTTCCCAACCAACAGACGACATCCAATTGATGACGACTGCGAGAATGGCCTCAGGCTGCACAGGGAATAGCCCCCGGAACAGACACGACCTTGAAAAACTGCCATCAAAATTCCCTACGAAAAAATGGCTCTAAATTTTACTTGGTACGCAAAATTTCACGCCCTGTCCATTATATCCAAGTGGATGCGAGAATGGTCTGCACGGCGACCTCGCTCGCAACTGATGGCTCCCGGATCCGAAATGACGCGACCTTGAAAAATAACCGTCATCAAAATCCCGCGACAAAACAAATTTTCTGTACACTACTGTTCGGGTCTGGTGCTTGGGATGATTCTTAGGCTGGAAATGGCGCGACCTTGACAAACCGTCACTGTCGGAATCCCCCCCCCCCCCCCCCCTAAAAAAATTTAAAAAAAGAATGAAACAAAAAAAATGGGCGCCAATTGCTGTTCTGTTTGCCCGGACGCTGAACTGAGATCGTGACTACCGCAGCAATTCGACCTTGAAAAAACTGTCGGCTGCTGTTCAGGTTCAGGTCCGGCGTTCGGAAATTTCGCGAGGTTCAGAGCCCTGAGCCTAGACTGAGCGTTCAGTTCTGCTCAGGCTCGAAGCGGACTTTCCTAGCAGCACTTAGTCCGTTCGCAAGTGGGGCTGTTGGTTGTGCCAGTGGTTGGTTGGGTGTGTGCTTTCAGGCCCTCCACACGCACCACACCACGTGTGTGCGCTGCGCAGAACTGCCGCTCGAATCGATATTCGGACGTCGAGCCTGCCGACGCACAAGCGTCGTCCGAACGTCGCGGCAATTTCACCGCTAATTCTGCGCGGGATTCTCCAGGGTGCGGTGTCGCGGAATGTCCTCCTTTGACGACCAGAGGGTGTACACTCGCGCTCTGCTTTGTGCACCTCGACGCTCGGGATGCAGTGGTCTACGGATAAAAGCAGGAATATATTCGAGCGAGTGTAATTATATATATCAAAGGACATCGCGGCACAGAGGTCCTCTGAATTCCTTCGCCGCTTCTTCGGCATGAATCCAGCTTAGCAGCCCCGGGGAATCCTCGCAGAGGAAATTCTGCGACACAGATCTGATTATTTATTCCCCAAGGCTATGTAGGAAGCGCTCGGACAGCAGGCGCAGGCGGACTTTGCGCACAGGATGCGCTTATCACGAACGTTGCTTGAGTTTCTGAACCGAATTCGTCGCACACCTACGATAAGTTGACCCACGGTGCAATCTCGTCGATTTGGCACGGGCGTTGCGGTGAATTTTATTGGCTCGATGCGAATAATAATTTTGGGTTTTTCAACATCGGCTTGGGAGTGCCAGGATTTAATTTAGTTAGCCTACGGGCAAGAACCGTAAGTGTCGGTTACTTATTCATATTCTGTCTGATTATTATCAGCATTACTGCGATATATAACGATTCCAGTTGGGGTGGGGCGTTAGGTTCGGACATGCCAAGTACTCTTAAGTTGTCAGATATCGATATTAATTCTACAAGCCAATCAGATAATTAGTCCAGGCACCTAGTTTAATTGAGCTAGAGTCGGATCTCTGATGATTACGATTGACAAGCATGAAGGCACAGGAGACATTTGGGAGTTCAACAGAAAGACGGGCGGCCGACGCAGCCCGGCTCCTGATCATTATTGCAAGTTCAATTCTTCCACCTACGCCCGTCTTCGGAGTAGAAGTATGACTTTTCTAGCAGCGGCGGTATCGTCGCATATCACTAGTAATGCAACCTCAACAGTGATTCTTCGAGTTCTTAAGGAGTGGAAATAGAATCAAGTGCTCAGATGGGCATAGCCGGCTGGCCGTGGCGAGTAAAGAGACATCTCCGTTCGAGCCTTCGAATTAATTTCGCGAATTCCATAAATTTTTGAGATCTAAACTCTGATAGGCTTCTCCACAGCTCCCAGCCAATCAGAACCTCAGAAAATTTCGATTTTTCGAGTGCAGATACACTCTGTTAAACAGTCGAAACAATGCCCTCGCGGCATAGTCGTTTTGTTCCCCACTTTGGCCGGGCATTTTGCACTACTATATCTTTGCTGTGTATGTGCATCAAGCTGCACACAGAGGTCGTGCACTCGGCCTCTCGACTGCGACGAAATCGAAATTAGATTTGCGATATATATCACCGAGGGTATATTCCCACCTCCGCCTAGGAGTGCGCTCGGAATATAATTATTTCGCGCCGGATGATCTCCAAATTACGACCCCCAAGTCAGGACTGAAACACAGATAATATGAACCAAAGCGAGCGTGACGACGGGACACCATTGGGATTCACCAATTGGGACTTCAACTGGCTGAATTTGCAGATATCCCAGCGTCGACAGTTAGCGCGTCAATTTTTTCGGTCGTTCTCATGTGAGAACGGAATGTCGAGACCGAAAAAAATGTGGAGAGACAAACATATCCGCAAACTGTCGACCTCATGACGCGTCGCACAACCACACCAACACCGATTAATGCCAGTCTGCAGCGGATCTTACAGCAATTAATCGATATCGATGTACGGACACACAGATGCACAGCATATCTATGTGCATGATACCACTATCGGATGGCACTGGCCAGCCTCCTGGTCGTGCTGTAATATTAGTCCGAATGCATGGATCAAACTTAATTGCAACTGTCGACACACTGGCAACAAGTCAATGTTGTTGTTATTGTATTAAACTGGACAGGAACAGGCTAGGCTGATATTTGTATGTTGTTGGGCAGCTTAGCCCGAGTGGGACTTGGCAGGGGTCCTATGGCCACAGGTCAGCTGCGAATCAGACAATTGATAAATATGCACAAGGACTGCCATAAATGCCGGTCTGCAATCCTGGAGAGTGGAGCAGCTCAACCATAAGAACAGATATCAATCGTTGCATGGATGTAAGTCTCGACGTTGGTAAGGTTGTGAATTTGTGGGCCGTGCCGTGTTTGTGGACTGAGAACTGCCGCATGATCCCCAGTCCGATTCGGTCGTACCGCACATTGAAAAGGCTGAGCCCGCATTCGTGGATGATCCGAGACAAGATGAGTTAAGATTAAACAGCGAATTCACGGGACCAGACTCGATGAGGTCACGACTCATATCACGGAGCACGGGGATAAGGGCCTGTACGGATGCAACGGAGATGTGGCAAGCGAGGTACAGTAGAACGACGTGCAAACCTTGGACTCGAAGACGGGAACAACACGAACCCATAATGGTAAGATGATGGAGCAAATTTCCATTGGTCCAAAAAACACTATATAGTTGGAACTCGCCACCAACCTAGCAATACCGGCGTGATCTTGGGTGGAAGTAAATTGTTCTCCCTGCGCTAGAGAGCTGAAGATGTCCCTCAGCGCGACGAGTCGCCAGAGGGAGACCAAATATCAGCCCGTGACGTGAACTTTCGAGAAATCCGTGAGCGTGTGGCTTGGCTTATATTGGCCCCGTGTCACGCACGGACCAGGCACGTGTGCGCCAACTGTGTAAAGGCGGAGCTTGAAAAATTTATCGCTTCTTTACAGTCGCTGCATTTGCTCTACATTGAGCTGGTGTGCCCAGTGTGGGCACACGATGAGCTGCGGCGAGAAGAGTGGTTGTTCGGCCGACACTGGGCATGCCATTTATCGTTGCTCTTACTGGTCAAGTGGCTAATCAGCGTTGGAAACATCTTTTATTGACTATTAATCTATGAACTCCCCTGTTGTCGCTTGCTATCTTTCCATACTTTCGAATGAATACCCGACATCTGTTCTACCCTGCTCTACAGTGTTCTACTCGCACGAATGCATCTCCTGAGATTATCAATCTTGGCTGTAGGAATTCTGGGTGAGCTCAGACGCGGTGTTGACTAATCTCGGCTCCAGATGTTTGGGTGTGGCGGAGTCCAAAAGCGGAGTCAAAAAAATGATGCAAAAGACGCGCGGGAACCCACACCCAAACATCTGGTGCAGCTCGCTTGGAAACCATT
>JARGXW010000198.1:0-221385 GCA_029204085.1 Mycena sp. CBHHK59/15
GTGGTCGAAACGAAGGGGCGGACGGAAGGACAGGTTTTGGCGGCTGTATGATCAGTGCACGGAGAAGCGCGAGCAATTTCATGACTATTTGGGTTTGAAAATGATGTTATTGTAGGGCTGACGGATGCTGACATACTGAGAGGGCCGCGAGGAAGCTCGACGGTTGGTATCTGCTTTTGTTTAGTGTGGTCAAAGCACCGCTCACCCTGCCCCGCTAGGAACTTTGTCAAGTAGTCGCCGTCTTGTGCCATGCTGGTGACGCGATCAGAGGGAGGGTAATACAGAACGGCTCGACATACTAATGTGTATACGCCTGTTCCGCGGCAACAATCAGATTGCGAAAGCGCACACCGAACCACGTAGTGAATGAATGGGAACCGCTGGTCCTCACGTGCAGAGCGCATAACAGGACGAAAGCGTCACCCACGACTTTGTTCTCTGCGACCTCAAACGGGACCTCTCCAGCGGCGTAGACTCCGGTCTTGATGAGGAATTGTGTGTAGACATCGGTGGATAGTATAGATTGGCGCATTGTCTGATTTGGCAAACACTGATCGAAATTCTCTAACGATACTGCATGAATACCTCGAAGAAGGTTTGAGGATGACAAGGGACCACGGGTAGCAAGTGTTGGGCTAAGGCTGAGTACAAGGTCCAGTTTCCTAGAACACGCAGTTGCTCCAGCTGCCCTTGCGTCGAGATCACAGCTTCATTCCACGTCTTGTGTGATATTATAGGGAGTTCGAGTCGGAACGTCTTGCAGGATACGCAGCGGTGCACAACGGCAGACAAGATGGATGATAAAGCACTGGTAGCCATGGAACGAAAGTGAGAGTCAGAGACCGTGAACTCGAACAAAGCGGGGACGTCGATGACGAGGGAGCTTGGGGGAAGTGCAAGGAGGAAGCTGAAGAGAGTTGAAGTGAAGGGAAGGAAATCCGTTACGTAAAAACTTGTTGCCCTTTTCAACCAACACCAACTCGTTACTCCGCGATACCCCACCGTCCTCACGAAGCCAACGAGAAATTGCACAGTCTCATGATCTATACTATAGAAACACGCGTATCGAATGCCGTCCATGACTTTATTTCCAGTGCTTCCTTGGTTTTGCGTTTTCCTCCTGTATCCAATAGCACTTGGGAGACTACCTTGGCCCACACACAACAAGAATTGAGTGCAATGCGCTCCCACGGACTGTTAGCCTTGTACTCGTGCCTCGCGCAGGCACTCATAGGCGCAATCGAACGACGGGATTTCCTTCATGTATGTCGTCGCACAGCTTCGATCTCCCCAGAAGATCATCTCCAATCCATAGGATCTCAAACCACTCTGTGAATGCATACTCTCTGACGAGGTTCTGACAAGAATTTTAGTCAGAGCGGGTGTCAACGACTCATATATTTATGCCGAACAAGGCGGTACAGCATTCTTGGTCTTTGTCGCAATGGTCATCATGGACAGAGGTGCTCACGAAATTGTATCCTGGTTCTCCCAAACCTTCGATCCACTAGTATCCGTTGCCTGTGCTGCTTGCGACGCATGGTAGCATTATTGACCCAACTTGATCTTTTACAGTATGATTAACCAACGTTCTCCAGGGATCCCACACCCGAGAGACCCTCTAAACGGACATTGGTGCCAGACGACGACGGCTCGAACTTCAAGCGTCGAAGGACCGGTACCGGAACGTTTGAAACTGGACCTCTCCCGTCGAGTACGTTCAACTGTCCTACTAGCGGAAACCTCTCTTAATCTTTTTTTGAAGCGCTGGTTATCTTAGGACAATTGCGGCTACGCCAGATGCTCTCCGCACCTGAGCGGGCTACTCCCCAGATGCTTCTCGTGCTAGGTGCACGCAGCATACCGACAGGACCGAACACGGCGCGATTCCTAGCGAACCGAATGAAGAAACTATCGGTGCAGCTCGAAACCCAAGAACCCCATCCAACGACTCCAGGCTTGATCAATGCCCCAATATCTTTGAGTGCCGCCGAAACTCTTGCTCATTGTTCCAGTACGAAAGCTGAACTGCGAAGCCGTATCACGAAGACGCAGAACCTCAATATCGCCCCGAAGTCAGCTCATGATCTTAAAACATCAGAAACTATACATGCTATTCCATTCTACGCCAACATACCTCCAGGACCTAATAAAGCTTCTATCAGACCTCTGGATCCCGAAACCTCTCGAAACCTGGCAGGAGCTACTGGTACTTCGTCTGATGCTCCATCTGTTGGCTCTACTTCCTGTGCAATGGACATCTTGAATGAACCAAAGGATTTCGAGGAGGCCGCAGTCTTGTTTGTCACCGACGCCATCGAGATGGTCAAACGAGCAGAACTGTTGGCAACTCCAATCATAGACTCGACCCACTCTGAACGAAGTCAAGACGGCGCCGGCGATATCTCCTGTGAACTGCCGGTTGTAGATTCAGAAGAGCTCCAACACTTCGAGAAGAAGAAAAGTAAGCGAAGCAAAAAGAAACGGACCGAACAGACTACGGAGAATACTTTCGTTGCGGTAACCCTTAAGAGGACGAAGAGGTATGACTTGTTTCCTTCGACGTGAAACTTTCCACTGAGCAAATTTCTCTTGCATTACTCGGCGCTCGGTTCGCTATTTCTCTCCAGCAATGCATTTTCGCTAATTAACGTGTCCAGCGCCAGACGTGCGGGCGATAATCTACCTTTAATGGAGTCGGAAACTGCCAATCTACAGCCCGACGATTCTCCTGCTTGGGTCAGCACTCCAACTTGAAAATCGCGTCATAATCCTGATCGGTCCTTCCGGGCCCAAGAAGAATGTCCTGGGTATCGCGCCCCTGCTCCTTGACTCTGCGGCATGTAGTCCCACAACGAACGAGCGAGACATGGACCTCTCTGACCAACAGACGCGCCTTTCCACGTAAACTTCCCGTTTCGTCTCTGCAAAACCATTCTGGTGATGATGATTTTCTCCTTTTTTGCATAATTAGTAGTAGGACACATGTTTTAAACCCGTCAACTGGATCCATACATACAACTAAAAGCCGTGTAGTAAGACACTTGTCTCCTCTAACGACCATGCACCAGAATTAGTTTGTCCATGTTTGACTTGAACGGTCTGTTTGATCAATTTCCTTACTTTAGTGGTCGATTTCCATCCACGACTTTCGCAACTTGTGCTGCGTTCGGTACCTTAGCAGTGCAGTGTGGTCTCTCAGTCCCTGCAGCTGATCTCGACTACAAGACATACACCCTGCAATCACTATCCATGCTCGAAAGCGCAAGGCCTGCTCTCTTATTTTCAGCCTTTTCTCGGGCCATTTCGTCCATGCCAAAACTGAATGCAAGAATGCAGTTGCTGCAAACCCACCTGCAATTATGGAAAGATTTTGACTTGGATGCATTGTGTCATCCATTCGGCCATTCCGAAGAAGTTACGTTTGGGCAATAGCGATATCGGTGCAAATGAGACGTTGCCATGGAATCATATTACTGTGTCGCAGTGGAGCAGAGCTACAACTACGACTAGGGCCTGAGCTATATCGTGAAGCGAGGGATATGAAAAATGTCGTCAATTTGTTCTCTACCCTGATTTTTTTAATCCACATCGACACCTACGTCTGAGCTCCTCTCGTCCCATGCCACTCACAAGCACCTTCGCTCACTTGCCATTTTTCCACACGGCGGTTGCTCTGCAACCCCGAATCCGAATCTCTCCTGTTTTCCACGCTACCTATACCCGATGTCCGTTCATCCGTTTCCCATTTGCGACGCCCCTTTCCTACCTCCTTTCTGTGGCTGCGACACGCACTGCATCCTCCTTCCACTCCTCCCTCTCATTGCATGAGCACATTCCTCTTTGCTTCCGTTGAGCCCTGCGTCCGTTGTCCTCTTTTCCGTGCTCCTTCCGGCTGTTCGCGTGGAACTTCGTCCGCCTCTCCTTCCATATCCCCGACATTTTTCACGCTTGTCCTGTTCACTCCTCGCGTGTGAGTCTCTTCCTCCTCGGCTTTGCGCTCACCGTCGTTGTCATCGTGGTCTTTGCCTCCCCAATCGCTCTTCAACTTCAATGTCTAAATATGGAAATGCATGTTGTGATCACGTTCATCTCGTATTCTCTCAGTGCCACTTGTTCAGTCTCCTCAGGGCTTATGATTATGGCTTGGTAGGTCGGGTACAAAGTCCGGACAAAATCTGAAATTTAATCAACTGAAGTCAGGTGGGAGTCCGGACAAATCGAGAGGTCAATGAGCGAACCTCAGATCCACAGTCCGGACAAAGGAACTTGGGTGGCCCAGGTCAGATTGGGGTCCGGACAAAAATTTTGGCCTGATCATCAATTTCCTCACTTATTCGAGTGCCACTCAATTTGCCTATCTTGTCAATGTGAAGTATGCCACTGCCAAACTGGGCTTTGTAGACAGTGCAGAATAGAACAAAATAATATTCAATAAGTATTGCTTGTGAATTCAATTTTTTGGCGATTTTTTTTTGGCCCTGGGAAATTTTTAGAGCAACAAATAGGTTAGATACACAGTCCGGACAAAAATTTTGCGGACCTCTGGCCAGAAGCAGAGTCCGGACAGAAATTTTGGACCCACTGTGGCCAAAAGTCCGGACAAAACTTTGTGACGGGCTAATTTCGGTATCTGACCTACCAAGCCATAATCATAGGCCCTGTCTCCTCCCTTGTGACCTTATTTTGGCGCGACCTTCTGGTTTCTCCGAATTCATTCCGCTCCCTATGTCATCCACACCACCCGTTTCAGCTTTCCTCCAGATTGGCGATGCCACCCCAATCGACACCTTTGCGATGGAGGCGAGGATCAGAGAGCTGGTCTTTGAGAGAAGAAGGGAGATGAAAGTAAATGAGTAGACGGCTTCCCCGCATTCTTTCCCGCATTCTCATCCCGGAAAAGTTCACCTCCCGCAATATGTGGCCTCTCCTGGTGGCATAAACAACTTCGTTCCCGAAAATATACCCCGCTCTCCAACCACGAACCCTTCATCTCAGGAGATCTTCACGCTGTTGCCTTCACGACCGGTCTGTAGTCACTTGAGATGTTTTAGATCTTACTTAATCAACGGCAATACTGTTTACAAACCAATCCCCAGGCTATGATTTTCTGTATTAGCGACGACGCAGAGGACAACAACGAATGATGTTCGGACTTCACGGGGAATTACGGGACCTATCACGAGTCATTAACCAGCCCTGATGACTACTAACAGCAATCTTCACATTTGTACAGAACATATACAGTTATTCATAAGTATGTATTCCAGCATTCTAGACGGCTCCAGTCAACTTCACGATATTCTTATCAACGAATTGGTGAAGATCAAAACCCCCCTCTGGTGCTTTGACGACGCCCGCTTTCTCAAGCATTCTGTAGATGAACGGATTTTGAGAAGAGCGAGACAGATCACGAACTTCAATACTTGCCTCAGTGTGTCGGTGATGACTTTACTAGGGATGACCATGCAGTCTTCAGGGTATGCGACAGTCTTCATCCAAGCCTATGGGGATTGTGACTCTGGAACAGGACAAATGCAAAATACGTACTTCGATATCCTCCTGGGGGTAGCCGAACTTGGCTTTGATGACCTTCACATTGGGTCCAGTGCGATTAGCGGCCGAATCAAAATCCTTGACGTAGACGGATAGACCGGTCATGAAGGAACGAAGGCTATCCGGAGGAGTCCTGGTCGGCGATGGGTGGGCAGCGATGAGCCACGACGGCCAAGGCGTGGGAACAGATCCGATCTAAGTCATAGGCCGTATGGTATGAATTTTGGGGGTAAAAAATGGCGAAATCAACGTACGAAGCGAGCTTCGCCCGCGTCGACAAACGGCTTGGTAGTGAACCATTCCCACATGAACGCACTGGTCGATCCGTCATTTACTGAATCGATGAGGCCGCGAATATCATGATTGACTAGGAGATGTTAGAAACCTTCCAACCCAAGCACAATGGACACACTTCGGAATTTGAGATCTTCTGTGGGCCATCCCTGTTGCGAGGCCATCACGTACGCCATGGTTTGGCTTCCGCTTCCTAGGCGAGAGATTCCAATTGTAGTTCCTTTAAGATCCGAGATATCCTTGAACTTCGTGTCCTTGCCGGTGATGACCGCCCTGAGACTGGTTAAGACCATCTAGGCCATGTCCCATCCATGAGCGTACCAATTCAATGGAGTAGAGACATAACTCCCGCACAGCTTGTAGGCCGTAGAGCCGTTCGCTATCCCAGAAATCAAAGGGTCTGTGAGAGCTCTGTTTGGCAATCTAGGTGAGCAAGATTGCGGGGTTTATAGTCTCTTACATTGCCACATCGATCTCGTCCTTGGTGAGACGGGAAATCAGCTGGCCCGTTCCGCCTGGCCATGTTACAATAAGTCCAGATCGGTGTATAAACCTAGTGATGTACTGGGACATTCGACCAACGTAAACGTCTCATTCTGATCAGCGTCATGATACTGCAGCAGGGGCGTTAAAAAATGCTCTCGCACTATTGAGCGCGATGTGGGTCAATCCATAAGCACAGACTGTAAGAATAAAATAGTCACGAACCATATCCAACTCGTAGAGGCATGACGATCGACGTTCAAAAGTACCAAGAAAGAAGATCTAATCAAATCTTATCGGCTCTGCCGGTGTTTGCCGATGTATTTGGAATATCCCACGGTTGTTGCTGCAAGTTCGTTCACTCTCATTGAACAACGATATTGATGTGATATGAGGACCACATATGTATGTGCTTGACAGCTCCCCCAGTCTCTCTGCGGCCCGGAATGTACTTTTCTACTGGCCGCCCTCGCTTGCACAATGCACTCTATGCTCAGGCTCACCTTGGCAGCGCTGGAGTTCGGGAGCTACTTAGTGCGAACTAGCAAATTATGAGTGGCTCCTGTGCTCACCACGCCCACGGCCTACACTCTACATATACAAACAGGCCTTATGCCGCTTTGGACCCATCCCCGCTTCAGTGGACCCACATCATGTCTTTTCGCACAGACCGCGTCCGCCTCGCAGTCCTTCTGACAAGAAAACCTGGTATGAGCAAAGAGGAGTTCAGTCGATATTAGGCCGAGACGCACGGGCCACTGTTCACGTCTCTGGAACTTACGAAAAAGAACCTTTTAAAAGTATGTGTACACCGTTTCTGGACCCTTGTCCAAAAAACGAGGATATACATGCCCATGTCAACGAGGAGACTGACAACTATATGAATGGGATGGGTCTTTCGGTGCCCGGATGGGATGGAATGGTCATCTTTGAAGGTTGCAGTTTGCAAAAATCTTCGAGGCACCTGCATATAAGTTGAATTCTTTCTTCCTGGTGCTGATGCCGCTGGCAGGTTCTCCTAAGTGATGAATATGAACAGATTGTGTCGCCAGACGAGGAAAAGTTTATGGACCGCAAGACAGCGCAGTTCATCCCCCTTTATTTATTCACGATGATTGCCAAATTGTGTAACGGACGCGTGAGGTACTTTCTCAAATCAACGCGTACTATGTCTTACTTCCGGACTCCCACTACTAGTGCCCGTTGCAATTTTTTTTTTTCCAACCTGAGCGTTCGAAATCTTAACAGAGAACAGCATGTCCTTGACTACGTTACACAACTGTTCCGGCTGTGCGCTACCAGACAATCGCGGGACCTGTCTGGAGCAATCGGATTGGGTGGCTCGTCACTCCAAGATATCTTAGTCCCTTTCCGTTGGCTGAGATGACGAGATCTTGTCTTAAGTTGGCTCATACAGCTTACGTGGGACCACCTCCAACCGTCTTGCCATGTCCTCGCTGTAGTATGGATAAGTATTCGCTCATTCGGTTGCTCACATTCGGCATGCGCTGACGTATTTCTGACTCGGATCCGTCTTACCGTCTCCGCGTATCCGCACTGGATAAGTATTTCTGGCAACCGCTCAGCCAGTGTTCATCTGCTAATTTCGGTCTCATCTGAATCGTCTTCTGTATCATTACACTATTTCTTTCCGCGCAGACCGCGTCCGCCTTGTCGCCTTGATTAAAAGGAAATCCACCCTCAGCAAGGAGGAATTTAGCCGCTTAGTATTGGTCTGGAAAACATGGCGCTCTATTTTCGTCCTTGACATTGTGAAAACCAACCTAGTCAAGTATGAACAAGTCCGTCCATTGGGCGCCCCGTTGAGTTCACAATTCAAGGTTACATCACGACAGGCCCATAGAAACGAGACAGTGCTCCTGCAGTTAGTGCAGAATATGGGGGCTCCGATGACCGACTGGGACGGCATGGCTATTTTCCGGCGAGAGCTATGCCAAGATCTTCGAGGTCTGGTCCACTCCCATCCCAACGTTTTCCCGATCTGATAGAAACCATAATTTACCTAGGTTTTCCAAAGCGAGGAGTATGCCAAGGTCGTAATCCCCGATGAGGAACAATTCCTTGGCCGTAAAGGAAGCCAGTTGTTTCCCCTCGATCTGATTACGGTGATCGACAAGCAGACATGTTTTATAGCGAACCTGTACATGTATGTACAATGTATAATATTTTATCCGTATATTGATTCACGGGTGTGAGCAAGGAATTATGATACACACCGACTCTACAGTGACCAAACCAATGCTAAGATACATCCTCATTTCATCGTCACCTTTCTCGTCAAGCTTCTGATCCGCTCCGCGTTCTTCCTTCTCCTCTCGATATCCACGTCCACACTGGCATTCGTTCTCATGACTCCCGCATTCATATTGGGCGCGACGGTGTAGTTGCGGAGCTCGCTCCTGGGGATTGCTACCGCATTCTTCCGGACGCGGTCCTTGTCCAGTAATCGCCCCTTCGCCATGATAGCATTGAACCTCTCCAGGTTGCGCTGCGAACCCTCGCCGCCCTCTGCTTGCTGCGCAGTAGGAATGACGCGGTCGCGGTACGAGGCAGAGCGTTTGATGATGGGACGCGACCATGTAGAGACGAGGTCGTTGGCGATGCGCTTGATGTCCGGGGTGACGCGCTTGCATTTCGTGTAGAACAAGACGATACGGCCAAGGCCAGATTCTTTGAGGACGGCACCGTCGATGAACTCCATCTTTTTTATGAGAGCAAAGAACTCGCGCTGGATATTGAGCACGGGGAGAGAGCGGTCGGGAAGGGGCTCGAGCCATCGCTTGACAGCTTCTAGGAGGTTGTTGTCGATCATGGATTGAGCGAGAGAAGACCTGGTTGAGTGTGTTTAGGTTTCATTCGAGTAGAGGTGCATGAATAGAACACACTTGCGCAGAGTCTCCATGGCTTCTGGTAGTAACTTCAATTTCGAAACGGCTGGGAGCTTGGCCTCATTAGCTTTGATGTCCTCCTCCGCAGCGTTGTTCATGGTTTCTCGAAGCCGAGCTACCTCATCGTCCGCAAAGCTGTCCAACACCTCATCGTTGCCTTTTCTCTTCTTTGGCCGAGAGCTCTTTTTTGGCTTAAGGATGGCCTCAATTTGCATGTCAAGCCGAATTTTGTTCGCTTTCAACCCGTCAATCCACAGCCTGGCATAAAAGGCAAGGAACCGACCTTGCTCTGGGGGCAGCTCGCTGAGGTCCATGGGCTCAGCTGGGGACCTTCTCTTTCGTTTTCTTTGTGTCGGTCTAGCATCCTCGGTGCTCTTTCCTGGTTTGGAGCGCTTCTTGGGCTTGATAACTCGTTTCTGCTGCACATATTCGTCGGAGTCGGCCGAGGACTCGTACTCGTCCTGCGGCTGCCCGGCGGGAGACTTGCGACGCTGAGGAGCCTGTCGCTGGGGCTCTGATGGGCTGCGTTAGGCCGGGACAGAGACGATGCTTTAGCACCCACCCTGGTCTTCGTCCGACGAAAGCTCTGAGTCGGATCCACCGAAGATGGCACGTTCGAGGTGCTATATAAAAGGAATGAGCGCACTAAAGGCGGTCCAAGCAGCTACTAACGTTTTCTTGCTCTGCCATGTCTTGACTATTGTGCAAGTTGTGCCAGTGCAAGTCCGAAATTATGTGATGGTCACGTCACTCCCAGGCCGTATGTTGTGATTGTCAAATGACCCTTGCCTCTGACATAACTTACAAGATTACAGTGGGGCTGTTGCCAGCCTCAGGGCGGCGGAATGTCTGTCCGCGATCCTGCTCCCTACTAGCTCAGCCTCCTTGCCCCGCCCGCTAGCTTTCGCATCTCCCACTTCCGTGTATTCTCTATTACACATCCCTAGCCCAAATCTTGCGTCAATCGGACTTTTGTACGCGCAGCATGGCCCTTACTCTTCCCTCTCATCCGCCCTCTCTCTTCCCCCCCATGCAGCCAGAAGTGGATCTGCCGTGGGAGAGGTCAGGCATGCCGCCACACCGTCTGCCATCCTTCAGGTCGGAGACGACAGCATTGGACACGGGCGAGCAACTTCGTGTTCCCGCATCAAAATATGTTTGCCGCGTGTCGGCGGCTTCCCAGGTCCCGTGCATGAGCACGCTCTCGTCGGTCATGCTAAAGCAGGCGACGATTGCGCCACTGCTTTCCGCCGCGAAGCACTCCCGGATTTTGGCCTCGTTGCTGGAACAGCTCAGCTGGCATGCCAGCTGGGCCTTTCTCTGTACTTGTCGTGATGCCAGAGACTTATTTTTCAAACCCGAGCTCAAGGACGCGATCCTTTCCCGCTTCGTTCCAGGGTACTCTGTCTGCCTTCGTATATCCGATCCACTCCGGCTGCAGAATGTGCCGGTCGCTCTCGCGGATCTCAATTTCCTCCGTATGTCTGACCCAAATTTACCGCATTACCTTGTTCCGACCATTCCTGGCAGTGATTTCCCAGACTGTGTCGCTGCATCGCTACCCAATGCATGCCTTGGCGTGCCTCTCTGCTTGGCTTCCCAATGCTGAGAAATTGGAACGGACGTCGAAATTCGTGACGTTGACCCAGGCACATTCTCGATTCGTCCTCCTCCTGCAGGCCCTTGCACATAGCTCAACATTGCCCCCACCGCCAGAACCAGAAGAAATCGAGTGGAAGTCCTCGTTCGAGCCCAATCTTCGGCAACTAACTTTCCCAGCACCATTATCGTATATAACCCCGCCATTAGTACCGGAGCCGGCTCCGCCGGTGCGGCATGGGCGCAGCAGATATAGTACGGACTTCGGACGAGCCGGAAAGACCCCCCTGGCGACGCGTAGCCAGTCAAGGCCGCAAAGCCGACTGCCGCTATTCCGAAACAGCAATCCCAAAATCCCTCCTCCTCCTGCTTCTGAACCGCGGTCACTGAAGCATTATACCGCTGGCTGGAGGCGACCATTATCGCGCGCGTCCGAGTCAACTTCAGATGATGAATGGGGGCGAAAGGCCCTTGAACGCCCACACCGGAGATTCGCATCAGTCAACTTTTCCAGCGATTCCTCTTCCTTTTCGAACCCCTCTACCCCCTTCTCCCGCGATTCTACTCGGGAGCTATCTTCTCCACCGATACGTCCAGGCATCTTTCATCATGACCTTAGTCTAGCGACTTCGCGCACCCGAGCTCCCATTCTCCGAGTCTTCGTTCCGTGTGCAGACCTCGAGCTTTCAGAAGACTCTGACAGCATCGCGCAATGCGAGAACCAGCTCTACGAGTCGGGGCTTTGGGACCATCTATCCAGTGGTGACATCGTCTGCAACCTTGGATATGTTCCTCCTCCAGAGGAGCCCGGATCATCTGACGGCAGCCTCCCCGACTCCGCGGGAAGCGAACACGCGTTGCAGAACCGAAGGAAATGGCTCCTATTCAACGGGGAATCCCTCGTACCGTTTAGTCCCCCGGAATCCCTTCCTTTGCGTAACCCGTTCATCCTTCCGTCGCCGTGCTACTACGCGCACGTCATGCCGCCCCTCACAAACCCCGTGTTCACCGTCGACCGCCTGCCTCCATGTGACGACATTCCACAGATGAGACTTGTGAGCTCGTCAACCAAGGTTCGGAGCCCACATTCGCCGACAGGGTTTGCGCTGGTGCAGAAGCCCGTGTGGACAGCCCGCGTGTGGAGGCAGGTCGCTCAGGATGATGACATTGGTCTGGGTTGGCAGGGTGAGTGGGTGCTCGAGGGAGAAGGCACACGGGAGGGACAGAAAGTCCTGCTCGACTGCCTACGGGGTACCAAGTCCTTCTTTAGAGAGTGGCATCTCATCAGAGAGAAGAGTAACGAGGGTAGAATATGGTTCAGGTAAGTTTGCTGAGTTTTTCCGGGCGGCGCCTTTTAATTCAATTCATTACCATTTGCCAGACTAATCAAGACATTTTCAACTAACTGAACGTACATTTTCACTGCTCAACTAATCTCTCATCGGACAATTTCAATATGTATTGACTGACTTTACAGACACAACGGCATACTTTATACTTACCTTAAATCTACATACACATGTGACGCATGTAGTATACGCTATTTAATGACGCTTCGACATTCGTCGATTAGTTATTTTCTCCAGTAGATAGACGCTTTGATAGGTTATATATATGAGACTGTCACCGTCATTCGAAATTCAGATCCCTCTCGAATTATCTTCATCTCCAAGATTACCGCGCCCGGGAATTTCAGGCTGTTTGAAACACATGGAACCTGAACGTTTGAGCGTGCACCTTTCATGTTGAATTCTGTTTTGATTCTGTTGGATTTCCGAAAGTGGAAGTGAGCGTTGTTTGCCCCTGTGTCTTCTGCTGATCCGGACGTTGCCGGAAGGTACTTCGCAAAAACACTCAGTCGATGAGGAAGAAGACTTCGACGACGCGTCTACCGCAAACCCTCGTCGAGCAAATCGGGGATTCCAGCGGCTAGTCTCCCTGTAACTATCTAGCCTCGGTTCTGAATAGTGTCATAAACAGGCAACGACCAGTTCGAGCCTCGCAAAAAATGGTCCAACAAAAATAAGCTGTCCCGCAAGGAACTGCGGAAGCAGGAACGTACCGGGTGCAAGCAACGAAAAGCCGAGTTTTTTTCCTCAGCGACGCCCAATGCCAAACGCGGAGCTGAAGAAGAGCATGCGGATTCACCGAAACGAAAGAAGATCAAGCTCGCGACTGTTGTCAGCGGTGAGCCGAAACCTCTTGACGCGCCTCCCAGTCGCGCGCCTGTGCAGGCAAAGGGCCCCGCCTCGTCTGCTCCGAACCCAATCAAAGCTGTGAAACCGGCCAAGAAGACACAAACCGCGCTACAAAAACTCGCTGGAGGATCCACCTCGAGTTCGCAACTACCCCGCTCTCAAAAGGACAAGGAAGAGGAAGCGTATATCGCCTACCTGGAATCCAAGCTTGGGTACACGAAAGGCGGCAAGAGAAAACAAAAGAGGGAGGACGATGGGTTAGATGGTGCGCTGGTCACGCCAAACTCTCGTTGTGTGCTGAACTCTTTTTGGCAGATCTGTTCGATCTAGCATCGTCATTGGAAGCTTCTTGCCCTCTTGTTAGTTAGCAAACTGCATTTCTAGGAACCTGTACTCACAGTAATATTTAGCACAATGAGCACGACGAATTGAACCTCGAGTCGGATGATCAAGGCGACACTTCGATGTCAGAAGAGTCCGCAGACGAAGAGGAAGGAACGGGATCGAGGAAGTCGATTCAGGCTCGGAGGAAGACCAAGACGACGTACTCGACTCCCTCGCTCCTCCTACTACATCCAATGAGCCGCCTCAAACTGGTAACTATTCTACGCATCTCATCATTGATGACAATTGTTGATACCAGATGCAGCCTACATCCCACCCCATCTTCGAAATCGGCCCAAAGAAGGCGCCGACTCTGAAGACGCTGTGAAACTGATGCGTCAACTCAAGGGTCTCCTCAATAGGTTCACAAGCACTTCATACGAAAGTTTTCTAGTTTACTAAGCTGTGCCGATTCAGGATGACGGAACTGAATATCGCTACCATTTTAGACAGCATCGAGGAAATATATCGAAAAAATCGACGCAATGGTGAAGTTGTCGCCCCAGACCTGCGGACCTCTCCTGATACCCTTGTTAAAACAGATGTTACATCGACTCTTACCACCTTGATTGTCGACGGCATATCTTCGCACTCGTCACTATTGGACTCGTACGTCGTGCTCTATGCCGCGTTCGTCTCCAGCCTTCACAAAATCGTTGGCATTGAATTCGGTAAGATACCCAGCTTCGTTTAGTGCGCATTCTCAGCGTAACTCGCAGCTGCGTACTTCGTCCAGAGGGTGGCATCGGCCTACGATCAGCATTACGACGAGCTCAAAGATACCAGAGCAGCTTCGGATCCCAAAGACGAGGCCGCGACGAGCGGCAAAGAATGTTTGAATCTGATCGTGCTTCTGTCAGAACTCTACAATTTTCAAGTCATATCATGCGTTCTGGTTTTCGACGTTATCCGGGGACTCCTGGACACCGATTTGTCTGAATTTAGTGTAGAGCTGTTGCTCAAGATTGTGCGGAGTGTGTGATGCTCGCTTTCTTCTTGGTCAGTATCTCATATGGTTCCTTGCAGATTCTGGCCAGCAACTGCGGCAAGACGACCCTTCGTCCCTGAAAGATATCATCCAAATCGTGCAGAATAAGATATCCGACCACGATGAAGCTCTGAGGTACGCACATTTGCGCTTGCACTTCCTTCGTTCTTTATCGCCATCTCTAGCTCCCGCACCCGGTTCATGGTTGAGACTCTCACCAATCTCAAGAATAACAAGGTCAAGCGAAACACAACGTTAAATCAAGGCGGTGAGGCCGTCGAGAGGATGAAAAAGTTCCTTGCTGGACTGGGCAAAAACAGACATGGTGGATCTGAATCTTCTTCCAATGGGCAGAAATCTGATATCTGTCTGCAGTCTTGGCACATGAGCCGCTTCGCGTGTCTCTGCAAGATCTTCATTCGGCGGAAAGCAAGGGGAAATGGTGGCTCGTCGGGGCGGCATGGGGCGGTGATCCTCTTGTCGACCGGCAAGACGAAACGCCCAAGATTCAGGACGCTTCGAACGATTTGGGAAACACAGCCCTCCTCAAGCTCGCCCGGAAGCAGGGCATGAACACTGGTATTCGGAAAAGCATCTTCGTTGTATTGATGAGCAGTGATGTGAGTTCTTCCTTCTCCATTCCATTATCTAGTCGCTTTTCAACAATGAAATTAACAGGACTATGTTGATGCTTGTGAGCGATTGGGCCAGCTCAATCTGACAGAGGTGCAGCAGCGGGAGATCGTTCGAGTGCTCCTTCATTGCTGCGGCAACGTGCGTTCACATCTGCAAGCATCGCTCATCCCTGATCCCGATTTCTCAGGAAAAATCATACAATCCGTACTATACGCTGATCTGCCAGCATCTCTGCCGGTCGTCGCACTCGTACAAGATCACGCTGCAGTTTTGCTTGTGGGACTTTCTCCGGGACCTCGGCGAGGTTACGGTGGGCGGCGCCGAGGTGATTAAGAACCTCAAAGACGACGACGGCTTCGACGTCAAAAGCATATCCAGCACGCGCATGAAGAACGTCGCGAAAGCGTATGGGTGGTGGATCGCAAAGGACTGCATCTCACTCAGTATACTGAAGGTGAGCCGCGCGTCGGCACGGGTTTCGAGTATGTCAATAACGTTCGGTCGAGCAGCCTGTTGACTTCACGGCACTCAAACCGCAGTCGCGGGACTTCTTGAAGGAGTTGCTGATCCAGTTGTTTGTCAGCACCCAGGTGGCGACGCCAATGATCAGCTCTAGCGCGAAGGCGGTGCCGACAACGCGCAACCGGGGACCGGTGGAGGAGATCTTCATCAAGGCAAGCCGAGTCGAGACCCTGGCGATGGGGCTGGTGTATTTCCTCACGGAAGCGTTCCGGGATGTCAACGCGACGGAGGACGGGTTCGGGAAGTTGACCAAGTGGGCGTGTGCGGTAGCCAAGGACACCTTACGCACTGGTGTCGATGTTATTCCTTCGTTATCGTGATGACTAACACAAGTCCAACATATCCAGCCTGTGAGCAATTTTTTTGCTGCACACTGACCCCAAAGATGCTGCAAACAATTGCAAGTGAAGACATTTTATCTTTATTTTACTTGTCTAAACCCTCGTTATGGCGGCTTTTTAAACGCGACACTGGAGCAAGGACTACCACTCCTTCCACCAAAAGTATATGTCCGATGCTGTATGCGAGAGCTGGACAAAAAAAGATAAGCATAGAGCCGTGCGCGCTACGGACACGCACTGGTACACGAGCCCCGTTTCTGGGGTCTCAAAATTTGCCCGCAACTCGTCCTCTGTAAAGTTACAGGCTGCGTCGCGTTAATTATGCATCCCGAAAGGCGACGAAGACACGCACAAGTCATAAGGAACATGCCCCCCGGCTTCAAAAGCACTGCGACGCGCCCGGGATAGCGCGACGCTGGAGACTTGCCGCCCTCCTCTTTTTCGGCCAAGGCAATGGCGTCATAGGTGCCTTTGTCCAGCATGAGATCCCATCCCTGCTCCATGTGCGGGAGCCGGGGCGGATCCGTCGCGAGGAAATCGCAGAGGCTGAATGCGATTGATTCGCAATTGTTCGTCGTAGCCGCTATGGCGCTTGCGAGGTTTATCGCGTCCGCGCTGTAGTCGATGCCGGACAGCCTTGTTGGCTCATAGCCCGCGTCGACGAGGGCGAACAGCAGAGTTCCGTTTCCGCTGCCAACCTCGAGTATGGACGCGTCCTGGGAAGGAGGAGCGTGCTCAAGGACCCATTTCACCATCTTCTCGACGCTTTGTGCGCCGAACCTAGGGAGAGTGAGACGATGGCCTGACGGTGCTGCGCGGAATCCAACCAGATCTCTCCCTCATCGCCATGTTCCTGGAAATTTGCGAGTTCAGCCTCGTAGACCTGGTCCCAGCTGGAGAGCGCGATTGGCAGGACGCAGACGGTGGTCGCGGTGGCTTACTGCTCCTTTCTACCGAGCCTGGACGGCTGGAGGTCTGCAACGCTTGTGCTCATCGAGCACTGGCAGTGGTGGGCCGTGGTGGGGTAAGTACCAGATACTAACCCAGTTGGGATCAGGTACTTGGTACGCTGATCAGGTAACGTCGGTAACGGGATCACTTGCCGGTCGGGGATTGTTATCGCCAGCTTCCTTCAAGTTCACTGACGCTTCACTGGTCGGCGCCTCAGTCCTTGCCAGGCGCAAGTCCTTTTATCTTCTCCCCTCGGCTTTCCATCCAGTCCGACCTTTGTTCCATTATGGCCTCCACGTCTGCTTCAAATGTTGCTTCCTCTTCCACCGCTGCCCCCGAGTCCCGGCCGCAGGCGGGCCCTCTGCCGCTCAAACGGGGTGAAATCGGCTTCTCAGAGGAGCAACTCGCGGAGGCAGAAGAGGGCAGGAACGACAGCCCTTCTCCTGCGATGCCTGCACGACACCCAGAAGACAGAGGTGCTCATGCGGCGACCGACCCCGCTGCCCACGCCTCAGATCCTGCTCCCACTGCCCCCGCCCCTTCCGTGACGTCCCATGACTCGACCTCCAACTCTATCTCAAAAAAGAAACACTTTCTTGGCTTCTTGAAACCCAAGAAGATCCCTTCATATGGCGGCCTCCGTCTCACCACCCTGGTTGCTTTCATCTTGCAAATCATGTTGCTCGCGGGCACTATCGTCGGCTGGGTCTTCACTGTCACTCGTGTGTCGCGCTCCAACTCCAGTTCCAATTCCAATAGCAGCCCGGGCGATCAGACGCTCGGGAACGCCTCCACCTCCATCTTCATCCATGTCGTGTTCGGGATCGCTACCCTCGTCCAGTTCCTCTTCCTTGAACGCCGCATTTTCCGTCTGCGCGCTGAACGATACAGCTTCGTCCACCCCGGGGAGATTCTCCCCAGCTCGCGCCGGCGCGCAATGGGGGACCCCTCCATGGGCTTCTCACCGTGGAGCCGTCCGCCTCTCCCTACCTATGCGGCCGCGTTGGCGCAGAGCGGCGTCGGCACTGGGGACGTGGAGGACCATCTCATCGCGGCCCCGCCACCGCCGGCGTATGGTAACACCCGCGGAAGCACGTTCCTGCTTTCCGGGTTCCTGCGCGAGAGCTTGCGGGCACAGAGACCGGTTTCCGCGCAGACGCAGGCGAGCCAAAACAACTTGCAGCCCGCCATGAGCGAGATGAACGAGCGGCCTCTGAGTTACGTTACGATCGACGAGGATTGGGAGGAGGTCCAGAATGCGGAGCGGGCAAGGCGTCTTGAGGAGACCTTGTCCACGTTGGAACGGCCGACTCGTCCATAAGAGGTCGAATATTCTCTGTGCGTGGAAGGCCGCCTTACTTTGTCAGTAATCGTCTAATTTTCTACCAGGAGATATGTTGTATCATTGGACTTTTATCATACCCTCCTTGATCTGTATGGCGTTGAACATTCTTGTTCCGGACTCATTTACAGTATTTGTGCTGACTAGTTTGCTAATTCTACCACTATCGAATACTGTCAAACCCTGAACTGTGTACTCTGACTCGCAAGTCATTTCGAAGGACCCACGCGCTCTCTGCAGAAATCCAGAGGGAGTTAGAAGAATCCAGCGCCATACTGTTGTGTTACTTAGTTATCAATAACAAGTGCACGAAAACATGCACAAGTCATAGAACGCAGACGTCAGAGCTCTGCACGCGAGAGGTTACCTCGTTCCCGAGGTCGCGTACTGCTCGCGCATGCTCAGATATGGGCGTCTGGTGTGGATCGACAGTACTTGGAAAGGACACGGAGGAAAGGGCTGGAAGAATACTGCACATGTTTCGAAAAGGACATTCATAGATGTTCCACACATGGCCTGGGTTAGACTTTCACTTCGTAGTTTCGGGGTCGCAAAAATGAAGGGTTTGTACTGGCACTGTTCGCTGCCATCTGAGCCGATTTTGAATTCCATTCTATCCAGGAGCAGGAGCAGGAGCAGGGAACAGATGATTAGATATGTAGCTGTTGATACAATGGGGCGCGACAGAATACTGGGAGGGAGAGAATTGATTAAAAAAAACGTCAGTGGACGACCGTGCATGGCGAACCAGTGACCGCTCACCTAGTATACATACACCTCTCCGTCTCACCGCTTCCCAGTTTCTCTATCAAGCAAATCCTTTGCTTCATTATTTTACTCGCCAGATATGGCGAACCCCCTCGATCAGGGTGGTTTGCGAGCATGATATTCCGATGGGCATCTTTGATCTTGTTTCGCAGTGTGGGCCCATCTCTAGCAGAAGATTATGAGTTACATTTTGTCCCGTATCGAAAAACCAAGCTCAGGGACGTACTTGAGACCCAAAATAGCGACGGCCTCTTTTCTGTCCATTTTGGCTCGGAAGCCGCCCCTCGCCCACTGCTCCGCCGCGCCCTTGGCGCCAAAAACGCCCTTCTTTACGAGATGTCGGCCCGCGAGTGCTGCAGCGATGGCACCGACGCCGAGAATAACAGGTGTAGCCATGTAGAAGAGAATGTCGCGTCGTGTCAGGTGACCTGCTGGGCTTTTGCTTTGAATTTTAGTCCCCAGATTTGCGCGAGATCGTCTTGGTCGATACGGCGTCTATTCGAAGGATGCAATCGACGGGAACGCGCTCAGCCTCGATCCTGCCCACCTTCCCTGCGTGCAGCCCCGGCAGCGATGTAACCCCAGCGCCTCACGTTCATTTGCCTTTCGCGCAGGCCGCAACGCAAGGCACAGACATATATAGCGAGACGTAAACCAGTAACGTACCCTTCAAAGCTTCAACCACTGCTATACCGACCTCTTCGGCCGCACCAGTATGCCAGACGCGCCCTCGACCGTTGTTCAGAATGTTCTCAAAAAACACCACCCGCCAATTCGTATGACGACTCATCAAGAAGCCAGCATCACCCGTGCTGTTCTGCAGGCTTTCCTAGACACCGTGGAAGATGGAGCAGTTGGTGTCGCTCCTGCATACGGCACAAACTGTGTCCTATCCGTTATCGCCTTCGCTTCCTCTACAGATATTCTCATTGTCCGTCTGTCCAAACGGAAGGAAAAGCGGGGGAAGACGAAAAAGAGGACCAGTCGTCCCCGCGAACGGGATTTTCTACAGGAACTCATCTTTGATGCTCAGTCTCTGACTAAATTTGCCTTTCAAATGGACGTTTTGCGGCCTCCTTATATTTCGATCTGGAGCTCCGCATCCCAGAGCGTGGATCTGCTGTCTACAGTGAAGGACGATCGTTATTCAGTATCAGCGATTATGAACGCGATGGGAGGGAAGTGGGTTTGAACAAGTCGGAGATCGTTTCTCTTTTCCAATGCGACGAGAAGGTCAGCAAAGCCCCTGAGGGTACGAAGTCGGTCTGAGAGCCTGGTGTGCATGGAGGGCAGCAACCATTAGCAGCACGGCGCAACGCTGGCAGGCGCAACCACGGATTGACACAAGCACTATGCCTGAAGCAGTGAGTGATGTCTGAAACCTTGTTTCCTACTGCAATTAAGTGTCTCCAGCATCTCTCCATACTTTCGAAATTGGTCCGCGACGCACGCTGTCTATCAGCGTTGAAGCCAACTCGAGTGACGAACGAAATTGAAAAAGACCATACTTGCAAGAAAGGCCGGCTAGATGTAACTTCGACTCGGTTCAAGACTCGTGTGATGTGTACAGATCAGGTGAGTTCCCTTGCATTCTTCGAGAATTGTGTACCGATTGGACACCAACTAGCGACTCGAGATTCGCAGTACAGCGAAAAGTGGACGGACAGTCATCTCCGGACAAGTAACACGCGTGAATGGACGAGCAGCTCAAATCAACCTCAAGTCTGCTTTACCAGACGGTAATATCAAGGTTACGACGGTGGGCAAAGAACCTCCGACGAACGCCGAAGAGGAGCAGGCCGCCATCATTCGACGCGCTCTCCAAGGTACAGGTACCATATCAAAACGACCTTTCTTTCAGGCCATTTGGTTGCCTCAAGAAACTCCGTTATGGCCTGCGACCTCGTCGTCAAGTCATCTGGACGGCATCCATTTCCCACATGCACTCTTGAACAACTCTCAGAAGAGGGCCGTGACGGCCATTCTTTCCGACAAGCGAATAACTGTAGTACACGGTCCACCAGGAACTGGGAAGACTACGGTCATCGCGGCTGCTGTTACCAGCATCAGTGCTACAGGTCGGGGTAAAACGGTATGGTTGCTCGCCCAGAGCAACGTTGCTGTCAAGAACATTGCAGAAAAGCTTGCTTCGGTTGGCTTCTTCGACTTCAAGATTGTGGTCTCGAAAGGTGTTTTTTTTTGGGTTTGCTGAGTTATATGGTGTTGATGACTTCTCCGTTGTCAAGATTTCCATTTCGACTGGTGGGTATGCGTCACAACGTCCTTGTTCTTTGCTTATAGTTCTCGTTCGCAGGCACGAGCATTTGTACCAGAAAATTGAGCCCAATCTCATCACGTCCAATCAAATAATGGACAGCATCGTGGCCTGCGAGCGACAACTCACGGGCTCAAAAGTTATCCTATGTACTCTAAGCATGCTTTCAAGCCCCAAAATTTCCACGGTCGCCCGGATTGTGCCATTGGAAACAGTCATCGTAGATGAGGCCAGCCAGGCACGCACATGCTCTCTTCGCCTCCATCCTTTGCTTTCTTAATCATATAAGTATGTAGGTTGAGATCGGCAATTATTTGCCAATGATTGATCGGTTCCATAAGTCTCTCCAGAAACTGGTGTTCATCGGAGACGACAAACAGCGTAAACAGGTCATTCACCACACGTTTTCTATACTAACGGCTTACACCACCAGTCGCGCCTTATGGCCAAGGCACTGTCGAATCCTTACAGAGTATTTTTGAGATTCCACATCTTCGGAAGGGCGCTGTTTTTTTGGACACACAATGTACGTGATCTACTTGGTCCTGACTATCAAAGCGGGAAGCGACCTGGTCCCATTTCAGATCGGTTAGTGAGCGTCGGACGATTCCGAGTAAATGTTCATCTCTGCTCTAGTATGCCCCACCAGCTTGGGGGCTTCATCAGCAAATACGTGTACGGAAACAAGCTCAAGACCGTCCATCCCATAGCGACACCATGTTGCTTCTTCTTGGATGTCAAGCAGGGCAAAGAGACGAAGCAGGGCTCTAGTTGGATCGTCGGTCCGGTTACTTCTGGACACGATATAAACATTGATTATCATCCAGAATCTCGCAGAAGTCAAAGTCGCGATAGCCGAGGCCCGTAAATGCCACGAGAAGGGCAAGTCATTCCGGATCATCACACCATACGATGCGCAACGGTCAATGCTGGAGGCCACCTTGAAGAGCTCCAGGATCCCTTGGGAGGACAAGGTGTTTTGCGTCGATTCTTTTCAAGGTCTGCATCATCTACCAGAAGCGAAGTCGATCTAATCCTGTTACCACAGGAAATGAAGACGACTATATAATCTTGTCCGTCGTTCGAACTGGAAACATTGGCTTCATGTCGGAACCCAGGCGCGTGAACGTGATGCTTTCGCGGTGTAAAAAGGGCATGACAATTTGTACAAACCGTGCATTGATGGAGGGGAAAGCGAAAGATTCTCTTTTAGGGCTTCTAGCGAGTGAGACTGGCTCCGAAACTTGGAACAGCTAGTTGTATTCAGTTAGAGTTTATCGAATCGGAATTACGATTTCTTGGCGATGTCACGTGAATCTAGCTCCTCCGAGTTGAAGTCACTTGGCTTAGTACGAAGTGCCTCGGAGTTTAAAACATTTGATGGCATGTCCCTCGGGCCTCTCAAGTTCTCTATTCGCGCCGTACTTTTTTTTCAGGCGCATATTTGGATCAATAAGAAACCCACCAAATTTTTCGGTAGAATTTAACCCAAGGAATGAACGACCTTTGAGCATTTCTTTTCTGCGACTTTGAGGCAGTAATTGATGGAGCTGATGGCTCAGCGTTTCCATGCGTTTCAATTTCAAACTCCGAGGCAGTTCGTATAGGAGAGCGGCTTATGCACCAAAAGGTCCGATCTGGATTTCCTGATTTTCGCCATTTCCGTACCTACAGTTTCCCACACAATTCGTACGCATTGTGATCGGGATGCCCATTTTCGGGCTGTTTTCATCCGCCAAGCAGATCGGACCTCTCCGCGACGAGCTTCCGTCAGCATAAAGGATGGGACCTCCGACAACGAGAGTTCCGTCAGCATTAAATGAAAATATTCTAAATGTACTACGCGCAGCTTCTACGATTCCTCCTCCTGTTCCTCCTCGACCACCTCCTCAGCAGCCGCATCTGAGCGATTTTCCTTCATCAGCAGCCCAAGCTCTCGAACAGCAGCGTGGAGCGCTGTTTGACCCTGGCACAACTTCTGCAATAGGTCCAACGAAGCCGGCAGAGGGTGGCCATTGTGTGTGGATATCCGTCTACGGTCGTGATATCCTGTCGAGTGATCTTGAAAGAGGCAAGCGAGAATAGGATGTGGGTCCGCGGGATTTGAAGCACTGTTGGGCACGACAGCTTCTCGCATGCGATCGAAGTGAACATTGCACCTGCAAACTGGCGATAGACGGAGATGTAGATGTATGATGGCAAGCCGACACTGGACACATTCGGAATCCAGTCATGCATCGTACTCTTGGTGTACATTGTGATGACTGTCGAATATGAGGAATTGGCACGTAACAGGCACAGATACAGCTACTGACCTGTACCCAGTACAACCTCGGAGGTAGCACCGCTGGGTTTTAACACGATCACGAAGTCGTCGGGTTTGAGGGGATTGAGCTCCATGATGTTAGCAAGGTACATATTCTCGTGGATCCACTGGACACCTGCGAAAGCCTTTGCCCGAGCGGCGACAAATTTCTATGAAAATGAGATTGAGATGAGATAATGGTGCGACGATGGTAGCACTCACAGCGGACACAGCATTCTTGACGGTTGCCTTGTTTTGAATGCGCACAGTGGCAGGAACACCGGATCCTCTAAAAGTACCTGCGTGTCGAACGTATCGGTCCACGCCTGTTGTCTTGTTCAAGGTATCCCAGGTGGGTACAGCAGCAGCCAGGCGCTTCAGAAGTGACTCGCGGAGAGACGGACCAGAGTCTTTGACACCTGCAGTGCGGTTCTCCATGATCAAGGACAATCTACCGTGCTGCCGAACTGCATTGGCGGTTGATTTCGTTTGATGACACATGCATTCGGTGACGAGGATGAGGTCGTTGAGATCATTTCCCAGAGCGAGCGGAAGTGCATAGTCTGCGGGCGATGGACGTGGACGGCCCTGCGCAGAATCAGTAACAGCCACTTCCCACTCGAAATGAACGACTCACGTCAAACGGGAGTGGCATTGCAAGCCAGGCCTCAATTTCCAAACAGATATCGTCTAGGGATTCCTCCGTGGACTCTGGAAGAGCAGCACTGGGTATCAAACATTTTAGACGGGGATGAAAAGAGTTGGGAAGAGGTAAGAACCCACATAGCAAGAGACTTGTCGAGCGCTTCAGTGGCGAGGGCCATCTCGCAAGCCTCGAAGGTCTCCTCATCTTTCGATGACTTGAGTGGAACAGATTGATACAGTGCCAAGAGTTCTATAATTGTCTGTGGCGGCCGCGATTTGGTGCTCAGAGGGCCAGGATGTCTTTGAACGGGCTCTGGGGCTTGGTAAACCCAAAGCATGGCTTCGGCGTCGATCCCGATGACCGCCAGAAGCTGCGAAGCTTCATCGAAGCCGTATTTCGAGGCATTCACCAAATCTTCGTCGGTCGGATACTGCAAGAGAATGGTGGTATCGAGGTCATCAGCCTTGAAGTATGTGTGGACATACCCCGCCGACATCTGATTTGCTTGTTGATCAGGGGAGAGGTTCGCGAATGCGCCCATCATCAAAATGCGGAGCTTGTGCTCCAGATAGAGGACGTCTGTGTAATTGAAATCTTTCTTGAGCTGGCGCAGCATGCCGAAAAGATGCTCGCAAACCTCCGTCGAATGAAGCCACGGCAAAAGGGGATATGTGGGGAAATATTTGCGGTAGGCGACGATGAGGGAAAGAAGCCCATCACATATAGTGAAGAAAATGTCGTAGGACTCGCGCGAAATGAACTGGGTCTTGACATTGTACCCGGGGTGAGCAACAACATGAGATTGCCATGCCATCAAGAAGAACCTTGCTCTCAATACCATCTTCGCGCGGTCGCGGTGAGAGATATTGCGATTTTGCCAGGCATCCACCAGCTCTCCGAGTACAAAGAGGTAGACCGAAAGACCGGTCTGACCGGGGTAATTCTTGAGCTGGAACTCCAATGTATTGCCAGAGAACATCCGCGCTGCTGCATGGTCATCCTGCTTGTCGACTTTTCCACATCACGCGTGAACAGGGGACCTGCTATATGGGCGGCCAGGTCTCGAATGTGCGAGTATAAGACGATGAAGAAACCGAGGACGAGGATTCATGCCCTGTCAAAATCTGATTCCGGGCGGTTTTGAGGGCATGCTTCAGTCCTGAACTATTATGGTGGGATGATAACCGTAGTAAAGCGGGATCTTCAATATGAGCCGACAGCCTGGGTTCGGGTGGGGAATGACATATACGTAGTGGTTTGGGGTGGATTCAGCGATCATCCGTTGGGCAGCGCGCTCGACTTCAGCCCCATCGGAGGCAAGGGAAATGGGGTGGATATTGACGTCATGAAGCAGCGCCGCTAGCTTGTGGTGCATCGCAGCGAGGTCTTCGGCTTTGGTGGAAGAACCCCGAGCAACTGCGGCAACTAGAATTGGAGGTATCTTCGGTAGTGGGATAGACAAAAGCCAAACTCGCAGCTACGTGTCACAATGAGACTGAAGAAAACGAAGAAATAGTTGGGACACATACCTTGTCAGCTTTCTTCAGCGTTGCGGCTTCAAAAAGAGCATCAAGATCATCATTCTCGGTGACCCGAATCGCGCCGTCGGTGCGCCGATAATGAGACAGACCTCCTTGGACTCTTGGTAGACAGATATGCAGGCTTCAAGGGCCGTATCATCCCACAAGAGCGATACCGGGCCCTCGTATTTAAGCTTTTTGATGATATCTGCAGCGGTCGCCACATTGAAGGCAGATAAGTCAGGCTGGAAGCGGGGCAGCTTTGCCCGTTTGGCACTACAGTAGTTGCATTAGATCAGGTAACATTATTTGAGCACTAGGCGACGTACCACATGGCACGAAGGCCTGGTCCACCGAATGTCTTCTGGAATGTAAGGTATGCGCGGGGTGATGTCGAGGCGAGGAGATTGCAGAATTGGTCAAACTCCGCTGGGTATTTGAGGTTCCTCATGGACTTCCCCTTCTTGATGCACGTTGATTTCAAAACCATCACTTTGACCATTCTGGTGAGAGTATCTGAGCTGTATGTACCGTCCACACATCCCTGGGCAAATTTGAGCCAGGGAGAACGACCATCCTCCTGTAGTGCGAGATCAGTAAACAACTCGCAAGGATTTGCAAACACGTACCAATTCAATCAAGTCGCGCACACCGTGGTACCACAGATATAGGGTGCCGAGCTCTTTATCGCGATACGCAACGGGTACGAATTTCATCGACCCCTCCTCGGGCATTGGACGATTGATAGCAACCTGGAAAACATGCAATTTATAGAGCCTTAAGCATTCGTCGCACGGCTGCGGCTCATTGCCATCCAAGGTCGCGACGTCACGGAGACATGAGACTGAAAAGATGGCACCAACAGCCCGTCCTATCTTCCATTTCTGAAGTGTTATCTCCCGCCACAAGACCATGTGCTGCTCCTCTGTTGTGAGTTCACTCCATTTCAAGAAGAACAACTCCATCGAAAGGCGACCGCGAGACGGTGCCCCACCACCAGCGACAGAAGTCCGTGATATGTATGTTGTGATCTTATCATTTGATTCTCGTGTGAGGCCTGGGCATGGGAGTGGGATTGTGCGACGTGTGATGATGACGGATGGACTCTCGAAACACGAGGTAACTTCTTGAAGCCGAGTGAAAACAAAGATTGGGTTGCCGATCCTGCGTGTCTCCTGCATTTTGCAGTACCTCGGTGCTCATGCCAGCGAACAAGATCGTACAGGGTTCACATTTGGACCCAGGCGGAACACCGAGAGCACCGAACACGACGAACATCACTGTCGTCAAACTCGGCCAACAGATCGTCCTCGAGAACCTTATCGCGAAAGGTTCCCAGGCGGGTCATGCTCGCTTTGGCATCGGATTTAAGCTGCTTCTGGTGGGCCCAAGAGGACCCGGCTTTGGGCCCATTTTCGTTACGTCTGCGGTGGTGCCGACACCGAGCCAGGGACTCGTGAGAATCAGAGTCCGAGTCTGAATCCTCGCCATCTGACAATGTGTAATAATCGGCACTGGGTTCTGGGAGCGAGACCCAGCCATCCATCATTGACGTTGGATCGGGATCAGGAGGGACTGAGGACGAGCCGACCGGGTGAAGCTCGTCCGGAGCAGGAAAGTCGAGGAAGAGATCCACATCTTCCAGTTCCAGCCGGGCAGCAGGGGGAGGCAGTAAAAGATTGTCGCTGTCGCACATCGTTGGTGAAGACGGCGATGAACCCGATACACTTGCTGCACGGGAGGGTGCGGATGATTCAGAGGGGGGATGGCTTCGACTTCGAAGTCAGATGACTCCGGCGTTGTAGGACCTATAGATGGGATGTCAAACTCAGAATCAGTGGCATCCCAATCCAAAGCCTGCAATAACATTGTGAGCACAGTGAAGAAAATCAAGTTTTGAAAGACATACAGTCTCCGGCACCGGATCATAAGCAGTTTCAGAAAGATTAAGGAACCACTGTAGGTGATGACATGCTGCATGCTCTGGACTCCATACATCATAATCTAGGAGGATCGCCGCAAGTATGTTAAGAATGATTATACCGCAGGAGTGGCCATCCTCTTGCCACGGACAGGGAAAATCCAGCTGGACGAGTGAAAAGAAAGGGGAGCCTGGAAGGAGGGATTTCAGCTACCATCGAATAAGAGCCAGCTCATCCGATGGTGGGGAGCCGCCTAAAGAGTCGGCATATGCGATGGTTTTCGAGAGCAGATTGATCTTGAGGAGGGTCCAGTGGTTCCCCGAGACGTGAAGAGGGAAGTAGATGATGTCGACTTTGCCCGCCAGAATTGCCTTCTCAATCGGGGAGAATTTCGGAGGACGATAAGTGCCGCCGCCAGTGGCAGCATGAGCATTGGTAAGAGACTGGATGAATAGGCAGTTGAGTATGCGGATGGGGCTCCAGGGATCCAGTCGTTGTAAGATGTGATCAACTCCGGCATTGATCATGTCGTCATTGAGCCAGTCAGTACCAAGGAACGACGCAAGGTCTTGCATCGTGAGATGGACTGCAGGACTGAGTCCAGGTACAATCCCGTCCCAGGGCAAATGACCCAGCATATGCCAGCATCGATCCACGAGACTGGTGTGTGCTACATCATCTTCCACGAGGTGCAGTCGGTTGAGCCATTCCTTCGCGGACTGCCAGCGGGCACGTTTGGCAATGAAGGACTTGATTTCCGAGAGAAAATTCTCAATCCACAGGGGATAGAGTTTACCGGGGAGATGCGGAAAGGAAATGGATCGGGATCCAGAAAGCCAAGCATCATTGAATGACGCACGCAGAGATGGTAAAAAGGGGACGGCTGTGAAAAGAGTGTGTGTCCAGTGGAAGGATGAATCTTCTTCGACATTCGGGGGTTCACTGGAGAATTCCACGCGCCCGGTATCTGTTGAGGGCAGAGGTAATTCTTCAAAAAGCAAATCGGTCACTGAAATGTGCCCTTCTGGGAAAACCACCGAATGAGCATCGGCCGGGATACCGCGCGCAGCGCCTCGTGCATGCTTGACACATGGTGGAAAGCTGTCTGACCACGTCCTTCCTACCCCGATCCAGTCAGCTGAATTATACGATATCGAAGGTCCATCGGAATCTTCATCTGTGGTGATATTGATGGGTGAGGCCTGAGGCTCTCCGAAACCTCTGCCTGTGCAGTGCTTCTCCGCAACGAGAAAGTCACATTTGCAGCGACGGGGATGGGGTGGATCTGTGACGAATATGCGATGGCCATTGTTGAAAATAGATACACCCTCGTATCGACCGGTGGAAATAAAGGTGGAAATAAAGCTCCCATCGTATTGGGATGGGGATATGTGTCGTCGTCCTCTGGCTCAGACAAAGGCTGGAGCTCGGTGATGCTGTCTGTGGTGCTCCAAGCGTCGCATTCATTGTCCGACAGTTCGACAAGGCCCAGTATACTGTCAGAATCACTGCAGCCGCTGTACCCATCGTCATCCAGCTCTGCGGTGGACCAAGCGCCTTCATCTGACCCCTCAGTGAGGTCTGGGATGCTGTCTGAGTCACTGCTGATGGGGTCGAGTACGGAAGGGGCGGCGTTCACAAAAGATTCATTGAAGGTGATGGCCTTCTGTGCAAGGCCATATTTGACGGCGCGATCCAAGCGTAGGTGGGAAATATGTGTGCGATGGTATCTGTGCCGTGGGTGCAGAGTTTGATGAATAGGAAGCCAGCTGGGATGAAACAAGTAAACTGGAAAGGGCATCAACAACGACACCAGAATCTTAGAAGAATGAAAAACGTACAAAGGCAGAAGAATTGGATTAAGACTTCGAAAAGGTAGACGGAAGAAGCCGCGGTAACCATATGTATGGAGACACTGGCTTCGACGGCGACAAGCTCGAAAGCCATGAGAGTATACGGATTTGAGACGAAGATAATGAAACTGGTGACCAAGCCGATGAAGAGTCGGAGAATGGGTAGGTAGTGGTGACTGAAATTACGCCCCGTTGACGGCTGGAGAGCCGGATTATGAAGGCGATGTCTGCGTTGGCGTGAGCTTGAGGCAGCGGAGGTGGTCTATGAAACTTACCTTTTTTGCGCATCTGGGATCTGTAAGGCTTTTTTCTCGAGCTTTGGGGCAGGGTGCTTGGGTTGGACAGTGGGAAGGAGAGAGAACGATTCAGCGTGATTACGGCGGTTGCCTCATCATTCTACGAAATTGGAAGGAAAAAAAAGCCAAGCGAGCAAGCGAGCCAGGGACCGCCCCAACTCCATGTTGCTCGTGCATTCGGACTTGATGGATCGGCGAGTCTCCATAAAGGATGAACAAGAGAGCACGCACTAAACTGGGAAGGTCAGTGGTGCTTCATTGACATTTCTGCAGGGCTCATACAATTACTCTGTTTAAAGATCAGAACCAAGTTGATCAGAGTAGAAGAAGCCTCCAAGGACCCATGGCCTGGCTCGTGGGCAGAGAGAGTGGATATAAAATATACATGGCTGTGGAAGGTTGAGAGCGAGCAGTCACAATCGTGACGAGACGCGCCGAATGCGTGAATTCCTTTTCGAGTTTCTTCGTCCTCTAACTTTCGGGGGATGCTTCAGGGACACTAAACATAATTCAAGTGTGTTCAAGCAATGGAATGCCCGTTTTAGAGTACACAGTTATGAACGGCGAGGCAATGAAGCGCGTGAATCGAATATTGTAAGACGCGCCGTAAACGCGGTATTACATCAGGTCGATCACTACATCATTGAAACTGACGCTACGTAGCGCTCGCCAGGTTACACAAAAATCAGTCAAACCAGTCTCACTCTGTATCACCTTATATTTGCAAAGCTTTTTTTTTGGGTGCAAGAAAGCCCACAAATGTTACCTCCCGTACGCCAGATGGATCGGACATTCGACCTGACCGGCGATCCCCGTCCGCACCTTTGATCGGACGTGCGGTTTTTTTTTTGGCCCATTCGTACGCATTGTGATGAGACATTGAGCCTCGAGTTCAACGTTCAACGTTCAACTTTGAACTTACCGAGTCCAATATGCATGAACCAATCACAAAGATGAAAGTTGGCATGCATACGCGGACGTGTAAGACAATGTTACACCGTTGAAACCGAAACATATTGCCATTGTCCCGTCGTGCTTATACAACTTGTTATTTGAGATCTCCTCAGGCTGATTGTGGCCACTGCTTTAAAGCGCGAGATGCAAATGGTGTTTGTTTGGACAAGAAACTCGCATCGCTTTCACCTGGGGCATTTAAAGGTGCTTGTAGCCGAGTTCAACTCCAACTTACACTTTTGACCATCTCCTCACAGAACGCGCGCTGACATGGCGGACGAACCATTTGACGTTACTCAGAACATCTTCAAACTCGCCCACCCAGCGGGTTGTCGCGGGATATCCTCTGGACATTCGTCGAGACCGCAACCGGTGGCGTCATCGGGATCTCACCCGTCTACGGCACGAATTGTGTGTTATCGACCCTTGCTTTTGCTTCATCGGAAAATGTCCTCTTGGTTCATCTCTCACCTCAAAACGGCCGTTCAAAAAGGTAGAACATAAAAAGGTTTCACAAGTCAATGAACGCGAGCTGCTACGAGAGCTCGTTCTTTGTGCAGATTCTCACTCAAATGGACACCCTTGCCACCTCGCTGTACCTCGATCTTGGGCTTCGAATCTCTAACGCTGTGGACCGTCTTTCTGCTGCGCATGATTCCCGGCGGTCACTATCAGCGGTCATGAGCGTAATGAGCTGAGAGGCGACTTTGGAAAGGTCCAACCTTATCGCTCTATTTAGACACGAGGAGAGGATCAATACTCCCATCCGGGATGTTTTTTTGCAAGCATAGGCTGCTTGGCGTGCAGCATAATTGGAGATCATGGCACAGCGACTGCACAAAGTGCCTTGGATCGATACAAGTGCTTTTACAGAAATTGTGAGTCTCATATATTATAGAGAGATGCTCCATCCTTATCAAGAGGTGTGGTTAGCGTTTGTTTTCTCTCTCTAAAATGGTTCGGGATGCAAGTCGTCTTGTAGAGCTGAAGCCGACAAGAGTCGAAAATGAAATCGATAGCGAGTTCAGCCGTGACAACCGCAAGCTTCAGGTTACGTCGACTCGATTCAAGACTCGAGTGTTGGCATCCAGAAACCAAGTAAGTAAGTATGCCGGGTGTATTGAAGTCATGCGTTTAACGTACATCAGGTGAGTTGCTCCCTAGTTGTGGCCAACCTTTGACGAATTTGAATGTAGATTCCCATCATGATTGATGAGGTTTGTTCGTCACGGCCTCAATGGATGTTTATGTCTTTGACAACCTTGTCATTTCCGACGAACTGGTCGATGAAGTCGTCGCCATCGAAAGGCGGATCTTGGGCTCGAGAGTGATTCTGTGCACTTTGAGTAATGAGCATGCTCTCAAATCATAGGATCTCTACTATTGCTCGAATCGTTCTAATGCAGACTCTTATGATGGGCGAAGCAAGTTAGGTGTGTCGCTTTATGGCCTAGGCTTCCGTTGGTCCTTGAGCCTCGCGAAAACAGGTGGAAATCGGCAACTTCTTGTCGATACTCGACTGCTTTTCAACAACCATCCGAAAGTTGGTCTTCATCGGAGATGATAAGCAGCCTTAGTGTCGCTATCTCTTGTTCCGCGTTTCAAAGCTAACCGTTGAGAGCGGCAGTGGCCCCATATGGAAGCAAGGACATCGATTCGCTGCAAAGTGTCTTCGAAATACCACATCTCCGCACGGGAGCCATCTTCCTAGACACGCAATGTTTTTTTTTTTTTTTTTGGCGAATTCGTATCATTGAAACGTTTACTTAGACCGGTTCGTTCGCTCCTAACGCACACTTCTGGAAGGGGTTTAATTTCTTCAATCCCGGCAGCATGCCGTCCAACTCAGTGCATTTCTTGGGAAACACTTTATGCCAACGAGCTTATGACTGTTCATCCCATAGCAAAACAGCGAATATCCCCTGGCAAGATAAGGTCTTCCGTGTCCATTCATTCCAAGGTCAGTCTCATCGGCATGATTCTGGGTGCAAAACATTCTCATCGGAATCATAGGAAATGAAGATGACTTCATTGTGTCGACGGTGCGTACCGAAAAACTGGGCTTCTTGGCGGAATCGCGGCGTGTCAATGTGATGCTCTCTCGATGCAAGAAGGGTCTGCACCAATCGCACCTTTATGCAGGGCAAAGCGAAGGACTCGCTTGTGGGGCTGTTAGCCAGTGAAATAGGACAAAATGCCTGGAATTGCTAATGGTTATGGCGCATTATTTGATATTTTGTCTACTAGAATTCCGTATATTGGACATTTTCAATGGATGTAATTGATTAGTGTAAATTACAGATACATTGCAGTCCTACGTACTGTATAACCGCATACTGCACTGCAACGAATAATTCGATATTGAGACGCGATCCCGTGATCCGTCGGCTTTTGACCGGCGAGACTCGATCTCACACAGCACCATCGATGAAGCCAGCTCGCAAGGACGAAGTCGTAGTAAGTTCGCGGATAACCCTGTCCTTCGGCAACGATAATGACCGGCTATCTAAGTTCCTAATGCAGACTCTGCTCGACGGAGTGGATTCTCAACTGGAGATGAAAACAAAGCACGAAGCGGATCTTGACCGCAATCTACTGAGTGTTTTCAGTGATTACCCAGGTACGCTCTCTGGTAGATCTTTCATGGGCTCCTGACACTAACAGCTGCATCAAATCAGGGCCCATCGGAATCGCTCCAGGATATTCGAAATCCGGTGGACTAGTTGCTCTTGCTATTGCAGACGACACATACTGCCTGATCGTGCAATTCTATACAAATAGTGGGCACACAGGACCGGGTAATAGCGGACGCAGAGGACGCGGAGGCAACAGAAAGGATCAGCCATCTCCGAACCGTGATACAACTGGTCGCAAGCTCCTCGAAGAGCTCATTCTCTGCCGTTTGGTAGGCGGCCTCTTCGCCTTCGATCTTGGGCCGCTCTCCATGTCGCTGTACTGCGGTGTTGATCTGCGCATCACGAACGGCGTCGATATCCAATCGGCGTTCTCTGCCATAGATCGCAAACCCTTGAGTGCCATCAAGGCTGCTGTCGGAAACACCATACAAGTGTTCACCGACAACATTACCTCCGTCTTTGAAAACCCGATCTATGAGCCTGCAAGTGATGGTAACTGCACCTCCGATCTCGCAATGCGCGCCTGGATATCCCAATATATTGCTACCATTGGGAACGGAGCCGAGACCTTCACGAAGGTACCCAGAATTGATACCAAAAAGTTGCAGCCACAGGTTTGAAACTTCTTGGGTCATCCTGATTCTCAGCGCTCATCTATTGTTCGAAGACTCTCGATATTCTGGCTAAGATGACACAAGATTCCCTACGACTCAACCACATCAAACCTTCGGAAACTAAGCATGGTTTCACTACTGCGCACACCATTGACGGTCTAGGGGTGAAATCTGTGTCCTACAAGAATAAGATTCGATCTGGCCAGGTAAGCCATGTGCACTGCATTGCGGCAGGATCTGACACATCTATTTCAGACTTTAGCTATGTCAGTGACAAATGCTACTGGAGCGAAGTATACTCTGCACACTCAAAGTGGTGGTGTCACTGGAAGGAGTGCCAGCCTCAATACCCCCCATCCTCTTGATAACTTCAAAACCATTTTGACAATAAAGTCCATCGGACGAGATGATCCGACCACCGCAGAAGCTCAACGAGCTGCTTCAATTCTACGTATCCTACAAGGCAAATTGGAGATATTAACCGACAATCCGTGGATGAAGAACATCTGGTTCCCTAGTCAGGTTGATGGTTCTGATGATAATGATCTCTTGGTATGGCCACCAGATTGGTCTGCAGCTTTCCGAGAATCTGTTCTGTCTGCTTCTGTTCAACCCACAGAGGACAATCTTGACCGTCATCACTTGAACAAATCACAGCAAATAGCTGTTGACACCATGCTTTCCCATTCAGACACCCACCGGATCACTATCATCCAAGGTGAGTTATATATACTTTGTAGTGTCTGGAAAAACAAACTAAACAGGTTGCAGGCCCGCCCGGCACTGGAAAAACCTCTGTGATTGCCTCTTATGTAAAGTCAGCAATTGCTGGAGGGCTTCCAGGTTATTTGAAGTTTGATCAAAAGTCTTTTTTGTCTGATTCATCAAATATAGGGATATGGTTGGTTGCAAAAACAAATGTTGCAGTGATCAATATTGGCATAAAGGCAAGATTGTTGACTTTTCTGCTTCATCATTCTGTATCTAACACCTTCATAGTTGATGTCTGCTGGTTTCAATGCTTGGCAGCTTCTTGCTTCAACTGAATTCTCACACTCTGATTGGCATGGCCATCTGTATGAAGGGATGCGAGACCACTTTATCCGGTCTGATGAGTTTCGATTCATGAGTGCTGCCAGAATCAAAGGGTGTCAAGTTATCTTATGCACACTAAGCATGGTGAGAATCATAGCCTCTGTATCTCAGGCATCTAAGCAGCTTTTAGCTCTCAAACAGATTTCTCTCAAAATTTACTGCACACATTCCAATCAATACAGTTGTAGTCGATGAAGCTAGTCAAATCGAAATAGGTTTGTGATTATGATCACAAGTCTCTTCTGTTTTTTGACATGTCATTTAGGAGAATATATTCCACGTAAGCTGTGTACTGTAATTTTTACTTGTCTGGAGTGCTCAAATCTACAGTTTTCATCAAATTTCAATCCTCCCTTCGCAAAATGTGTTTTATTGGGGATGACAAGCAACGTACAGTCCTATTTCTTCCAAAAATATTCAATCATTTACAATTGTGTAGTTCCACCATACGGACAAGAGGACTTACAGGATCTTCAAAGTATTTTCCAATTACCTCAGTTGCGGAGGTTATGTCTGTTTCTGGACACACAATGTAGTTTGATCCTTTATTTATTTATTTATATGCTGATACAACCATGCAGACCGGATGCCTCCACAGATTGGAGCATTTGTTTCTTCCCATGTTTATGATGGGAAGCTGAATTCCAATCCCCAGCATCCAATCCCTAACTCCATTGTCGCCTGCCAATTTATTGATGTTTCAGCTGGGAAAGAGCAGGCACCAACAACAAGCACATCAATTATTGTATGTGGATAATCTCATTGCTGACTGTTGGCTGATCTTTCCCCAGAATTCACTTGAAAGCAAAGCTGCAATAAAATTAGCACAGCATCTCCAAGACCATGATAAAAACTACAAGATCATCACACCATATGATGCTCAACGGGTGTTGATTGAGGAGGGTATGCAAAAAATAGATGGGCTCCATTGGGAGGAAAAGGTATGTTCTCACTTTTGTACAGCTTCACCATATCCATATCTTTTCAAGGTCTATAATGTGGATTCATTCCAAGGTTTGATCTAACTTCTCACTTATTGACTGTACTGATATATGGGTTGTTCTAGGAAATGAAGAAGATTACATCATTATAAGCCTTGTACGGTCTCTTTCCCTTGGCTTTTTACAAAATTTATGGTCTGTTTTGTGTCATCAAATCATTTGTGTTCTGCCCCATCTGATCATATCACCAGTCGCACAAATGTTATGTTGACACGGTGCAAGAAAGGAATGTACATCATCTCCAGTAAGGCCTTCCTTCTCCATGGGCCAGGGGCAGACTCTATTGTTGGGAAATTGACAGAATATGTTGGGGAGATTGGGTGGTTGGATTTGAAAGATGTCGAAAGTGGAGAGTTTTTGGTAAACCCACGTAAACGGGTTACAGAAGTATGACCCACACAAGTTTCTTGGGGCTCAATTGGCCCTGAAGAATTATTGATCTCACATTACATATGTGTCTTGTCATTTGTATAAAAACAGAAAATTTAAAAAGCAACAAACACAAAGCATTGTAAGCTACAAACGGCTGGCAAGATGTACACTCTTAGTTATAGTGGTACCATCTGTGCTGAGGCACAGAGTCTGCATATCGTACAAGGCCTCAAAGATAGCATCCTTGAAAGTGCCAGTTGATGTGCGCGGGCAGGAGTGCTTGGACTCGATGCCAAATTTGATCATGTCCGGTGCGGCAAGATCTAGCGACATTTGTTAGAGTAAAAACAGGTGGACAGACTGAACACATACAGTTGATACCGTAACCATCTTCGTACATCGCTCCAAACCTACGGAAACTTCGTCAGCAGCTGGTTGTACAGTTGGCAACGTTGCGAACTTACCCCGTTCCTGAGAACAAATTTCCTGCACTGAGGCCACTCGTGCTCAGCTTCCATTTTTGACTCCTATGAAACATCTCGTCTTCGAAAAGGGGTGCCTGCTCGCCATTCAGGGGGCGAAGCATCAGTTTGAGACCCAGGAGGTGGCGATCAATACCGCGCCCAGTAGCCGCCTCGCGCGTTAGCGTGGTGTGGGTGTGGAGTGCATGGTGAAGAAGATTACGTCTTGTTTGTTGCTAGACCCTGGAGTCAAGGGGGATTCACGATACTGTGAGCAGAGGACGAACCAGTACGCTTTCGTCAACCATCCCAAGCACCCAGGCACGACTCTCCTTCGTGAATGTTCTAATCGTTTCTGTCCTTCCGCGCTTGAACATGCGCGTTAGTGCCGTTTCATATGTTGCCGTAAACTCTCCCCGCGTTTTGAAGTAGGCCAACTGGAGCGCCATCTGGATGTAAGCGTCGGGGGATTGTTTAACTACGGAGGTACTTCATCGCTGTCCAAGACGGAGGTGAGAGAGAAAGACGAACGTGCACCCTTGATCCAATCCGTCCCATATTCTTCGAACCAGAACACATTATCGTCAGACTCATCGATGATTGCTCTGGCTCGTGCCATGGCGTGGGTGCATTCTGACCGGATCTTATCATCCACTTCCCAGTCTAGGCGTTCCCATCCAACTTGTTCACCGGTAGGACGGCGGAATGACTCGGGTTCTGCAGAGCGGAAATGTGATGCGTCAACCCCTTCGACTAAAGCCCACTCCGCGACTATGCTAGGTACCAACGCGTCACACGGGGAGTGCTCGCCGGACGCACCAGCACGTGTGGAAGGATCTACTATGATTGTAGCAGGTTTGTCGAAAAATCGGTTAGCGACGTTGGAACCGGTCGATCGAATCGCATGGAGGTGAGAAGTAAGTGACTGTTGACCGCTAATCGAGAATCCGGTCGTCGGCCCGTCAAGGCTCAGGCCCAAAAGCGACTGCGAGATGATTTGATGTGTTCTACGGTTTTTAGGAGAGAGGTCGAGTAGATATTGCAAATTCTGTCGAAAAAGTAAATCACAACGAAAACGGATTTAGATGAACAAACCTGCGTCCATCTGTCACGCTCATCAGCGCTCAGAACCCCTATAGGCGCGGCCTTTTCGCCACCATCCAGCCGTTGCTGCGCGTCTATAACAGCGGAACGTATACGCGTCTCTATATCTTGCACCTCTAGCAACCGAGGCGGCGACATTGGGTGGTACACCGAGATGGCATAGCACCACTCATGTATCATGATGTAGATCTTCTGTGCATCAGGTTTGGATCCTGGAGGGGGTTTGGACAAGATATCACAGATAGGTTTTGGAATCCGAGCGATGTTGAACAGTTTCGCAGTGCTCTCCCGCATCCATATTCCTACGTGGTGTCAGCGGCATAGAAGAGGGCCGGATTATGCTGCATACCAGTTCGCGTGGTCTCTGGATAAATTTCTTGTCTGATTGTTTGCACATGAATTCATACATCCATGTGGCACCCTAACATACGGCTCACCGATCTAATTGGTCTTTGAAACACAGGAAACGATGAGTCAACCACGCGCTCCGGCGCACTTGCCACGGCGTGATACCGGCCATTTCGGCTATGGCACTCGCTGGTATTTGGTCATCGTCGTGAAAAGCAAGCCACCAATTGGAATTGACGAGCAACGGTGCTCGCCACTCGAGGTAAGCCTTATTTATCCAAAAATTGTCGTTCAACCAGTTGTAGGGAGACGCCCTGTCAATCGCTTCGGTTGTGATCAACCAGTGCTTTAGCTGGGTATTGATAGACAACGAACCAAGTAACCGCTCCTGGCAAAACTTGCCGACGCCCAGAGCGAATTCATTGGCCCATTGTTCCCGGAGAGAATAGGAAGTATGAAAGGGTAGTCCTCCCCGGGCTTCGTCTTCAAGAAGAAACGGTTCCAGAGATTTAAGGTAACGGTCGAGCGTTTTTCGAAGCTCCGGGACGGGTAAACGCGGAAGACTAAGCGATTTTGGTGTTACAGTAGAGTTGGAGCGCATTAAGATCCTTGGCCTAAAATTAACGAGTCTGGATGTAATCATGATGGGCGAAGGAGCAAGCCGACAGCATCGCAGTTGTTGCAAGCAAAAAGTCAAGTTCAACGCGAATGTGCATTCTTTGGCTGTGTTGCGTTACCACGCTATTGGCATTATCAAGGTCGGACCCGACGGACCGTAAAAGCAAAATCTCGCTTTGACAGATACTATAGATATTCTCTATGCTTTAGATCCACTACTCCTCTCATTGCGCACTTCAGCTTTAGGAGCATGCTCATATCCTCCGAAGCCCATCGAGTTTTGTATATCGTCTTCCGCAGCGTCGGGCTCAAGATGTCCCTGTTGGTTTCGTCGCGCACTAATTGCTCAGTTTGAGGATTGCTTGCGACGGGAGACAGGAACTTACCGGAAGAAGGTGTACGATAGAACTACGTCGTCGATGTACCGGCACGACGGGTCGTCCAATATGTCTTTGTCAATGAAGAACAGGAGAGGCATGTCGACTTCTTCCCCGGCTAAAAGTTTCTGCTCTTCGAAGCAGAAACACTCGACTTTGGAAAAGTACGGTGCAACCTATGCGAGTTTTGATGAGCACTCAACAGTGCCTGTGCCTGGGAGTTGAGCGTACCCTATCCGGCGTCACATTATATGTAGCGATTCCGATGATGTCCTTGTCCGAATTATTTTTGGCTGTGTAGAACGCAAGACTCGTCTCGCCAGGGAGTACAGTAACAAATCGCTGCTGCGGCGTGAACGTCCACGGGAGCGACTCGGCCCTGTCTGCGTTGAAATGGACCTTTATGCGATGCGCGTTTTCCACCGGGACCAAACGCTCCGCCTCGAAGCGACCGGTTCCAACGTTAGGTGTCCCGGCAAAGCCAGTGGCGGCGCAGAACATGCGATATAATGGCACAGCTGCGTATGTTACGCCCAGGGTTGTGATGATCTGCCAGTGGTGAGATCAAAAAAACTCACATATGAAGGAAGGCATACTACAGCGCTTGTGTACATGAGAAGATTTCTATTTCTTTCCTTGTACACGTCGGCGCGCAGTCTGGGGCGCGGTTTGCCTTGAGGCGCTGGCTGCGTCGAAGCCATCCGACGCCATACCGAAGGTGGCTCGCGGAAAAGAGGAGATCTATGACATGGGCCGAGTCTGCCCTGAAGCTAGGTAAAACACAAACATGAGGTTGAGGGTTGCGCGCGACGTACAGGGAGAAGGAACGTCCGTGAAAGTGGACGAAGAAATGACATTTCGAGCCAAGCGGCACGTGCGCCTTTCATCCCACCACCATGTCGACGTCGGCGTCGACGTCCTCCAAGCCGCCTCCGCCAATGACGGTCACCGAGGCCGAGATCGACAGGCTCCTCAGCCGCGAGGCCTCTGCTCTCCAGCGCGAGATAGAAGTCGAACGCATCCTGAAGGCCTTCAAACTCAAGTAAGTATCAAGTCACTATCCTGCTCCTCACACGGACTCTGACCTCCACTCGCACAGCCCATACGATATTCTAGACATAGATGAGTCCTCCACTGCAGAAGAGATCAAGAAGAGGTACCGGCAGCTTTCCCTGAGTGCGTGTATTCAACAATGAGCAGCAATGTATCCTACATACTAATGTGCAATAGTAATTCACCCCGATAAGACCCCCCATCCCCGCGCCCCCGAGGCTTTTGACATTCTGAAGAAGGTGCGTCTGTTTTTGCCCCACTGGTGACATCGCCGCTGATCGCGTACAGGCCGAATCGGAGCTCTCAGACGAGGCGAAGCGCGAGAACATGGACGCCATCATTGCCCAGGCACGACAGCTCATCCTCAAGTTGCTGTCGTTGCCTCTGACGACGCCGAGCACGGACCCGGCCCTCCGACGCCTGGACCCGAGCTTCAAGGTCAGAATGCGGGCGCAGACCAAGGAGCTGCTGATCGAGGAAGAGCTTCGAAGGCGCAAGTGAGTGTTTCTACTCCCCTACTTTCTCCCCATCGACCTCTGTGGATTCAGGGCTATCAAGATGAATTTGGCTAATGAGGGGCTGGAGGCACGAATGAAGGACGAAGAGGTTGCTGGCAAGAAGCGCAAGGCGGAGGCGGACAAAGTGTGGGAAGGTATGTTCCCGTCGTGTGGTCTTCCTCACATAGCCTAAAGCAGCTCTTGCAGATACCCGAGACCAGAGGGTCGATAGCTGGCGCACCTTTTCCAACACCAAGAAGAAAAAGAAAGCCAAGATCACACTCCTGGGTTGATACATACATACATGAGAGAGGACCAGTTGTAAAGTGTATTTATCCCATTTCTGTCGTCCCACCATCATACATATATTCATTATCCAGCTGACGCGACACTTGAATGGCCCAGCCAACGGTTTGCCGCTTATGATAGTGCTGTGTGTGCAACTCACTAACTGGTTAGTCGGAGTCCGATATGTTAATCACCTCTCCTGCTGCCTGACCGCCTCCGAAAACCCGCCGCCGCACATGCCTTTGCGGCGCTGGTACGTTTTCTTTGTCCTCCATCTCTTCGTCGTCGTCAATCGTGATGACATCCGCGTCCGGGTCCACCTGCATCCTACCTGTGGTCGCCGTGCTCGTTGTTGTGCGGGTTGAGACAGGTGACGGACCCGGTGCCGGTGCGATGTGCTGCGCCTCTGCGCGCGCTAACTCCTCGAGGAACTCGGGGTCCATCTCCATGTCGTCCATGTCAAAGTCGTCCGACGGCGGCTCGTTCTTGGGCGGTGGTGGGGTTACCTTCTTCCGTGAACCCTTGAGAGGGATGATCGGGCGCGGAGCGGGCCTAACCCTGGGCGCGCGCTCGTCCTCCGAGTCGCTGTCGATTTCGATGGGGTCTACACGCGCGGGCGACAGGACGAGACCCATGTCTCCGGGGCGGGGGGCAGAGTGCGCAACGGCGCTTGACAGGAAATAGGACGAGGTGACGAGGGTGGAGGACGAGGAGGCGGTGGATGGCGGCGGGGGAACGGCGTGATTGTTGGGGATGCGGCGGCGGCGGGGCTGGTCCTCGTCGTCGGAGTGGTGGTGCGACTCAACTGGGAGAGTCGGTGACGGCGGAGGCGATATCTCACGCAGAGGGGACCGCACGTCTGGCAGTGGGGGCTCTGGCGGGGGCTGCACTTGTACAGCAGCCGGTTGCGGTTCTGGCTCTGGGCGTCTGCATAATGTTAACTACATGAAGGGTGTTGTAATACGCAAAAAGTTCATACCCTAATCTGAAACGCAAACCTCTGGCAAAGTCAGATTCTTGAAGAGCTTCACGGTCTTCTGTCTGGTATCCTTTCATGGTAACACAACGAGGCTCGAGGAACGCCATCCCCCGTCGAATCAAAACGTCTTTCAAGATCATCTAAGTCTAACAATTGTAGTGCAATAACGCGCCTCAAAAAGAGACAGACCTTGTACCCAAGTGGGGTTACGCCCAGCGTGAGCTCGGGCAACGGGCGGTACTCGATGGCGGGCAGCATCGTCGCGCCATCGCTCAGCTCAAAGCGCAGCATGCTGCGCGGGTAATTCGGCACAGGGCCCTCGCCGTCCACCTCCAGATCCACCTCGGTCTCGGCGTCGCCCGCCGCCGCGCCCGCGGCTAGGCGCTCCGCGCGCGCGACACGCACCTGGTCAAGGCTGAGCGCACTTACGCCAACGTCCGTGACCGTGGCGATCTCGACGAGCACAGGGCCAGCGAGCGTCGCGGACGGTGCGTGCAGCAGCGCGAGGGGGATGCCCGTGCCATGGCTCATCGAGTCGCAGAGGTCGGACTGGAGCAGCTGCGCCTCGACGTGCGTGAGAATCGCGGGCAGGTCGGTAGCGGGCGCAAGGTGGTGCTGGGTGGTGATCCAGGCGTAGCAGGCGTCCAGCCACTCGGGGTCGACCCGCGGACAGGGGTAGTTGGCGTCGAGCCAGGCGGAGACCTCGGGCGGGGTCGCCATGGCGCGTTAGTAGGGTTTGTGCTATTCTTCGGGTGGGAGTAGGAGACAGACGCGTCGGTACTAGTACAGGCGGACGTGATGAACAAAGACTGGGCACGTGCTCGTGGACAAAGCGAGAACTACGGACATTACGGACCGATAGCCTATATCGATAAAAAGTTTCTGGCCTGGATCCCGGAGCTATTAATATTCTCGTGGCTCTGGATAACAGGCCGCCAAACATCATGGCGACCCCTATCATCCGCACTGCAGCATGCACACCCGCTTGACGCGACAAATGTCCGGGCCGCCACGTTGCTGGCGTCAGGTCGGGCGAAAGTCGGGATCCACAAGAACATGCTCGCGCCGCACACACAGGGCACGGTGGTGCGCTTCCACGACGTTGACGACGGGTGGTTCTATATCCTCCGCGGTGGGGGGACGCTGCTGTTCGGGGGGCAGGGAAGACGCTGAGGTCTCTGCGGGCGAGGCCACTTTCTGGGGTTCTCGGCAGCGGGAAAGCAGCCGCACGCGCTGCATGCCAGTGCAGAGGGGATGTAATGTCTCTGTGGTGGAAGCAGGTTTGTACTTGACCTCTCTGAGGCTGCCAAGTTGCTGATACAGAATAGGGAGCTTGTGGAAGTCTCCCACTATCCACTGCGAGTATTCCTTCTGATTTGGCTTGGTTGGGTTTTGCTCAGATAAGCGCATTAGATCAACAAGGGCAGGATCGTCAACCGTGCAACCGGCAACAAAAACATTTTCGATGACAGTAACAAATAGAGTCGTCAGAAAATGTGTGAATAAAATACCAATAAACTCGCTCCGATCCGAAGGCCATGATATGGGTGATAAGCGAGGATGTCCAATCCAGTTCAGTACTCGGATGGCTGGGGTCTGCGGAGTATGTGGAAAGGCGGGGAGAGGAGGCTTTCAAGTTGGACGGAGAGCGGTAGGACGCGACAGGAAGAACGAAGAAAAAGAAAAAGAAATGGGTGTGGACAACGAGACACGAGACGAGAGCGAGAACGTGAGCGACGGCCCGGCGGCGGCGGCGGCGAGCATCGGAGACGAGAGCTAAGACGGCAACATACGAAACGAGGGCGAAAGGTCTTCTTGTATTAATCAGTACTCGATAGAAAATGGAGGAACAAGCTTTGATACATGCGTGGCGCAATGGTCGGCGAGGCGAAGATTGATAGAATGAGTCTAGACTTGCGGCGAGCGGCAACAACAGGAGCTGATGCGCGTTGTTTAGATCGGAAGCTAGATATAAATTGATCGGAAATTGGACCTCCGTCCAAGCAGTACTAGTGCTGTCTCTTTTCAGCTCTTCAACGAGCTGGGCCAACCTTGGAGCTGCACCCCAGCACAGCGGATGACTCTCTAGATCCAGAACCAAATGATGCGGACTGCAGTGATTCAGAAGAAATTTTTGGTACCGTGAACGAATCGGGCCAAACCACAGGCGGTGGCATTACCGTAACTGCGTCGGACATGCGAGTCCTTCTCACACCTGACATTCAGACCCATGGACGAAAAACCACCTCAACCATTGCTTCTCCAGACACCAGGATTGTCAGAAGCTCCGAGTGTGCGCCTCCGGTATCGCAGCCCACGTGATGTGTGCATTCCCGCAACCTTTCATTCTCTGCTCCGCAACCGGTGCCGGGTGGAGCACTGCGCCTACTTGCTCGTTCCTCTTCATCTCTATGTGCTTGTAAATGAACTGGTACCTGCCGTCCATCTCGGAGGCCTGGTCAATCAGTGCGGCCTCCTCCTCCGTCAGCTGGGGGCCACGCTTCTCGCACTGCAGCACGTTTTCCCGCAGCGTGAGGGGGTACATCTCTTCGTCCTGCGATATGTCCACCATAGCCTGGTGCAAGCTCACCACGTCATAGTCAGCCAGCGCCTTGTCTTCGACGCAGATCTTGCCCCCAGAGAACTCTCGCAGTCTAGGGATAAGGGAGATGAGCGACGACTTGCCGACGATCAGTGTGAGGCTTCCTGGCAGTATGGCGAAGGAGACATGGGAGACAGCGAGCAGCCTGTCTTCGCGGAACGAGACACTGCTACAAGACAACGACTCTCAGTGTCTCGGTCTTTATTCGCTTGCAGACGGCTTACAGGGAAGAAAGCTTCGAACCCTCTGGACGAAATAGGATACTTCGAGAATAAGGTATTACGATGGGACAGAATATACAGATTACAGTGAAGACCTTCAGACGTACCCTCATTCTTCCTGTATAGAACTTGACGGGTAGAAGTTAAGAAGTGTGAATCATAGAGAAAACCGGGGAACTGCCAACTTTGTCCCTGGTGGAAGTGAAATCGGCCTTGTTAACCTGCATGCGTCGCTCTCTCAAAGCAAGCAAGCCCGCCTCAGTACACACGACCGTCAGCGCCAGAGACCGTCACTCAGTGTCATACGCTACGCAGAAGCTGGCCTTGGGCGTATTGGAAGTGGATAACATTACACGATTGCCAACAGGCATTTGTTTGATACAATGCTGCTATTCTACTAATACACAGTGGGAGAGAACATACAAACGGTCAACCAACAAAACAATGTTCAACCTCAACCTTTTCTCTTCTTCGTTGGTGCCTCTGCGTGCTCAGACTCCATTTGCATGCCATCCGCGTCCCAACTGGGGTCCGATAATGGATAGAACGCCAGCCTCTCCGCTTGCGCGAGGCCCTCGCTCTTCTCATCCACAATTGTGGCTTTGCGCAACGAGGTGAAAGCAGCTTCAACACCCTCCAAACATGGGTATGTTTTGGCCAGAATATTCCTGGCATTTATGCACCATCCTTCCGGCTCCGTCTCGGCATATCCATCCCAGAGTGTTTCATATTGGGCTGCCTTCCGGAAGGTAACTTCAACTGTGTTTTCTATGTTCCAGAAATTGTTGGAACCCTTGCGCTTGATCGTTGCAGAGGTCATGAGGTCCATAAACAAGACCACATACTGAGCCTTTGGAGCACCAGTAATCCTTGGGCAGGACAAACTGCTGAGTATGGTGCTGGTAGCTGCATTGCTTCTGGCTTTAGTCTGCCAGGCAACGACCGAAAATTTCTCAAGATCGAATGTTTTATCAAGCTCGCCGCCGTACACCACAAAAAAGCCGTCAATTACAGGCTGGTTCGGCGCGCATTGCACGGCTGCCCCGCGAATCCAAAGCGATAGCAGGTATTCGGGGTGCAGTTCACTGACATTGACCTTGAGCGGTACGAAGTGGGTGAAATTGATGTGCCATCGCTGGCTGAAGCGCACGAGATTGAGCGCTTTGCTGCCATTGTTGTCGTGCAGGTTATCAAGCCCAACGAGGCTGTTCAGGAACTCACGCAGCGAAACAAGGGGTACTGCATCCTGACTCCAGTCCTGCCCTTGATCGCGCGCGCGCATGAGAAGGAGGCGCGAGAGAAGCTCACCCTCTAATCCTCGATCTAAATTGTTCTGACTGAGTTGGCTGCACAGGTGTTCGAGTGAAGACTTGTAGGTGTCAGGACTACGACAGAGTGCACACGCGGAAATGATGGAGAGGATTGGTTCGGACGGGCATAGACTTTTGAGTGTGGTTCCATGTACCCCCTGTGCAACTCGAAGGTTGGATTTTACACTGTCAAACCCGAGCATCTGAGCGCTAGGAGTGGATCCAAGTTCCAGGAGGATTCGGTGAGCAAATAGGGCAAGGAGGTGAGTCGGCGACAAATGGTCGTAGCCGGAGGGGGGGAACAGCTTCCGGAGCGCGTTACGAGGAAGTGATTCTTTATTCAGGTATATAGACCACAACTGAAGAATGGCAGGTCAGTATAATTCAGGCTATTGTGCTGATTAACCCACAGGGCGGCCAAATTTCTTCAGGTTCTCCAATTGCACAGCCTCCATAGGGGTGGAGGGAGCATAATCCTTGGCCATTTGATCAAATCCAAAATAGCACCAGGGAGGAAGGGACTTCAGGGTCGCAAATCGAGCTGAATCCTTCATAGCGTTGGGCGATGAGGTTGGGACCAGTGCTTGTACTCTCGCATTGGTGCCAAGAACAAGATACCATGTATTTGAAGCGCTCGCATGTCCTGCTTCCATGATCCTCCGCAGTGCCAGAGGGTAGGTGCTAGGAAGATCAGCAAATTCATCGAATAAGAATAAACATTTCATGCTAGGAAGTTTTGCAGCAAGTGACGCTGCCGGACTCTGGCAGTAGGCCTCCCAGAGTCTCGGACATTCGGTCTCTGTAAGGCTGGTCGCATCTATTACGTGTCCACTTGACAGCAGGGTCGCCTCGGCGGAAATAGCAACTCTCTTGAACAGCTGAAAACGGCTCGACTGAGTGTATAGTGCTTCGACGGAGTCTGGGAATGTATCATGATCTGGAAGCGAGAGCGCCCATGTGTCGTATACGAGTTGAGCAATGTGCTTCGCCATTGCTTGCACATTGTCTGGAGACCCACTGGTCTCTTCCGGAAGCTCAGCTGCCGCAACAGACATAAAAGCTCTGAGGAACGCCGCAGCTACCTCTTCGTTCCGAAATTTGCTCTTCTCGTTCTTATTGTTGTTGAAATACGTTGTAATGGGTGTGTCGCCTGGCGGCCAACCGGCCTCAGGCCCATCAGTACGTGCGCGAAAACAGACAGAGAAGACGGGCAACTTGAGATTACCAAATTTAAATTTTATGTACACGCGAGGAAAAGGATAGGACTTACTGAGTGGGCTATGGCCATTCCCAGCTTGGACTTGCCCATTCCGCTCGAGCCTATCAGTGGAATAATCCTGCCATAATCTTCCGTAGCACTGTATGAGGTTGCGCAACTCGTAAGATACTCGAGGAAGTGGGCGGATGCATCTCCGACGTAGTCATCAGCAGCGAAGCGGGAGTGCAGGTGAAGCGCAAATCCGATCCTTGGCATGCATAGCGTCAAGGCCTAGGCAAGATAGAAATAGTGACGCTTACTGGTCCTCCACCGGCGTGCCTTCCCGTTGAGCTTGGTTTGACGTCAGATTTCAGGAAAGACAAGTCAGGAGTTCGTGCTCACGCTTCTTCTTCCACATTTTGTGTAAGAATATGGCAAGCCCATCGTCTTTGTATTGAATGGCCTGCCACAATTTCACGAGACGACTCCATTCGATGATACTATCTGAGTCGCCTCCGTATTGTGACAAGGAGGGAATGAGTTGAGACATCTGAGAGATCTGGGCAGCCATCGGGACTAGCATAGCGTTTTTCGCAGTCAACAGGTGAGCTATGTCGGCCTCGAACGTTTCGGCCATTTGTGGGATTCTACCAAGTTGTTCATGCAAATCTTGCACAGATTTACGATCGGTACTAGACAGGTCAACTTCAGACGAGCTCGAGTCTTGGCTGTTTTGTGGACGGAGCGGTATCGCGTCGACTTCCATAGGCGCCACGCCATATGATTCCGGATCCATTCAGGTGAGGGTGTAAACTGGCAAGAGCCGGAGCTACGACGAAGATGGTAATTCAACATGGCCACGGCTGAGTCATACTGTGAATTATGGTTCTCAATGCGCCCAGTGTTGTGCGGGCCAGCACCCATCAGCACACCTTGACCTTTCCCACCTCTCTTCTTACCTCACAATGTCTGACTCGGGGTCCTGGGCCCCACCGAATCCCTGGCGACCGATCCGCTCGTCACCGTCTTCTTCTCTGAGTCCTCTCCCTCTCATTCCCCGGGCCGCTCTATAGTTTAACGCACAATTAATCATATAGCTTACCTTCTCATTTACGGATCACTGCCCACCCAGTCCCTGTTCCAAGTGTTCAACGATGAGATCATGCACCATTCTGTGGTTCATGCCGACGCAGAGCAATCCTTCCGGAGTTTCCGTGAGTTGGCTGATAATCTGGAGGTTCACAGTTAACTGAGAATCAGTTACGACGCGCACCCAATGGCTATCCTCACGAGCGCGCTGGCTTATCTTGGTTCGTATTACAGCGAGGCAAACCCGTCTCTTCAAGGTATGGTCGTGGAGTTTCATGCTATTGCTATATTCTGATTTCTTTCCAGGCCAGAACCTCTTCACCAGGGGGGACAAGGCATCTCTTGCTGTAATGGACAAGCAGATATACAGGCTGATCGGCAAAGCGACCACGCTGGCTGCGTCTGTACCCGTCGTGTCTTTTCCCTCTCCGTCCTCATGTCACGTCCAGGATGGCATATCGCGTCCACCAAGGCCGAGAGTTCGTTACTCCGCCCACCGGCCTCAGCTATACCGGCTCGTGCGTCGGCATTTACCGGATCAGGATTTTTATCATTGACATTTTTGCAGCTTCCTGTATCAAATGGACTACCTCGGACAGGAGAACTACACGCCCAGCCCCGTGCTCGAGAAGGCTCTGTACGTGTTATTTTTGCTGCATGCGGGCCACGAGCTCTCACGCGTCGGCGACGACGGTCTTGCAGACGGGCTCGTCGTTGGTTGACCCGTTTTCTGCTGTTGCGTAAGGAGACAAATATTTTGCCGTGTAATTCGGTCTGACCTTTGCTCTTCTGTGTAGGGTGGGCTGTGCGTCGTTATAGTGAGTGGCGGCGACACTCTAGTCTAACAAATAATGACCTACTATTTCCAGTGGGCCGCTACATGGAGTACCTCTGTGGTGGAAGCAGGTTCGTACTTGACCTCTCTGAGGCTGATAAGTACAGAACAGGGAGCCCGTGGATGTCTCACAATATCCAGTGTGGGTAGTCCGTCCGATTTTTCTTGTTGAGTTTTGCTCAGATGAGCACATAGGATCAACAAGGCCAGGATCGTCAACCGGCGAGGAAACCATTCTCGATGGAAGTAATGAGTGAAGTCGTCAGAGAATGTATTATGTTTTCTCGTGGTTTTAAAGGCTCAGAACTCAAGGTTGTGGGTGCCAAAACGCGCCTCACGGCTGGTCATTGGGTGGACGCGCGGAGGACAAAGGTCTGACTCGTCTGACCACGTGCTCATTGACAAAGCGAGGACTACGGAGCGATGAAAATAATTTGAATAAATTTTGTGACACAAGCAATCTTATTCACACTGCAGTTTCGCGACCGCTGGGACCTCAAGCCGACAGTTTTCTTCGCTTTGCTAGATATATCAGTGGGGCTGTGCGAAAGCTGCACACATTATGGCGTCGCCCATCATCCGCGCTGCAGCAATCGAGGCCCTCCTCAAGCCCCGCGCACACCCGCTCGACACGACAAAGGTCCGGGTCGCGGCATCGCTCGGCGACCAGGTCGGGCTGACGAAGGTCGGGATCCACAAGAACACGCTCGCGCCGCACACACAGGGCACGGTGGTGCACTTCCACGACGTCGACGATGAGTGGTTCTACATCGTCCGCGGTGGGGGCACGCTGCTGTTCGGGGGGCAGGGGGAAGACGCTGAGGTCTCTGCGGGCGACTTTATGGGGTTTTCGGCGTCGGGTAAGCAGCCGCACGCGCTGCGCGCCGGCGCGAGGGGATGGAGTACCTCACTGGCGGAAGCAGGTTGAGTTTCGTGCCTCTGAGGCTGCTGCTGGGTTGCTGATACAGCATAGGGAGCCTGTGGACGTGTGTCACTATCCACTGTGAGCAGTACATCTTCCTACTTTCGTCGCGCTGTCAATGCTCAGGTGAACACGCAGAATCAACAAGACCATGGTCATCAACCGCGCCAGCGGAAAGAACACCGTGTTCGATGAAAGCAACGGAGCGAACTGGATGCCCAAGGATTGAGATTAACTTATATTGAGAATTTGTATCAGTATGGGCCAGGGTGGATGGAGCAAGCCAACGGATCAGTAGAGTTGCATTGTATCAAGCGAGCTTAGCTCTGCTTAGCTCTCATTCCCTGCACGTGGATGACTCTGTAGTCGAGCCTGCTACTTACTTGCCTTGGTCCTTTGTCTTTGCCTGCTTGATGAGCTCTCCCCAGTGGGACAGTCGCAACTCGTCCTTCATCCCCCCCACTCGCCTGCAGGAACTCAAGGCAAACGCACGCCAGCCCGTATTCAACAGCCCGGCGACTCCCATGCAGCAGCCGCAACGCCGGCCATCGCTTGCACAGGAAAATACATACAACAGATCCTCCTCCTTCTTCTCTTTCCGTAAGGGCTCACAAGATCAGGCTGCAACACCCCAGCGCACACAATCCTTTCTCTCAAAGCCCAGGATGAACCAGCCCCCGCCGCAGCAGCCTGATCTTGTCCCGTCGCGTCCATCTCTCGAGCGCCCGCCTCCCGCAACACCTCCGCCACTCCACCCAGAAATCAGGTCAGTCGTCCACTCACGACTGCTCACGCCCGCAAAATCTACTTCTCGGGCCCGCTCGTCCGTCGCATCGAGCGCCAGCCCGACGGCCAAAAGCCCGCAAAGGACGAGGGATGGACCGAGGTCTGGGCACAGCTCGGCGGCACAACGCTCAGCATTTGGGACATGAAGCAGATCCAGGAGGCCAGCCAACAAGGGCGCGAGGTGCCCCCGGCCTACGTCAACATGACAGACGCTTTCGTCCACGTCCTCGGCTCCGTCACCGTACCCGAGACCGCGACGGCGCCCGCCAAACGCTACCCTGATGTCCTCACTCTCAACACCGCCGGCTCCAACCTTCTTCTCTTCTCTTGCCCGTCCACCCAGTCGTTGCTCTCGTGGGCCGCAGCGCTGCGTCTTGCCGCATGGGAAAAATCACGCCTCGAGGAAATATACACCGCGCACCTGCTAAGAATAACCCTCGGTGGTGCGTTTTCTACATCGTGTATTACAGTCTATCTGACGCTTCTCAGGACGCGACCATCCCACGACGCTGCAGCATGGCCGCATGGAGGGATGGGTGCGCATCCGCATCGCGGGCCAGACCGACTGGAAGAAGGTCTGGATGTCCGTCACCGCCGCCGCCGACGCCGCGAGCAGCGACGCGCCAGCTACCGCCGGCCGCAATAAGAAGCGCATGTCCAACCTCTTCTCCTCCAAGGACCACAGCCCGCCCGGCAGCCCGCTCCCACCCAAGCCCGTGATCGCGATGTACGCGGGCCCCAAGCCCAAAGACCGCAAGAAGCCGCTGCTGACCTTCCACAACGTCACCCAGGCGTTTGCGGTGTACCCTGAGCGCCCAGACCTCATCAGCCGCAGCACACTGATTAAGCTCGAGGGCCTCATCGGCGACGAGGACACCGCGGGCGATATGAGGAGGAGGGAGGGCTGGCTATTGGTCATGCCGGAGCTCGAGGGCGGCCTCGGACAGGCGGAGGAGATGCTCAAGTGGATTGTGGGTGAGTGGTTATTCCCCTTCCATCCATCTCGAAGTTTGACATTCTCGCAGCCCTGCATGACGCGTTCCAGCTGTACGGTCGGCCGCAGGGCTGGACCTGGGATCCCCGTGACCCCGTGTCGCTCATGTTTGCGTATCCCGTTGGCCCTCACCGAGACGTGCGTACCTTTTGTCGTGATACGTGGCGTTACTCAGTCCCTTGCAGCTTCTCTTCCTCGATCGAGAACAAGCTGAGACGCTTGATGTGAGAGACGATCGCACATCGTCTATCAGGGCTAGGCTCTTGAACATCCTTCTCGAACGAATGCCTCTGAAGGACCCGATGCGTTCTCCTACCGCTCAGCAGCAGCTCCCATCGCGCCCCTCCTTGGATGCGCCGCCTTCTCTGCCGCCTATTGGCGATTTTGGCAGCAGCTCGCCCCCGCTCGGTGGTACCCGATCCAGCCCTCAGCTTCCTCCGCTAAGCTTTGGGTCCGCCGAGAATCCCGAGGCGCCTCAGCAGCAGGAGAGACATCCATTGACGCCGATATCAGAACGCAGCAGCACAGGGCCTCGCAATATGTCTTCGATCGACTCGCATAGTGTACTGAGCCCCCAACGGAAAGGCTCGTCGCTTTCTCGCAGCGTACCGCTAGCCGAGGAGCCTCCTCGGGCCATCTCGCCGCCAAGGCCGTCTACCTCGCCCAAACAGCAAACTGTGCTTGACAATGGCCCTTTCACGCACAGCCCAACGTCGTCCCTCGGGCGCGCGCCGTCGCCTCCTGTCAAGGATGGCCCGTCCATTCGCAGCCAAGAGTCGGCGGGAAATCCCACACTCTCACGACTCGGGTCTACGCCCAGCACCGCGTCGAGGCTTGCGTCGAACCCTAGCAGCAGTATCAGGATGGTCTCGCCACCACCCGCGTCGCCGCCCGTGTCCGAGACCCCCCAGTACGCCGGTTCACCGCCACTGAACTTGACCGCAAACCCGCCCGAGCCGGTCGATCGTGCATCGAACCACTCGCCTACGTCCATCCTAACGTCGCCGCACTCAATCGCTGACGGGCCGACGCGATCCATGTCGCGCTCCTCGGTCCTCACCTCCCCCTTCTCGAACACGGGACATGCGTCGCCGGTAAATACAAACATGTCTTTTGCCGCCGGTCGGGGTCAGCCGCCGTCCGCGGAGGAGCCCAGTAACTTCTCGAACGAGGCGGGCGCCCTGTATTACATGCAGCAGTTCGACGCGTCGCCGGCGCGGTCGAAGATCCAGCCGCCCGCCCGTCAGCCCACGACCATCTCCGAGGGCGAGGACGAGTCGGAGGACGACGACGACGCGGCGCTCGCGTCCACACTCGCGTCCACGCCCGCGTCCGACTCGTACGGCACGCAGTCGCCCGTGCCGCGCCAGGGGACACCAATGGCGTTCCACCAGCCGCCATCGGACGCGCCGCGCGCGAAGGCCGCGTCGCCCGTACAGAGAAGCCTCTCGAGCCCGATCGCCCTTTCGGGCACAGCACCACTCGGACGTAAGCCCTCCGGTGCACGTGCACAGGGCACTTCCGCACGGGGATATCGCAGCCCTGATCGTGGGCTTTCTTCTGGCCCTTCACTCACTGAAGAGGACACGCAGAGCGAGCGTAGCATGTCGGACGCCCTGTCTCGCGCGCCGCCGCCGGTGCGTTCGAACGACGACCTCGATGCGCTCGCGGCCTTGTCGTATCTGGATGTCAATGAGGAGCAGCAACAGCAGCCGCAGGCGTACGACTCGGGGATGCAGCAGACGGCACCGCTGAGGCCGCACGCCGCTGACCGGGTCGCATCGAGTGGGCCACAGGGCGAGCGGTCGGACACGCCGCCGTCCGAGTTCAAGTCGTCGTTTGCGCCCTCGAAGCAGGCGGCGGAACGCAAGGCCAAGGCGCAGGCGCAGCAAGCCGCGCACGACGCAGCTGTGCATCGTCCCGGACGGGCTAACGGCAAGCGAAAGTCGCGCATCGCGGACCGTGGTGGGTGGAATGAGAGTAGTGATGAGGAAGAGGAGGAGGAGGAGGAGGAAGAAGATGAGGATGACGACGCGGATTCGGATGCGGAGCCGTCGCCCATAAATCGCCAGCCGTCGCCGACGTCCGGGCCTGCCTCGCTGAACCACCGAATGCTGCAAAATCAAGGCGAAGAACCACAACAGATGTACTCGCATCTGCGGCCACCTCGGACTCTACCCCAACCTCCTAGACCCTTTCGTGAGTCTTTGATGTTTCTGCCGTACATTGATGTTTACTACTGCAACTTGTAGCTGATTCGGACGGCATGCAACGGCGCGTAGCGTCTGATCAGTATTCCGAAGCTGGGCGACGCACGTACTACGATGATGGGCCGCAGCTGCGTAGTCAAGCCGAGATGCCCCAGCCCGGCGCGGCGCGTCAATCGATGTGGAGTCAAGTACTCGATCCCGGCCAACGCAACCCGGGCGCGCCTCCCCCATCGGACGGACGCGACACCTTTGTGCAACTCGAGGAATCCAAGCTCACCAAGGCGTTTACCCCGCAGGGCCTCCTCTCGGCTGGGATGCAGGACAAGCAGGACCGGTCGGCGAAGAGACAAGAAGAGCTCGCACGGGAGAGCGGTGCGTCGCTTATCAACGTGCCCAACAAGCCGCCGCCCCCGCAGACGGGCTTGCTCGGCGCGATCACTGCCCATGAGCGAGAACGGAAGCGCGAGGGCGGCGTGGGTGCTGCGCTGACGGAACGGGAGCGCGAGAAGCGCGTTGCGGAGGACAGACAGCGCCGATTCGACGAGCACCAGCGACAGCAGCTCGACCAGATGCAGCAGGGTGGGTCGATGTACGGCGGCCAGTTCCCCGGCTTCAACCCGATGATGAACCCGATGATGATGGGCATGAACCCGATAATGGGCATGAATCCCATGATGACGGGACAGGGGATGAACCCGATGATGACTGGGCAGGGGATGAACCCTATGATGACGGGACAGGGTATGAACCCGATGATGACTGGGCAGGGTATGAACCCGATGATGGGCTACCCGGGGATGATGCCTGGTTACAACCCACAACATATGTTCGCTGCCCAGCAAGCCGCCGCACAGGCCTACCAGCAGGCGATGATGGCGTTCTCGTCGGCTGGATCGCAGGCGGGCGGAGACGGCGGGGGCTCGCCGCCGCAGATCAATCCGATGATGACTGGCGGGAACATGTCCATGTTCGACCCGCGTATGTCGATGATGGGCATGCCCATGATGGGCCCGCCCATGGGCGTGGGGATGCAGATGACCGGCATGTCCTCGTTCGACCCGCGATTCACGCCCAACGGGTCGCCTGGGATGGAGCATAACCTCGGCCCGCCTAGCGGATTGCCGCAGGGTCAATATCCGTCGCGCACGAGTTCCCCCGGTCGCGGTTCGCGCGGATCGCCCCACCGAGGTTCTCCGTTGAGTCAACCAGTAGAAAATAACGATTCCGGGGTCCGGGGTTCGCGGCCGACGAGTCCTAAACCTTGATAATGACACCACCCTTCAAGTCTCAGTTTCTTCTCACAAAACGGCGTACGTTCCTTTGCCTCCCTAGATATTCAGCATACCATACTATGCCATCACTACTTCGATGCCTTGTTTCCCTGTCAAGGATTCCTCACACAACGGACTTTAATATATATCATATATGCAACTTGTCTACCTTCACTTGGCCCAACAGCTCTAAGTTATGTACAAACGAGCCAACCTCTGCTTCGCAAAAGGATATTGCAATTTCCATACGTACATACACGGGTTTGAAAGTCTGATGGGTACCATGCCAAGAACCACACATTTATGCAGTCAGATAGAAAATTTATTCATCCGTACAGCTACCTATCTAAATTTGACGAGACGAGTAAATGCCGGGGACCTGGGTTATTTGATTTGCAATACAGTGAAATCGAAGGATACCCGCGAAGGTCCAACATCTACAGTAATAAATCAGGAAGAACAGAAAAAATAGGCAAAGATGAGACGCACAACACCGATCCGGGTCTCCGACTGCTCAGATGAGCCGCCGGTTATTCCCGCAGCAGGAAGAATGTCATCACGCCTTGAAAGCACAACCACTGTGGCGGCGGTGAGATTAATGGGGGGAAAACGAGTGTTAACAGACGTACCAGAAGTTGTTACATTCTCGCTGCAAGAGAACATAATCGATTTCGAGACGTCGTCGAGCAAGAACGGAACCTGGACAGACCATCAGGAATGAAGAAAAGCACAAGATTATGCTGTGCATACCCTAATCCAACATCGCGCACTTTGTCCCAGTCCGCAGGCGATCCACAGTCCGGGTAGTGCATGCGGAGGAAAAGCTGGTCGATGCGGTGAGCCACCATGAGGACGCGAGAGAACCAAGAGATTGAGTACCTTCGTGGTCACCAGCACAAGCCAGCGACCCAATCGTGAACAATCTAGCGGTCATCGACCCTTCACTGCGCCCACGGTAGCCGTGCTAGAGACGTGGCGCCGAGGCGCACTGTCTCATTACGGCAGTTGTGGGGGGAAGCAAGTCCAAAGAAAAGGATGCGTATTTCCCACTCTTATATACTTGATCGGCAATCCCCGGTCTTTGCTTCTAAACAACACCAAGCATCTTGAGTCCCATCCTGACTCCCAGGACGCGTTAATCTTCATGGGACCAGACCGCCATGGGCGTCAAATCCCTATGGAAGCTACTTGCCCCCGTCGGTCGACCCGTGATGTTGGTGCATTGTGGCACTTTCGTTGGTTCGAGTGACTAAGAAATCGCAGGCTGGAGACGATGGAGGGTCAAATAATGGCCATTGACTCAAGCATCTGGATCTACCAATTCCAAGCTACCATGCGTGATAACGATGGCCGTGCCCTGTCGAATGCTCACGTCCTCGGCTTCCTCAGAAGGATTGCGAAACTCTTGTTCTATGGGATCAAGCCTGTGTTCGTTTTTGACGGAGGTGCCCCCGCATTGAAGCGAAATACCCTTGTGAGCTTTGAACACCCTCCTTTTTCAGACTTCTGAGCATTTCTAGAACGAGCGCAGACAGAAGAAGAGCGGAGCAGCCACGAGCCATGCCAAACTAGCTGAAAAGCTTCTTGCTGCTCAGATGCGGCGAGTGGCCTTGAATCAGACGAAGGGCGCGCAGTACGTCATCTCTGCCTCTATGTTCTATGACTTATTGGTTGAATGCATAAATAGGAAATCCACTAAAGGGAAAGGCAAAGCGCCAACTGATCCCGTCGTACTCGATGACAACACTGTGTATCTCGAGGATATTGACCCTTCGATGCCAAAGACCCCTGCGCGGAAATTGATTCCACAGCCGTCTTCGACATCTCCTAGCAAGCCCAAGTTTCATGATCATGATCCATACCGCCTTCCAGATGTCGACCTTCAAGCAGTTGTCGCAAGGGCAACCCGTGCAGCAGTACCTGATCCTCGTTTGGCCACTGAGGACGAACTACGGGCCTTCATAGAGGATATGCGACCAGAAGACTTTGACGTCACTTCTCCCGCATTTCGTGAACTCCCAACAGAAGTGCAGTACGAGATAGTGGGAGATCTCCGCCTCAAATCTCGGCAAACGTCTTATGCTCGCTTGCAAAACATGCTCAAGAGCGCGGCTACCCCACTCGACTTCTCAAAGCAGCAGATTCAGAATCTACGACAACGAAATACCTTGACGCAACAGCTCCTAATGACGACCGATAGTATTGGAAAGGCGAACATCACCATTCCTATCCGCGTTGCTAGTGAGCGTAACAGAGAGTATGTGTTGATCAAGAACGAGGGCAACGCGGGTGGATGGATTCTTGGTATTAGAGACGAGGGGACACGAGAAAAGCCCATAGAAATTGATCACGACAGCAATAAAGATGTCGACGATGACGACAGTGATGAGGAGATGGAGGAGGTTCCAATGTTCGCTCATCTGCTTTACGCGACAGGAGGAAGCTAACGAATGAGCATCCAGACCTGAAGCTGGTGAACCAGACGCCGACTTGCGAGAGTATCAAAGATCCATGGCACTCGCAGCTATTGGCGATCGCAACGCACACAAGAAACGCACTCCACAGAGAACACCTTCCTCGAGCGCTGCTTCCTATCCGCTCTTCGACCTCGATGGCGAGGATGTCGTTCCAATACTTGATGACGACGAAGACGAGGAGCTGGCCTTGGCAATTCAAGAATCCGTGGATCAGGCCAATGCCTCCAAGGCGCTTCCCCGTTCACGACGCCCTGTCATGGGTAATGCTGTGGCGTCGTCCTCCAAGCTCGCCGATGCAACACGACGGTCCTCTGATTCAGTCTCTCGCTATACACTTCACGACAACGACGCTTTCTTGCATGGAAACCGGTTGGAAACCGCGCTGTCGATAGCAAATGCGGGACCTGTGCGGACGCCAATGAGGCATCCAGTGAGGACTTCGAGCTCAATGTTTGGAACGCCAGATTTACTCCAACCAAACACCTCCCCCGCGGCAATGAGACCAACACCTTCGAGCTTCGTATTTGGGGAGCCCGTTCTATTGCAGTCAAAGACTGACTCCCCTGCACTGAGAGCAACACCTCCACCTCCACCTCTTCTTCAGTCTGAGACACAGGCAGAATCGGCTCTTGATTCGGACGAACACATGGATGAGGTCCTGCCTGTGTTTTCAGTCTCGGACTCTGGAATATCAAACCTCCCTAACTCCCTCCCTCGTCCCGTTTCACCGTTACCTGATGCTTCATTAAAGCAATCTACAATCCGTGGTATGGAAGATGTCTCATATGCTGTAGAGTCTGGAGCATCAATCGCCCACAGCTCTGTCTCTCCACCTATCTCTCCGCCACCTGTACTTTCGTCCGAACAGTCCGAGACCAATGTAATAAATGAGACATTTAACCGTCGCGACGAGGGTTGTGCATCGGTTTCTGCATCACCAGTTCAGCCTCCTCTTCCCTTGGAGCCCCTCCTATTGTCTCCGAAGACGATTTCCCGAAGGATACGTCGAATGTACAGGAGGCTTACTCAGATCAACTTTCATCCCCCGCTCGGGTGCCACCAGGCGAGGTAGATTCAACCCCGCAGCCACCTGCTGAGCCCCTTGCACTAGAGCCTACGTCTCCGGAAATCATCTCTCTAGAGAAGGAAACCACCCTACCATCCTTCATTTCAAGCGATGAAGTAGACGACAATGAACAAGTCAGTGACTGGTCGAGATCCCCGTCACCAATCGTTGGGCTAGAGCAGCCGCAACCCCGGTCTTCCCCTGTCGCCGAAACTTGGGATGCTGCACAAGAAATGGATCCCGATGCAGAGGAGGGCGAGTTTGCGCGGTTTATGTCTCAAGTCAAAGGCAGAGATTTGGATGACGTGCGACGAGAAATTGATGAGGAAATCAAGGTCTTGAATAAGCAGAAGAAAGCCGCCATGCGCGATTCAGAAGACATCAATCAGCAGATGATATCGCAGATCATGGTATGTTCTTTGTTTATATTCGTTCTGTATACCGCTGAGACGCGGGCAGATGATGCTGAGTTTGTTTGGTATCCCATACATAACAGCACCAATGGAAGCTGAAGCGCAATGCGCCGAGCTCGTCACTCTGGGCTTGGTGAACGGGGTGATAACGGACGATTCGGACGTGTTTCTATTCGGAAGCCAGCGCGTCTACAAAAACATGTTCAATCAGTCAAAAACCGTCGAGTGCTTTTTGCTCTCTGATCTCAGTCGTGAACTGGGCTTGGATCGCGACACGTTGATCAGACTTGCGTATCTGCTCGGTAGCGATTATGTCGACGGACTTCCCGGTATCGGGCCTGTGGTAGCCATGGAGTTATTGGAAGAGTTTCCCGGTGAGGATGGGCTGCACAAATTCAAAGATTGGTGGATGAAGGTGCAGTCCGGAAAGGACAGGCCCGAGGACAACAAGTCCAAGTTCCGGAAACGCTTTGTGAGTATCGGGAGCCTTGCAAGAGATCTCTGAAACTGATTTTCGACAGAAAAAGAAGTTCAAGGATCTGTATCTGCCTGCGGAGTGGCCGAACCCCACCGTGGTACATTGCGACATCCTTCCAATACATTCTTACTCAAACACTGCTCCAGAGGGATGCATACTACCACCCCACGGTTGATGATTCGGATGAACCTTTCAAGTGGGGCTTGCCTGATCTCGATGCTCTTCGAGAGTGGGTGATTGAGGTGTTGCGTGATCCTTCGTTCTCATTGCTTTCCAGATTTCTATACTCCGAGCTTGGTTGGCCACCGGTAAAAGTGGACGAGCTGTTATTGCCTGTCATCCAGAAAATTCGGAAACGCGGACAAGTAGGATCCAACCAGGACAGTATCTGTACGATAACTCATCGTTCTTCAGGCAGGTGCATTGAACAAGCAAGGGGACCTGAACGGGTACTTTGATGTTGCTGGAAGCGGAACTGTTGCGCCTCGAAAGCATCAAGCCTATGCCAGCAAACGTCTGCAACAGGTGGTATCCGACTTTCGCAAGAAACGAAAGCACGGTTTCAAGACACCGGCAGCGGACGAGCAAAGTGGACATTCTCAGTCTGAGAATGACGATGACGTCCCTCGCAAAAAGAAGGCGAAAGCGAGCAAGTCGAAACCTGTTTCGGCGCCCCGAACGCCGGCCAGGCGTTGTACGGGTCGCGGTCGTGGGGCGAAAAAGAGATCTCGGACGAACGAGGTTTCCGAGGACGAAACGGACTTTCCAGGATGATCGTCTCCCGGCAGACGCTGATTGTTTTGCGACTATATCGTCGAGACATGCAGCCTCTGGGCAGCCAAACGTAGCGGAGCCGCAGTGGACACGCGCTCATGTGTGCATGGTCTATCTAGCAGTTAATTAATTGTCTGGAGATCAATCTAGACACACTCGGGCTGCTGCCGACAGCGATATACATATTAATAGGGGTGCTCAATTCTTAGCTCGCTCGCGTCTCGTAAAAAATTAAATCCATATTTGTTTGAAACAAACAGCTTTCAAACTCCGTTAAGGCTGATCATTTTCGGCAGCCTCAAGGCCACTCCTATGCACCAGATTCGATGGAACTTAGAGGCCCATCGGGGAGATAATGGAAGGATATCCGACAGGCTCCTAGGTCGGTGGAAAATTTGCTCGCAGGGATCTACCAAGATTTATTTGTAAGTCTTCATTATTCCGCTAAGAAGGCCATATTTTTTTCCCTTGTCCAATCTTTGCCCCAGGTAAAGCCCTATGTGTGTATTAATTGGTTTTTAATACCTCACGAGCAGTCTCGTCTTAGAAAATGTGCTTCTCTCCTGCCGAAGTAGGCGGAGTTTAGAGCCTGTTTGTTTCGAGCGAATATGGATGTTTTTTTAATGAGACGAGCGAGCGAGCTAAGAATTGAGCACCCCTAATGCTAACCCTCCGGTTCCTATGCGGCATGATCGGCTCAGGTGCACGTGTTGTTAGTCACACTCACAGTCGTGAATTCGAACCTTGTGTTAATTTTAACTACCCTCACGTGCTGTCGAAGAGTCTGATGTCACGGTCAAAGCGAGTTTTTGCTCGCGTTTTTCTGTAGTTCGCATTTACCATTGCGGTGATGTCATTTCCATCAACTATTTAAGCTCTCATCGACATCAGTAAAAGTGCACATTTGTCTTTGGCATCTTACATCTTTGCGGGGCGTCTTAGAACATCTTGGTCTTGGATGGTGTGTCTTGAGTCTTGAGGGGTATGTCTTAGAGTGTCTTGGTCTTTCATTATGTGTCACACGTCTTGGAGACTAGTCTTTGTATTTGTGTCATATTTAGTGGTGCCCAAGACACCAAGACACCACACTCAATAAAGACACGAAAGAAAATCAGAATGCTATTTCATGGGAATGGTGGTCTGCATACTTATTTACATAAAATGCCTTGAAGCTGTCAAGCGAAGAAGAATATTTAAAATGGTGGGGTATGAAGGTGTCACCGTAGATAGGAATAAGATGGGCACCACGAAGAATGCTATCAATGTGGATAATGTCCATTACACGTTGACCACGTCCGTCAAGGTCGGGCTCGACCATCCACATGCCAACATCGGGGCATGGCTCGTCCCCAATGGCCGAAAACCAAGTCACCAGCGCACAAGGATACATGACACCCTCGGACTTGAATGACATAAAAAGCAGCACCCACGTGGCGAGGAGACCACGGAAGCCAGACAACTCGGCATCCTGCTCAACAAATATACAATCGTATCGGGGGGGGCCGCCCCGCCAGGCGCGCCCGGATGCGCTGGTGGAACATGCCACCAATACCGGATTGGTCGCTGGGGGCGAAGAATGTGGCGACTGCAGATGGGAAGACTTTGACGCTCTGCGGGTAATCGGGACAGTCTGCGAGGGGAATATTCCGCAGAGGGACAGCATGGTCAGGATTGTTTTGGGCATATAGAAAATGGCGGATGAGATCAGGGAGAGTGGGCAGTCGAAGTTGGGCGGCGAGGCGGTGTGGATCACGAGGGTACTTGCGTGCTGGCATGCGGGTCAGTGTGTGTGGAGTTATTTTATGAATATCTTACTGGGAGTTTTGGCGAGCATAACCTCCCCAAGTATAGTCCTCTCCCCAGTGTCCCCGCCATCATCGTCCTCATCAGCGGCCTGCGGCGGTGGGTCAGGCGTGGGAAGCAGAGGACGTGCAGAGGGCCCTGAAAGCATCCCTCGCTCTACAAAGTCAATGCGAGCGGCGGCGAGTTTGTCCAGACGATCATTGATGGTAAGCATTTGAATGAGTGCTTCATATCGACTGGATCGACGCCAGGGCTCCTTGATGGCTTTGATGTGTTTCGACTCCGTTATCGACGAGCAGAGGCCATTGGGGGCACCAAACTCTTGGATGAGGTATCGGTAATGGGTGAGTGAGTGCTGCCGCGGAAGACAGAATCCATTCGGACAGACACCACTTTCCTCAAAGATCTGGCGCTCTTGGTGATAGCGTGCTAGGGCGGCATCAATAGCAATGAGAGTAGCTTCCCCAACAACATTCCGCTGAACGAGGTAGCAGAAATCGAGAAATGCGCTGAACGCGCGCAGCATGCGGGAACATGACCTTCGATGGCAGGAAGGTAAACCTGCAATTATGTTAGCACTGAAATAAAATAAAATCCCGGCGAGCTAAGTAACCTTCATGAGCGCCTTCGAATCATCTCCCGTCCATTGCTTGAACCCCCGACCCTCAGGAAAGCGGCAGAGGCCAGGGAATGGCGGAACAGCCGCAATTCTGAAGCAATTTGTTAGTTAGCATCTCGAAAGAAAGCCAGTTACAATTTATTACCTGCGATCGATGTCCGCCATTATTTTCTTGACGTCGCTCTTCCCATGGACCTGTTCAAGATACTCGCCGACCCACGTGACCAAGTGGTCCTTGAACGTGCCCTTGATCACTTGATGTAAAAGATCGGGGGATAATAGCTCGTGGATGTCTGCCTGCGGAAATCCCCAAGTGAAAGGCTGAGTTGAAGATTATTTGTAGATCAAAGAGCATACAAGAAAATACGCACCAGAACATCGGGAATTATACCGTAGTCATCCCACAGGGTTTTGTGGTCAAAGGCCTCAAAGAGCGCCTCAGTGTGGGCTTGAGGTCTTCGACCACTTGGGCCATCGAGATGTTTGTTTGACGCCGTGCACCTGAGGAAGAAAAACGAGGTAAGATCGAGGATAGATGGTAAGGAGATTACGAACCTCACACACCAGCCTTGGACTGTACAGGCAAGCAGCACTTGCTCAGGATAGTCAGCAATATATGGGCCAAGACCGTAAATTACACGGCGGTAATGACCGTCCGCAAACAAAGTAACTTCGGGGACGGTCATCGCGGGCAGCAACGACTGAAGAATATAGCACAGTGATCCATGAAAAAGGTTCCGCCGAAACGTCCGGAACTCCGCGCTATCCGCATTCTCGCGGTCAGCTATAGCAATTATTTTCAGTGAAGATCAGGCAGGGCAAAGTCACGACATACTCTTGGCAATTGAGAGAAATCCAATAAGAGTCACTCCATTGCGATGCGCACGCCGCACATTGTTGTGGATAAGCCCATTCGACATGTAGAATGGGTAGTACTCGTTTTGGCCGGTCGCAACGGATACCGTCGTTTTGTCGCTACCGAATATGAGCGGTACGTAGGTAGCTCCGTGGGTAGCGGGGTCCTCAGCGATGAGATCCTGTTCGATGTAGATGAGATTTATATGCTGCAGATCAAACAAGAATTTATACCGCTTGGCGCCAGGCCCAATTTCCAGACATGAAGTCCTCATACTCGCGTGTACCGTCAGCGGCGAAGACTTGTTTCGGTGCGAGGTCCATTTCTGACTTGAAGTCCGGGTTGGCGAGCTGATTCTTCACGACTTCCCGGGGGTCCCGGAAATGGACCGTATATGGCTTAGTCTTCCACGGGGTCGTGTCGCCAGCAGGAATTGGCTGATTATAGGTTACATCGAATGATTGCCACGGGACATGGCCAACCTCCGTGGCGTCAATAGTATTGTAGAGGTCGTCATGATCTGCGAACGGTGGATCCCCGGCCGATTCAGGCCTGGCCGCCCAATTCTGCATGAGCTCATCAATGGCGCCAGCGGGCATTTGGACGTGGCGGTACAGTAAATCCGCAAGATCGAAATCCAGGCGATCAGTGTAAGGGCTGAAATCGTCGGCCTCCGCATGGACACGAGGCGGCGGCGGGGTATCAGGATCATCGAAGAATTGTCCTTCAGAATTGCAGGGAGTTCCTATGCTATTATTAGGGACTTCGACAAATAATAAAGGTGCCGGCGGTGCGTACCATTCAGATAGCGATGGTATCGCACTTCTCGGCGTGGTGAAGGAGGCAGGTAATCCCCAGCATCACCTCCCCCTATGTTAGAAGAGGCGCGCGAGGAGGATCGGCTCGCAGGTGGGGATGGCATGGGCACATCACCATCTGCCTTCGCGGTGGTGTCCTTCTGGTGGAACTGCGCGTGAGCACTATTCCTGTGCCGCGTAAGGCCCGAGGCGGTCGTGAAAAAGCGAGTACAGCCTTTGACTGGGCAGGGAATGTTTCGAGGCTTGAATGCCTTGACTTTGTGCATTGCGATTGGAGTAGAGGGATCAAGATTCAAGACTTGTCAGGATTTAGATCGTGCCGCGTGCAGATGGACAGATAGAAAATCGGGTACACGGATAGCGGTTCGGATATGCAGGTGGATCGGGGTTTCCCACAATTTAGTGATTGGCAAGGCGACGAAACACGACACTGACTAGGTGGGACTTGTGTCGTTTTTCTCTCTTCACCACCATGGAGATGCCCGGCCTCAGTACGCGCAAGAAGAACAAAAATGCCCATCCAGCTGTCAATGCTGGTGTGGCCCCGAAACCTCGCCGCACCACAGCACAGATGAAACAAAGCAGTGAAGAGGACGCGCAGACCAAGAAGAAAAAAGAAGCTGCGGAAAAAGCGGCCGTCAAGGCTGTTGTTGCTATCGAAGATGAGCAGCACCGAGACGATGCCATCCGAGCTGACAACGCAAATCACCCAGTCGACTGGCGTTCGCCTCCGCCCGCGTCTCCCAGGAAGATTCCCACACGCGAGATGTCTCCGGAGGACAAAGAAGAAGGTGCCAGTGCCTCTCCCATACACGTGCACGAGTTTTGCTGATTACTGCGCAGTCCTGGGTGATGGCTTAGATAACTTCGTCCCAGCAGAAGGTGATTCCAGTGAAGAGGAAGACGAAACCAGCGAGGGCGAGGAGCTTGCGAAGCCCAAGAAGGTCCCCAAACCAAAGCGCGCAGATGTTACGGCTTCACGTAGCACTAAAGATGCTACGGGAACGCCGGCGACATCAGCGGCCACGGGGACAAAGCGCAAGGCCATGGATTCCAAGTGAGTACCGGCTGTATCTTTGCCAAGCTGCAGAAGCGATTGATCTTGCATAGGACGTCCAAGCCACGTAAGAAATCAAAAAACAAGGTCCAGAAGAAGTCCGGCCTCGCCACGCCCAAATCAGGCCTATCCAGCGGCGTGGAAGCCGATGATGACGAGTCGGGGGTGAAGTTCGGGGGCCCCGCCATCGACGACGACGTCGACGAGAAACTGGAGCGACAAGAGCAAGATAGCGAGAAGAAGAAGCGAGGTCTACCCACCGCAGTAAGTCCGATCGGCCCGATAAAGCCTGATACTGATTCTTACCTCCTGCCGCCAGCCTATCATCCAGATCGCGCCTACACTGGCCAGACCACTCACCAAGAAAGAGCAACGCAATAATGCAAAGAAGTGGGCTCTAGCCCACCTCCCGGCCGGTACTGACTCCCTCTTCACCAACGAGCTTGTTCCGCTGGCACGCGAGCTGCTCGGAATGCTCCCTCCTTGGTCCTCGCTCACCGCCGACCACGTCCAGGGCTTGGTCAACAGGGTATACGGCACCAAGAAGGATAAACCGATCCACAAGGTCAGCGCGGATGGAATCTGGTGCGGCATGGTACATTTTTGTTGCTCTGTGATGCAGCCCACTGATCATTTAATTCCTAAGCTGGCGTATCGCCTCAGCGATTGGCGAGCCGGGATCGGTGCGCAAGGCATGAAGGCTGTACAAACATTGTTCGACACTGCTCAGGAAGACAAGAGCGAGTCGGAAGCGGAAGAGGAGTCCACCGAGCAGGGTGAGCTTTATATTTTATCACACTTTGCCTGCGCTAATTCTTGTTCCCGTAGTACCCTTGGACGCTCAGCCTAGCAAGCCAGCCAAGTTCTCCTTCAAGACCCCTGAAGGAATAGCGGTGTTCGTTGAGTGGGCGCTCCAAAAGCACAAGGAGAGTGGGACCCTCGCGTTCTACTGGCAGACCTGGGGCGATGGGAAGGAAAAGAAGGTACATGTTCCTGCCAGCACTCGCCGGCATATCTAAGTACTGACATCTGTTTCCAGGGCCTCTTCCTGTCGCATCTCGTCGCGTACACCTACGCATATCATTTGACGGCGCTCGCGGCACTACCCACGAAGCACACGCATTCCGATGCGCCAGCTATTGGGGCTCTCCTCCTCGCAGTACAGGCGGTATGTTGTTACTTTGATTCACATCTAATTTACTGACAACTCGGTATCAGGTCCAGCGCTCTCTTCAGTTTTGGAAGACCGGCATGCTCGTTATCCCCTGCAAGAATGAGGGCCACTTCTCGATCGACAACTGGGGCGACATCTCCACCCAGGGCAGCGATGGAAAAATCAAGAAGATTCGCTGCACTACCTTTTTCTGCGCAACATTGGTGACGTGGGATGATGGGCGATGGCAGCAGCTACGTGCCGCAGCAGATGAGTGGGTGGAGAAGAAGAAGCAGGCCATCACGTCGAGCCGTGCAACATCCGAAGCCGAGGATCTCGTGGAGGAGGAGGAGGACGTGATTATTGTATCCGATTGATGTAGCGTACACCGTGCAATGGATGCCCCGTTATGGTTAATTATATGCCCGATTGAGAGTCTTGACGACCATCTTTGACCATCTTACACCAGGTCAAGGACATCTTTGATTAAGACGTCGGACGTCTTTTGCGTCTTGAGCAAGACATGGCATCTTTCAAAGAATTCGGGGATAGCTTAGCCCAAGACATGTGTCTTTCAAAAAAAAATGTCTTTCGCGTCTTTCGCGTCTTGCCCAAGATGCGAAAGACACGAAAGACGAAAGTGTAGTTTTACTGATGGATGCCATTTAAGCTTTTGTCTCCTTGCCTCCTACCACCATGTGGGCCCTGTTCTCTGTCCCTTGTTTTGTCGTCACTCACTGTTTGGACTTGACCAACAGTTGAATGTGAGTGTGGCCGCATTCCAGCTTAGGCACCCCAATCGCTGATGGCTTCTTTGGTATGTGCTTTGTCACGCTCGCAATCCGACCACCTCCTCATCTTCGAAATTCATTTCCGGTACCTCCAAAAACAAGTCCGGCGGCACTGATAATAAGTTCGGTATGCAGTCCCCTGCCAATAGAGGTGATTTCAAGAAGAAGGGTGTTGCGGTGAACAGAGTGGGCTCCGGTAGATTGCCCGCTCAATCTTCTCCCACCGTGGAGAAACCTTGGGCAAAGGTTCTCGGCCCCGATGGCAAATTGACTGCTATTGAACGATCCCGTCGGATCACCGGAAATATCTGTCTACTTGTGGAGGAAAGGGTCATCGCGCTGACGAGTGTCCCAAGAGAAAACTGGCCTCCGGTCGCGCCGCTACTACTACGACTACCTCAGCTCCTGCTGCAACTCAGTCGGGAAACTGAGTAGTGACCCTTGGGGCTCCGCACCGCCTGAGGGTCGTGGAGTCATTCCTGATTGTGCAGTTCAATCCTTCTTACGACTTAACACATCCGCTCTTTCTGATCCGAATTCATTATGTCCCATGCTTCACTCTCCTCATGTTCCGTCGGACTTCCGGACTCTTATTGACTCCGGTTCGTCCCACTGTTTCATAGACTCAGTCTTTTGTACAAAAAATAATCTATCATGCATTTCTATTTCCCCGATCAGCCTCCATCTGTTTGACGGTTCCTCTGGGACCGTCATATCTGAGATTTTTCATATCAACATCTCTTTTCCCTCTGGTGACACAACTTCGGTTGACTTGTATGTCACACCTCTGGATTCTGCCTGCTCTGTTGTGCTTGGATACAATTGGCTCACCCACCACAATCCGTTGATTGACTGGGTTTCGGGCCAAATCTCTTTCCGCTCACCTGGCTCCACTAGTCCAACTCCAGCTCCATCTGGAGTTCCTCTGTCGGCCTCCGCCGAATCTGTCCCTCCCTTATCGGAGCCCTCTGTCGCTCCTATGGTCGATGCCAAACCCCCATCGATCTCCATTATTGGAGCAGCTGCCTTTGCAAGAGCTTTGGGCGCCAAAGGTAGTCAACTATACTGCCTAGGCCTCTCTGAGGTCTCCGGTCGGGCCTCCGACGCCTCGGAAATTCCAGATTTATCTGGACTTCCGTCGGAGTACCATGACTACGCTGATGTTTTCTCGACCTCCGAATCGGAAAAGTTAGCACCCCAACGGCCATACAATCTTAAGATTGACCTTGAGGACGGAGCGGCTCCACCGCCTAGTCCCATTTACTCCTTGTCCCAACTCGAATTGAAGGCACTTTGAGAATTTCTCGATAAGAACCTCAATAACGGGTTTATCCGACAATCCACTTCCCCTCACAGCGCTCCGATACTTTTCGTCAAGAAGAAATTGGGTGAACTTTGGCTATGCGTGGATTTCCGAGCCCTGAATCGTATCGCTTGGAAAGACCGCTACCCGCTGCCACTTATCTCTGATCTACTTGATTCTGGACGCCAAGCAAAGGTCTTCACCAAAATTGACCTTAAACATGCCTATCACCTCGTTTGGATCTCCGACGGCGATGAGTGGAAGACCACTTTCCGCACTCGCTACGGCTCGTTCGAGTGGCTTGTTATGCCTGAGGGTCTTACCAACGCTCCTGCAGCGTTCCAGTGTTTCATGAATGACCTTTTTTCAGACCTCCTCGACGTCAATGTTGTTGTCTACTTGGACGACATTCTCATCTATTCGGAGAACCCGGCGGATCATCGTCGGCATGTCCAAGAAGTTCTCCGATGCCTTCGGAAAGCCGGTCTTTATGCTTCTCTTAAGAAGTGTGCTTTCAGCGTCGACACTGTTGAATTCCTCGGCTACATTATTTCCCCTAACGGTCTCTCCATGGATGAGTCGAAGGTTAAGGTTATCCGAGACTGGCCGGAACCCCGAAAGGTCAAGGACATCCAATCTTTCCTTGGCTTTGCCAATTTCTACCGGCGCTTTATTGCCAACTATTCTGATATTGTTATTCCACTTACACGACTTACTCGGAAGTCTGAACATTGGATCTGGTCATCCGAATGCCAAAACTCTTTTGATAACCTTAAACTTGCTTTCACTACTGCTCCAATTCTGACACATTGGATCCCAGGTGCCCAACTCACTCTTGAGTCAGACGCCTCAGACTACGCTATAGCTGCAATTCTCTCGTTGACCTTGCCCTCCAACAGCGAAATTCGCCCTATTGCCTTCCACTCTCGGACATTGGCGGTGGCCGAGCTCAACTACGACACCCATGACAAGGAACTCCTTGCCATATTTGAAGCTTTCCATGTCTGGCGACGCTACCTGGAGGGTGCAGTTCCTCCAATTGATGTCATCACCGATCACAAGAATTTGGAGTACTTTTCTACTACAAGCTCTTGACACGCCGACAAGCTCGGTGGTCCAAGCTTCTCTCTGCATTTAATTTCGTCCTTCGGTTCTGACCGGGACGACTTGGCGGAAAGCCCAATGCTCTCACTAGACGATGGGACGTCTACCCAAAAGAGGGGATATTGGCTATGCCAATGCAAATCTGCATAATTTCCGTCCAGTTTTCACTCAGCATCAGCTCGGCGTGTCGCTTCACACATCCTCACTTTGGACTCCAGCGCTCTGAGCAGGACAACTCATGGACGTTAACCAGTTGGATCTTATCGCCTCACGATATCTTAACAACACTTCGGACCCCCAGTGGGTCATTCGCGACGGTCTTCTTTTTCACAATGAACACATTTACGTACCGGACGCCACGGAGCTCCGACTCCATGTACTCCTTGACAAACACGATCACCAGCTTGCTGGTCACTGGGGACAGAACAAGACACTTGCACTAGTCCAACAAGAGTACGTCTGGCCCAGACTCCGAGCCTTTGTTAAGGATTATGTCCAATCGTGTGTTTCTTGCAAACGTGGCAAGTATGCTCGCCATAAGCCCTACGGATCCCTTCGGCAATTCCTGGTTCCCGAGCGACCTTGGGATTCTATTTCCATGGATTTCATCGAACAGTTACCCATGTCCGATGGTTATACGAGCATCCTAGTCATTGTCGACCGCCTTTCAAAGATGGGACTATTCATCCCTAATCACGGTAAAATCACGTCGTCCGAATTAGCCCATTTATTCGTCCTTCACGTTTTCTCCAAGCATCGAGTTCCGAGTCATGTCACCTCCGATCGGGGCTCCAAATTTGTCTCTCATTTTTTCCATTCCCTGGGCGAAGCACTCAATATGCGTCTCCACTTCACCGCTGGTTATCATCCATCCGCCGATGGACAGACCGAGCGCATCAACCAAACTTTGGAACAATACATTCAGATGTACTGCAATTACCAGCAGGACAACTGAGCTCCACTTCTTCCCCTTGGCGAGTTTGCATACAACAACACTCCTAATGACACTACGGGAGTTTCTCCATTCTTCGCCAATAAGGGCTATCATCCTTTGGTCAGCATCTACCCCGAGCGTGACCTCACATCCGCTCGGGCCCGAGAATTCGTTACGGATTTAGACACCCTTCACCAGGAACTCCGAATGCAGATGGCAGCTGCCCAGAAGCGCTACCAAGGACCTGCTGATAAGCGGAGGTCTCCAGACCCCAAAATTTCCATTGGTGATGAAGTCTACATTAACGCTGCCGGATTCCAAACAGTCCGACCCGGACATGCGTTCTCTGAACGATACTATGGCCCTTACAAAGTTATTGCTCAACCTGGACCCGCTTCCTTCACTCTTAAACTTCCCCATGATATGCACCGCATTCATCCCGTTTTTCATATTTCTCAACTCGAGCTTGGACATCCGAACACCATCTCTGGGCGCATCCAGCCTCCACCACCTCCAATCGAAATTGATGGAGAACTGGAGAACGAAGTCGCAGAAATTCTATCAAGTAAACTTGATCGGCACCGTCGGCCTCCGCTCATGTACCTTGTTCATTGGGACAGCTATGCCGGAACTTCGGAGGAGACTTCATGGGTGAGAGCTGATGAACTTGACCATGCAGCTGAACTTGTTGAAGAATTTCACACCAAGTACCCAGAGTTACCTGGCCCGCTATAATTCCGGACTCCGACTCAAACTTATTGTCTCGAACCCAAGTCCAGTTTTTTCAGTATGCTTACCACACTTATATAAAGCACGTGAAGAAAAGCAAAAATTAGAAGTTTCAAAATTAGTATAATACATTTTTTGGCCACCCTCGGCCTCCGACTCGCTCCCCAACCCAGACCCCGACCTACTCCTTCGCACCTCCCTCCTCCTCGGCCCCTGGCGCTTTCTCCCTTTCCTTCAAGCTCTGCAGGACAAAACCTGCGAGCTCCGGCAGAGCATTTGCCTGCTGCTTGGCGTACCGCTCCATCTTGCTGTTGTGCCAGGACTGTTCCTCGAGCATGTGCCCGAGGAAGTCTGCGACGTCTCTGAGCTCGGCCCCGATGGAGCCGAGGTCTCCGTTGGCGGCGGTGTGCGAATGGGTGCACCGAACCTTGCAGTTCTGGCACCGCTTGCACACCTGCCCCTTGCGGTTGGTGCTTCAGATGCACCATGCACCATCCTTGGCACAAGCCGCACACTATGAAAATAAAAAGTCAGTGAAAAAACATCGGAACTCCGAAAATTATGCACCTTCTGCGGGAACTCGTCGCCCTCCGCAGCCTCCACCTCCTTCCTCGGCCTCTTGCTTGGGCCGGCACCCTCATCCCCACTCTCCTCCGGTGCAACAGCCTTCTGTTTCCCTGCAGCCTTGCTTTTTGCCGCATTCCGTGCGGCCTCTGCCTCCTCCTCGGCCTTCCGCGCAGCCTCTTCTTCCTTGGCGAGCCGCGCGGCCTCCTCCTGCGCAATCCTGCGCCTCTCCACCTCTGCCGCCTCCTTCTTTGCCTTGCACACTAATTTGCGCGCCTCATCCCACACGTCGTAGTCGCCATCGCTGAGTTGGGCCTCGGTGTCTGCGTCGGAGAGGGCGAGCAGGCGGGCGTGGTACTGCACAGTCGTCTCATTGGTTTGGGGGGCCATGTTATGCAGGGAGAGGATATTGGGTTCGGAGATGGTGGGGGTATGGGTTCAAGATGAGAAAATCCCGAACATAGTGGTTGGCTGGCTTATATACCAGGGAATCTCAGCATCCGGGACGGATATCCGGAGCACAACTTCGGTACAGGCATCCGGCTACGGTTTCTGTTTTTGGGCGCCTCTAGGGATCGGCGTGAAAGGGGGGATACTGTCACAATCCGTTCTATTGGATTCCATCGGACACCGTCGGAGTTACTCATCATCAACTCCAACTTTGCCATTGGCTCTTATTATCATGAACACTCTTCCACATGCTCTTCGACAATTATGCGCACATATGATTTGTCATGTAGTCACGGAGTTCTCAGACCTCCGGCTCCTTGACAATTACTTTATTGTTCTTTCTAAATTCTTCATCCCCATACATACTACAATTAGTTTATTGTTTTAATTGTTTCGCGCGGAAATATCTCAGACTCCGACATTAGTATAAATATTGCCATGTACATACATTTATCTCAGTTTGAATATCGACTAAGATTGTGCCCTATCTCTGTCTCACTCTCAATCTGTCACCTCTCGAAATCGGGCCTTGGGCGTAGGGAAAGGCACAGCACACGAGCTGAAGCCAAGCCCGCTCCATTTGTCGGCACCTGCCTCGGACCTCAGTTCGGACTCCGTCTGGACTTCACACCTATCTATGAAGTTTTATCACAACAGAATCCTGATCCATATCGCTCACTTCACCTCTTCATCTTGATAGAACATTTCGGACCTCTGTTGGCCTCCGAAAGTATCCGACTCTTGACAACTTCCAAAGACCAAATGATACATAATAGACCCCAGGTCACATGATCAACCTGCTGGACATTACCGAGTTCAAATGATGACAAATTAAATCAAGTGCTCCAGGCCTGAAAAATATGCCACCACCAGGGTTTGAACTAGCGACCAGTTTAAACCTGTCATACTGTTACATAACATGCCTGGGAGCTAGCATTGTTACCAACTGAGCCAAAAGGCCACTATGACAGGTATCTGTCATAGGCTTCGCAGACTATATATACATGAGCACACACATTTCGCATGCATGTAACAACATGTACAGCAGCTGCTCATTGAGACGGATAACTTCAAGAATGCTGCGTAATGCAGCAATAGAAGAATTTCATATAATCATTAGTGACATGCACCAAGGACAAGTAGTACTGCTCACTACTTACACAGATTCAAGAGATAAAATTGTGAGCTCAACATTACAGGCTTCTCCCGCCGTCCAGAGCTCACAGTTTGTTGGGTCTCGTACACCTGTTATATACCGAGCCGAGGGAAGGACTAAATGAGAGACTCTGGAGCCGGAACCGGGAACCGGAGGATCGGAACTTCTGGAAAGTATATGGGGAGATAACACAAGCACCACAGGATAGTAGGATGTGTGTGCTACCGAGGCCGGTGAAGGAAGGAAGTCTGGGGAATTAACCGGAGGACGACTCAGTGCAAAGCGGAGAGCAAAGCAATGTTAATTATCAAACTGAAGTACATGGCATATGTAAGGGGCTTATATAGCTAAGTCCTAATTGTAATCCTAAAAAGGTGCAAGTCAGGTGACCTGTCGGACATAACAATAATACGAGTCCCAAAGAGGATGGAGAAGTGATGTCGGAGAAATTGACAATAAGAAGAAGGATGATAAAGACGGATAAACGGGAAATGCTCAGTAATCCTTCATTGCGTAAAAACCCGGTGATCCGCGATGAGTCCGAGGATATTCCGTCTGGTTCCGGGTTCCGGTACCGGACATGACTGGAAAGTCAAGGACCGAGAAAGCATGGATATAACAAATGGATGGAATGAAGTCTTCCAAAACCGGAAAGGTTCTGGAAGGTCACGTGCTGTTGATATTGCACAACCACAGTCGTGGCGTGACTCATAACTTCTTTCTTCTGCTCCACCACCACCAATATTCTCAAATGCCCCCCCTACACACCTGGATTCAACCCCAACGACAGTGGCCACGACCAAGAAGGCTCCGACGGCAACCAGAAGGGAAAGAGAAGAGCAACGTCTGGAGAACTTGAAGATGACCGGCGCCAGCAAAAGCGTCAGAGGGAACAAAGGGTGCAGGGAGCCTGGAGTGCCTCCGGGTGGAGTTGGAGGAGGCTGCGGCAGCTCAGGCAGAGATGGAGGCGAGGGAGGCCCGGATCCGTCAAGAGTTGGATGGAATGGACCGGGAAGATGCGGAGGATGGGGAGGAGGAAACCGGGGAGGAGTCAGTTGGGGATGGGGGCCCCAACGACGAGACAGATAGTGACTGGGAGAAGGACCCGGGCCAAGGTGCGTCTCAGTGACCGGAACTGACCGGATACTAACCAGTTTCCAGAGTGCGACCAATGCAAGAAGGTCGCAGAAATTTGCATAGTCGAGGGCTGTTCCCGTGCAACCACCACTGCCTGCAACCGTTGCAAGGCAAAGAAAATCAAGTGCTCCCTCATCGACACCGGAACCAGAGAGCAGCCCTGGGCCTACCGGAAGGATCGGGGAAGTGGGTCCCAGGACTCGCATTGACGACATGCGGGTCCTGCTAAACGACTTCGAGCGTCGTCTCGATGCAGTCGAGGCATCCCAGGAGAAATACCGAGCCCGTCACCACTGGGTGAACTTGGTCTTAACCAGTCTGGTGAAATGGCTATCCCGGGATTACTTCCCGGATGGCGCTCCGGACTGGATGATGGAAATCATCCAGGGATTGGAGGAGGATGGGGAGTCAATGGATCCTGATGAAGAAAGGGAGGAAGAAGAGAGGGGACCGGAGCCGGAGCTGGAAACCAAGGTAGAAGAGGAGGAGGTGCAAATCCAGTCCAGTCCGGAGTGGCTGGAAGGTTTCCGGACCAAGGATGAAGAAGAAGATGGAGTCGCAGAAGAGGAACTCGAGACAATGGAGATTTTCAGGAGATCGAGGAAGGAAACGAGTCCCTGCCTCCGATTCAGGTGGAGGAGCAACCGGAGGAATCAGAGGGCGACTAGAACTTTTTTTTTTTTAATATAAAAATTTCTTCTGAAATATTTTCTTTCTTGTTTTTCTTGAATGCTAAGAGAGTCCGGAGTCGACCGGAATAACCGGAAATACCGGGAAAGTAAGAAAGAGAAGGATTTCAAGGGTTTGGTCCAGGCTTGTTAGGAAAACAACGATGAAAGTTGTTGATATGTTCATCGGCATCAACGTCATCTGCACTAACCCAACTAAACTGTTCGTCAGTGTTCTCGTAGCCTGCCATTCAACCAAGTACCGGAGTTGGGTCCGGGGCAACCGGAAACAGCGATCGATCTTCAAGTCAACAATTTGTTTGATCTCATAGTGTTCTCACCGTCAATGATTTCTACCGGAGCCAGAGGTGGTTCCTCGCGACCGGAAAATGGATTCGGAAAATGGGGCTCGAGCTGAGATATATGGAAGACCGGATGAACTTGTGAAAGGCTTTGTGGGAGACAGATGGTATAGGAAGCTGCACTGGGTTTACCAATGACTTTGTAAGGCCCACGCTGAGTTTCCAAGAATTTCGGAGTGGGCTGTTTTGTCCGGATATACTTTGTTGTGATAAATACTTGGTCTCCGATCTGTAACCGGGGATCCGGAATATGTTTCCGGTCAGCAGTTTCTTTATATCGCTGCTGAGCGAAAGTGATGTGCTCCCGGAGGTACTGATGAAGGTCCTGGAGATCGACAACGTAGTCTTTGGCATACATGTTCACGACATCGCATTCCGGGTGGATATTGATAGCTGGATTATAACCTTTATTCGCAAAGAACAGAGATATTCCAGTAGAAGCATTCGGAGAGTTGTTCAAAGCTAATTCAGCTAGGGGAAGTAGTTCGTGCCAGTCGTCTTGCTGGTACGAGGTATACATTCGGATATATTGTTCCACAGTCTGGCTCATGCGTTCCGTTTGTCCATCCGCTTCTGGATGATAACCGGAAGTATAGTGCAGCTCCATAGAGAGGAGTTCGCCCAAGGACCGGAAGAAAGATGAAACAAATTCAGAGCCCCGGTCACAAGTGACATGGGAAGGGACACCGTGCTTCGAGAAAACGTGAATAAGGAAAAGCCGGGCAAGTTCTGGAGAGTCGATATAAGTGTCACAAGGCACGAGAATAACCTGCTTAGAATCACGGTCAATTATGACAAGAATAGTGTCGTACTCGCCGGAAACCGGTAATTGTTCAATGAAGTCGATAGAAATGGAATCCCATGGCCTGATGGGAACCGGAAGAGGCTTAAGCAATCCGTAAGGACGGTGCCTAGGCTTTTTGTTGCGCTGGCAAAGAATGCAAGATCGACAATAGTCCCAGACGAAGTTCCGGCATTCCGGCCAGGTATATTCTCGACGAATGAGAGCTAGAGTGTGATTCTGACCAAAGTGACCAGAGAGAACATGGTCATGCAAGTACTGTAGAACACGTAGTCGCAACTCCGGAGAAGTTCCGGAGACCAGAGGCACATAAATGCGCTCATCGAGTCGGAGAAGACCGGAAGGATCAAGAGTCCAGCAGGAAGGGTTACCGGAGTTCACAGCGTTAATACCAGAAACAGCGGCAGGATCATCGTTGAGATGGTTGCGGATATCTGAGTAAAGCTTCTCAAGATCCATAACAACGGTACCTCGAAGAACAATTTCCTCGAGAAAGGTAGTGCGGAGAGAGTTGATCTTGGGTGAAAATTGGGTGAAGGTTTTGCAGATTAAGCTGGCCATAAGCCCTATCCCCCTCTTTAGGGTAGACGTCCCATCGTCTAGTCTAAGGCCCGTCACGAGTGCGGGTCACGGCGGGTCACGGCGGGTTGACCCGTGAGAATACCCATGGGAAACCTGACCCGCGGGTTCGGGTACCCATAGCCACGGGTTTCTACGGATCCGGGTTGGGGTTTTGAGAAACAGAATTTCACTCATAACTTTTAAGTGTTTTCAAATGTCTCGTTCTCACCGAAAAATGGTAAAAGAGAAAACAAGATCCGTGGGAAACCCGTGACCTGCGGGTCAAGTACCCGTGAACGCGGGTTTCCCATGGATCCGAGTTGGGCTCTGAACATCGCAGGTACCCGTGGTCACGGATCCGGGTCACCCGCGAGTTAACTCGTGATGAGCCCTAGTCTAGTCAATGCATCCAGTTTACCTCCGAGCTTTCCGGGATGGAACCGGATTACCATGTTGAAATGGCATAGGTACTCGGACCACCGGACTTGGCGACGAGTAAGAATTTTTGTCATCGCAAAGTACTCCAAGTTTTTGTGGTCCGTGACAACATTGACCGGAAAGGTTGATCCCTCAAGATAATGTCGCCAAATGGTGAAGGCATCGAAAATAGCGAGGAGTTCTTTGTCATGTGTGTCGTAGTTGAGCTCCACCAGACCAAGAGTCCGTGACCGGAACGCAACCGGGTGGATATCACCATCATCTCCTTTAATTGAGAGAATGGCTGCGATTGCATAATCGGAGGCATAGATTCGACAGTTACTTGTCGACCCAGAATCCAATGGTGCAAGACCGGAGCCTCCGTATAGGCGTGTTTTAGTGTGTCGAAAGATAATTGACAATCTTCTGACCAATTCCATCGGACGTTCGGCTGGGTGAGCCGGGTGAGCGGAATCGTGATGGAAGCATAATTCCATATAAAACGCCGATAGAAATTGCAGAAACCAAGGAAGGATTGAATATCCTTGACTTTGCGGGGAGTAGGCCAGTCCGTAATAGCTGAAACCTTCTCCGGAGACATCTGGAAACCTTCTGGAGACAGGATGAATCCGAGATACTCACAAGTAGTTACGCTGAACTCGCATTTTGGAAGTTTGCAATAGAGTCCTGTGTTCCGCAGACGTCGTAAGACTTCCCGGACGTGACTAGTATGTTGGGAAGGGTCGTCGGAATAGATGAGGATATCATCCAAGTAAACGACGACGTAAATGTCCAGCAGATCAGCGAAAATAGTGTTCAAGAATCGCTGGAAGGCAGCCGGAGCATTTGTAAGTCCTTCCGGAACAACCCGGAAGTTGTACGAGCCATAGCGAGTATGGAACACTGTTTTGGGCTCATCGCCAGGAGCAATCCGGAGAAGATGATAGGCGTGCCGGAGATCGAGTTTGGTGTAAATTCGTGCTTTTCCAGGAGCATCTAGGAGGTCGGTGATAAGTGGAAGTGGATAGGTATCCTTTTTCGTGATCCAATTTAGACCTCGGTAATCAACACAGAGCCGGAGAGAACCATCCTTCTTTTTAGCGAAGAGGATTGGAGCCCCATGACTAGACCGAGATGGATATATGAATCTGACCTTAAGGTTGTTGTCAATGAACTCCCGAAGGGCAGCTAACTCGTTCTGGGAGAGAGAGTAGACATGGCTGACCAGAGGATCCTCGCCTTCCTGAGTTTCAAATTTAAGGTCATATTCTCGATGAGGAGGAAGATTGTATGCCTCCTTCTCCGAGAACACATTGGCGAAGTCGTGATATTCCGGAGGAAGACCAGAGAGGTCCGGAACGTCAGCTGAAGCAGAACGAGCTTGGGCATCCTCTGTAGGACAAGCATGCAAGGTATACTGAACAGTATCCTTGTCTCGAATAATAGCACTATAAGCCGCAGCGGATACCAGTGACACAAGGGGAACGGAAGTGAATGGATGAGGCTTAGAAGCCTCTGGAAAAGGCAGAGAAGCCTCGGAAGTATCCATCGAAGGACCGGAATCTGGCGAAGACATTGGAGTCGGTGTAGGTTTCTCGTCCGGAAAAACTGGAATCAGAGATTCCTCGTCCGTAATCAGAACTACCGTAGCTGGAACAGGCATAGCTGTCTGTGGTGTTGACAATGAATCACCGAATTGACCGGAACGGAATGATATAGTAGCGTCAGACCAGTTAATCAACGGATTAAAGCGGTTGAGCCAAGTGTATCCCAAAACCAAGTCGCAGGGTGAATCAAGACGGGTAACGAAAAATTCCATAGGATGGACATCGCCAGATGGGAATCGGATTAGCAGACGGAGCTGCCCATTAATGATTGTTGAAGAGCCGTCGAGATACCGGAGTCTAACCGGAGCAACCGCATACGGTAAAAACCCATTTTTTTCGCATTCTTTCAACGATATAAAACAATGAGAAGAACCAGAATCAATAAGAGTCCGCAAGCGGGAGTTGAATCCTGACGCAATTTGTGACAGTATGGAAGGAGATATGGTTGCATATTCTTCCGGACCGGAATGGGTATAGTCCGACCGGAACATAGAGACGTGAAGATCGACGTAAAGGGCATTAGGGGAAAGAGTGGAAGCGTTGAGGCAAACCTCAGGAAGCACCCCGGAGTCAATGCAACTCGGACCGGATGCTGAGGTATCTGAGCTACTGATTATTTTTTTGACTCGGAGGTTTCGGCGGTTGTAGTAGGCTTTTCAGCCGCTGCAGATACTGCCTTCGCTTGAGCGTATTCCGGACGCTTCCGACACTCCGAAGATGAATGACCGGTGCCTCCGCAGAACATGCAGAGATTGAGTCGAAATCGGTGTTCCCTTTCGTCTTTGGTGAGTCTCCTGTGCTTATCGAGTTTGTCGGCATACGGCTTTGGAGTCCTAATGGAAGACTGCTGAGCTGGTCTACCGGAAGTGGCCCTCATCGAAGATGGTGACAAGGAAGGGTTGCCAGACTGCCTTCCGAAGGTTTTCTGACTGGAAGGGAAATTAGACGGTTTAGACAATGAGTTGACGCTTCTGTGATCTTTTGACTGATGACCGGAATTTCTGGAACCAGTACCACCACTGCTAATTTTCTCATGCTCCCGCTCTCGCTGCTTCTCCAACTCGTGTTTCCAATAGCGAGCATCAATCCGGCAGGCAATATCTTTGACCCCAAGCAAGGTGTTGACATAGTTGTGATGAACCATTTCATCCTTGAGCCGTCGAGGAAGACCCTCGTAGAATTGATGTCGCAGGGCATTGTCACCCCATTGAGTAAGGACTGCGAGATGATCGAAACCGATGATATAAGTAGCAATGCGGTCTCCGGTTTTCATCTGGCAAGACCGGATGAGATCTTCAGCATCTCCCACCGGATCTTGTGGACCAAAATTCTCCTGGAGTTCCTGAACCAAACACAGAAAATTTCCGTCCCAAGCCAGAATGGAACCGGAGTCGTAAAGATTCGGTTCGAACCACTGCTGAACAGTGCCCCGGAGATATGACATGATATAGGAAATCTTGTCATCGTCTGAAATAAAATCCTGGTGACGTTCCGCAAAATGCAGGTAACACTGAGTGAGAAAAGACTGGAGTTTCGCAGAGTCAGAGCCATCAAAAGTATCAGGATTGCGGAGATCCGAGCGAGTAGAATGAGGTGGAGCCGAGGAATGTGTGACATATGACTGAATTGCATCCCGGAACGTATGGATAGTGCTGACAAGCAACTGTTCCGGAGACTCGGGATCTGGAGGAGGAGGGCCCGCCAGACCGGGTGCAGGTCTGGGACTGGGACCAGGTGGAGGACCGCCAGGACCACCTCCACCTCCACCCCCACAACCTCCACCACCTCCTCCAGGATGATCACTGCCACCACCATCTCTGGGAAGATCACCTCCATTATCATCATCAGGATCAGGAGGGTCTCCGTGCTCCGAACCGGAGGGTGAATGATCACTACTGCCATCGCCAGGTTCCTCGGCCTGAGGAACTGGAGGTAGTCTGGTAGACCCGGATTCCTCTACATCCTCAGCAATAGGAGGATAAGGAATCGGTGATGTGCTCTGCTGGATGGCTCGAGCACGACCCAGATATGGAGATCGTGGAAAAACAGTGGGATTATCTGGAGTGTGAGGACTTTGAACAAGTCCCAGAACATTAACCGGAAAGATTGTCGGAGCGGAGAGGGAGACCGGAGCTGTTGTTGCAGCTGTCCAGCGTGTGCGAATAGCGACGTTAGGAGGAAGAGCAATTGGACCAGAGGGAATAGTCGACATGGAATGAGAGGGTGAAGACAAAGGAACAATCCGCGAGTAGAGATGAGATTTGCGACGACCCTCAGAAATATCAGGTGCCACAGGATTAGAGGGTAAGTGTGACATAACCAGCCAGGATAGGTGAGTTTGATAATACTGTTATATACCGAGCCAAGGGAAGGACTAAATGAGAGACTCTGGAGCCGGAACCGGGAACCGGAGGATCGGAACTTCCGGAAAGTATATGGGGAGATAACGCAAGCACCACAGGATAGTAGGATGTGTGTGCTACCGAGGCCGGTGAAGGAAGGAAGTCTGGGGAATTAACCAGAGGACGACTCAGTGCAAAGCAGAGAGCAAAGCAATGTTAATTATCAAACTGAAGTACATGGCATATGTAAGGGGCTTATATAGCTAAGTCCTAATTGTAATCCTAAAAAGGTGCAAGTCAGGTGACCTGTCAGACATAACAATAATACGAGTCCCAAAGAGGATAGAGAAGTGATGTCGGAGAAATTGACAATAAGAACATGGATTATAAAGACGGATAAACGGGAAACGCTCAGTAATTCTTCTTTGCATAAAAACCCGATGATCCGCACTGGGTCCAAAGATATTCCGTCCGGTTCCGGGCTCCGGTACCGGACATGGACCGGAAAGTCAAGGACCGGGAAAGCATGGATATAACAACACCTTGTGTCGCGGGAGACGCCGGAAATGGTTCTGTCATGCTAGTTGGAAGGTCAATTTCACCAGGTCTCCCCCCCTTTCGGCCTTGATGAAATGGGCCTTCAGCTGCTAGAGTGACTGTTGGGCAGCTTAAAATTTTTCTAAGTCGCTCCCCTTTTCAACCTTAACGAAACAGGGCACTGTAGCTGTTAGTGTTACACGGGTGCTCCCAGCTTTCAGTCTTGATAGATACTAGGAGGGAGCACCTGGCCCCTCACATGCTGTTTGCTCAAAAACACCTGGACCCCAGGCACCTCAGGCTGTTTGTTGGCTCAGAAACACTGGCCTCATGCACTCTGTTCGCTCCGCTAAAAAACACTTGGCCTTTTTGCACGTGGACCCTTCCCCATGTGAGGTCGGAAGAGGGAGACAGGGGATCAAAAGAAAGATTACTGGTGTTGTGTCGCAGGTAATCGGTGTTGTTGTCCTGCTGGCATGAAGTTGAGACTGTAAAATAAACGAGTTATTCTATGTGGTGTGGGAAGCATTTTGGACACCTCTAAATATACAACGAAGTTACAAAATGCAATCGGTGTGACACTAATTCCAACTCCGGAGTCTGGTCGAATCGTGCAGTTAGTTGGTGGTTGTCATGGTGGAGGGGGGTTGGAGCCATTTATTACTTGGATAGCCCTTTTAATTCTAGTGGAAAACATCTTTCAAAGCCGCATTATGAATCTACCCAGTAGAGGAAGAAGGGAGCAAAAGAGTACATGTGTCTTGAACCAAATAAACAACTGCTCTGGTCTCAATGTGGCAATTTGGATGCTGGGAATGAGAGAGAGTTCCTTGGGCAAAGATAAAGTCCAGAAATGATTTTCAGAGTGTCTTTTTTGCAAGAACTTGGCAGAACATATACTCTCATAGCATTCAAGGATCAACAACAATTAGAGCCTCGAGTCTTGTAGATGTAGGAAATCTGGGATAGGGCAAGCTGAGACATGGTGTTGACCAGTCTTTGTTAATGGGGGCAGATCGAAGTTTGAACCTTACTCTTGCATGTTTAACGGGTTCTCTGATTATTGTTGTTGTCTGTGCACCCCAGACTGTGGAGATTCCTCAACAATAGACACACAGTGGAGCTACACAGATGTCCAGACTACTTTTACGACAGTCTCTCAGGCTCAAAATTTATACAATCATTCATTTAATTATTTAATAATAATAATAAATTATTAATTTAATCGCGGTCGTGGACTTGTCACGTGCATTTACACAGCCCTTTGATACTGGTCTGATATATATTCTCATTCTGAAGCCAGTACATCAGCATCATGGCGCAGTTGGCAGCGCGCGGGGCCCATAGGATTATGTAATCCGGTGACCCCGAGGTCACTCGATCGAGGCGAGTTGATGCTACTTCTTTTTCACCTGACTTTTCGGTCGTCAAGTATCTTTTGCACGCCTACGATATCGTCTCATTTATTCGAAACATAAGCACGGAGCCAAGAGGTGATTGATCTCTGGATCAGTCAATACGATCTGGCCACTGATTTGATGGTCGGATCATCGGCAGCACAGCCACATCTCTTTTCGGACTTCAGTTATCCCTCTCGCCTCAGGCTCACACTCGCCAACTGCTCCCTAACACTCCGTTCGGACGTCCTATGGCTGGCAAACGATACCCATAGCATTGGATCTCTCTGTAGCGCTATATCTATGTGAATACATCTGTACTCGAAGAGGAACTGATGGTCTCTTGTGTTTCCTGGCGTGCGACAGCTACCACTCTTTGAGCCGACGTCTTCAGTATTCTGGAGCGGCGGGGTGTTCCCGCGGGAGAACTAGGCTGGCGTTTCCGGCCTGAGTTGGTGGACTGGGTCTCACCATCGAGCTGTGATGTTCCCAACAACCGGCTCTCCTCGTCGCGGGTGATGGAGATTGCCTTTGTCAACGTGTCTCGCGCCTGCTCCGGCAGAGTTTCACAGTCTGTCAGTGAACCAGCCTCTAATAATGTTGCATCACCCACTTGTAGCTGCCTCTTGGCATCGCCTAATCATATCCATGCTTTACCCATTGAGAACACTTGGGACAGAGAACCTCGCGCGTCCCCGTACTCCAGTCCCCTCGTTCCGGGCTCGGAGCATTGTTGCTAGTAGTAGTAGATACAGTGGAAGAACTTCGTGGAAAATTGGCATTATTTGACAGGGTTCTATGTGCATCATATACAGAGGTAGGGCTCCATTGTTGCTGCAGAGTAATGTGCTAGGAATGCACGCGAAGGGATGACAGCCAGAGGCGGGCGGGCGGGACGACGAGTGGCGACGCGACGGTCTGAAGTGGCGCGGCTGATGGGCACCGCGATCGTGCTGTGAGTGGCCATCATTCCCACGCAGGGGGGGGGGGGGGGTCGTGGGATTTATTGGCTGATCCAGAGATCAATCACCTCTTGCACGGAGCCCCACACACGAGTCGATGCTATTTTGGACGCCCTTTTCCAAACACAGCTCTTTTGACGTTAACCTTCAGCAATGCCCACTGAAAAGAGCCTATCAGGAACTACGGAGACAGTAAAACTGTACATCGCTCAGATCTACGGGCCTAGTACTAGAGACACAATGTACGGGAAGTGTGCTCTAATTCTGCACCGCGCTTCGGTCATCTACAACAACCGTCTTCTTGGTGTACTGAATAGGATTCCAGATCGGGTTATCTGATTATCATCTTCAAGTCAGTCAAAACACGGTTTTCCAACCAAAAGAAAAATCACCAAATACGTACACTTGTGCTTGACTGAAGTGCCCGGTCAACACTTCACGAGTCTGACATGATGAATGAAAGTCGTAAGTGCGCCAGGTAACGGGATGTGTCGGAGGCTATCGTAGGATGCTAATGACTGTTTGCCGATGTTGTTAGGCCAAGCCAGTCTTCAGACCTGAATGATCTCAGTCGCGGGTTGGCTATAGCATAAGTAACTGAAATGGACCCAAATATCACTCTTCGGGCGGAGTTGTCGACCTCTGTCGAATGCGCCTGGCCGATGTTATGATGTTAACCTATATGAGCGATCAGTGGCGCCAAGATGTTGCTTCCCATCCTCCACTGCAGAGGGGATGAAAAGTCACCGAACATCGGTTATTGATAACGGGATAGATTACGTCTCAAGGCGCTTATGTGGATAAGAAGTGGAGGAGATTATCCGTCGTGAGGGTACGAACGCGGCGAATTCAGACCCTAGCAGACCCTAATGATCGGAAATGGTGCTCACAAGATCGTCAGTTCGTGACGCAGTTGGCCAGAATTGCCTAGCCCAGTACCGAGTCTGTTGAATCGATGATCCCGTAAAGCGGGCATCAGCGGTGCAGCCGAGTGATTTTCTTGCATTCATTTGATTCGCATCAGAAGGGAGGGCGCAAAAGGGTTTGGGCTTTAGCTTGACGCCGGACGGCAAGCCGAACTTGCGGACGGACGGACTCCCAGCTCCCTCCATATTGCGTCAACAAAAGGGTGATCAAATATAGACTTTCGTTTCTTTATGATAGTGGTGGTTCGGTACAATCACGGAGCGCCAACGCATCACTCGTCGCTCTCAGCTTCTGGGTTCGCCTGCCAAATGTCAGACCAGACAACACGGAGCAGGATGTAGGTGGGCGCACCCTGTGGCCGCCGAGTTCCGTCACGAGGCCACCGAATGGGAGCTCGCGGGGTATCGAGGGGCGCTCTGGGACTAGGAAATAGCGCATGAAGAGCCCGGCGGACACGAAGCACGCGGCGGCGGCGAGGAACTGGCGCAGGGCCTGTGCTGGCGGGATGACGGGAATGTCAGGGCCCCACATCGACAGGACCTCCTCGTGGTGGTGAACCTGGTGCGAGTGAGCGAGATTAACACGGTGGGGACGGGGACCTGGAGACGGACCGTGTCGCCAAAATTGCGCCTTAAGAGTTGGTCCTGCCAGCCGAGCGGCGGGCGGTACTGGGCGGAGACTTCAGGGAGTTCTGGGTAGCCATTGTACTGGGGGTTTGGCTCCTTCGCAGGCGTCGCGTAGTGGCGCGCTCGCAGCGGGCACGCGCGGCGGGCGACCTGACGGACGACGGGGAGCATGGTCAGGGATTAGTGGCACGTGGACGGCATCCACGGGAGAAATATAATAATGAAAAGGGCCAAAAGGGGAAGGCTCATGAACCATCCTCGCAATGGCCTTGCCCTTATTTATGTCGTCTAAGCGAACGGAAACATAGCTGCATAAGCACTTGTCTCCGACCCTTGTCTTCACCCCACAATCTTTTTCTATACCCATGCCCCCCCAGATTACCCCGCCGCCGCCACCGTTCGGTGCTGCCGCACAGACCCCCCAAAAGGATGTCCAGGCCCTCCTCCTCAAACAGAGGGCCTGCAGGCGCAGACCCGGCGAGGTCCCCTACCCGCTCGACTATTCCCCAGACATGGTCAACTTGTAATCCTCTCGCTCGTTTTCTTGACATTATCCAACCGCCTTGACAGTGACAACTGGGATCAGATGTTCCTCCGGAGCTGTTATGGAGGAGGACTGACAATGCATCAGTTTGACACACCACCGCAGGTCATACTTGATCTCGGGTGCGGTGGTGGTTATTGGGCGATGGAAGCTGCCAAGCAGTGGCCGGTTCGTTACTCGAAAAGGCTATAGCCAAATTCTGACGCTCGGCCAGGAGGCGCAAGTAGTCGGATTCGACCTCAAGGAGATCCAGCCTGAGCTCCCGCAACTCGATGCATATTACATGCGCGCGCTGGAAGACGCGGGGAAGACCCCGCACCCACTCCCAATAGCCGATGCATTAGGTGGCCGTCTCAGATGGATTCACGGGAACCTGTAAGCCCAATAATTCCATAGCCTCCCGATCGTCTTCTATAATATGTTCCAGCTTGGACGGTCTCCCTTTCGCGTCGGATCATTTTGATTTCGTGCACATAGCAGGTATTGGACTGGGCGTACCCGAGGACGAGGTGAGTGCAGTTTTGTGGTCAAATACGCGTCGCTGATGTCGGTGCAGTGGCAATTCGTGCTAGAGGTACATCTCATTCGCAACTGATATTCCCTGACTCAACGTATGATTTTACAGGAAGTTTCGCGGGTAATGAAGGCTAACGGCGTCCTCGAGGTACCATTTCCCCCTTTGGCTGTGAATCGAGTTTTATCAGTATGCTCCCAGATCATTGAGGAGGATCTGATATTTCCGTGCTCACCTCCGCGCACTCGATCACACCTTGCCCCCTTGAACCTCGATTTTTCAGGCCGCGAGCGCAAGGACTCAGCGCCACACAGTGCTTGGTCCAGCAGCCAAAGCTCCCACACCCTACTATCCGATATCTGGAGCATCCCCGACAGCCCAGACGTTTACCGCGTACAAAAGAAACCCAGTCTCCCGACACTGCCCGAGTCCTCGTCTGGCGCACTAACTATATCCTTTGATGCAATACCCCCGCTGAGCTCCCGCAATACCACTTTCTTTCCCCAGGATATGGAGATCATAACTACCGATGCTCACCCTCAAGACCACACACGGCTCAAAACTGCATGGGATGCCATGCTCTCGCGTCGATTCCTGGCTGCCAGCCTCGTCACAGTCCTTCCCTTTTACCTTTCGTCATTCTTTGAAAATGTGCAGACACATCCGTCGCTACAGATATCCCTCCCTCCAAGCTCGACTACCCCCGACGTGGGATCAAGGGGCAGCCACGACTCGTTCGACGCCGACATCCTCTTTGACCTAAGCTCTACCGTAGGAGAGAGAGGTCGGGCACTGAGCGACGCCGACGCCTCGTCAATCAAGTCCGGCGGCTCCCAGCGAGCAATCCCCTTCTGGGGACGTATGCACCTTGCCAAGACGGTGAGAACCGTTACGGCGTGCAAGGAGGCGTTGTGGGCCGAATATGAACAACTCTACCCCGGTGACCTCCCTCCGATCACTCGGACATCGCGCCCGAAAGACGCCCGGGTGAGGCCATTTAAACACTCCCCGCGAGAGGCATTCGAGACCGAATGGAGAAACTGGGAACAGTACGCTTTGTTCCGTCCGCCCCGAGCTTGTTTCTGATTTTTTGTTCCAGTGACATGACCGACAGAATTTCGATGCGTGGGCGCATCAATTCGGAATTTGGTTGGGCGAAGCCCGAGCCGTCTCCCGACTGGCGCATCTGGCGGAATCGCACGGCCGCCATCGCCTCCACAGCAGCGCGCTCGTCATCGCCAGAGCTGTGTCGCTCTCTACGTGGCTTCGTGGGCTGGAAGCCCGCGCACTGACCCTAGCCCTGTACCACTTACTTATCTAACTTTATATTACTGTCGGAACACATGTAGGACCACTGCACACTATTCGCTACTCTATAGTATACCATTGTATTGCGTCGCCCAACATTTGACGGAGGCCTTCCTAATCGGGAAGTTTGAATTCTTCGCGTCGTCGTCAACAAGCCGCGACCGATCCAGCCACCCCAGCTCTTACACGCAACCCACCATGTCCGACACCGAAAAACCCGCTGCAGTTGTCCCCGCGGCGGACAAGAAGCCCGCCCCGTCGTCCGCAGAGGCGGATTTGACAAAATACAAGGTTCACACGACCTGCCCCGAAAAAGCGCGAAAAAAAAACTGACCCTACGCGCTCCAGACCGCGGCGGACATCGTGCACCAGGTCATGAAGAAGCTCATCGAGCTCGCTGTCGAAGGCGCAAAGATCATCGACCTGTGCGTTGAGGGTGACAAGCTCATCGACGCTGGCACCGCTGGAGTGTACAACAAAGCTGTCAAGGGCGCCAAAATAAACAAGGGTGCGAAGGCAACTAGTTCTTAGGTCCCTATTTATGTTATTTTACTGTACAGGGCTCGCCTTCCCGACATCCATCTCGGTGAACAACACTGTCGCGCACTTTTCGCCGCTGGCGTACGTCGGTCCGAGCTCTCTGAGTCCTTTCCTGCCCGCTCACGTGTCGCTCTTTGCCCTGACAGCTCGGACCCCCAGTCGTCGCAGGTGTTGGCCAAGGACGACATGGTCAAGCTGCACATTGGTGCGCAAATCGACGGCTTCGCCGCGATCAGCGCGGAAACCATCGTCGTCGGCGCGACGGCAGAGAGCCCCGTCACAGGGCGGCGTGCCGACGTCCTCAAAGCCGCGTGGCACGCCGCGGAGATTGCCATGCGCACGGTCAAGGTCGGGAACAAGAACTGGGCCGTGACTGAGGTTGTCGGGCGCGTGGCCTCTGCCTGGGACTGCAAACCCGTTGAAGGTGTGTTGCCGCCTTGACGCGCATTCCGCTGCTGACCCATTGCAGGTATGCTGTCTTGCCAGCAGACGCAAAACGTCATTGACGGCAAGAAGCGCATTATTCTGAACCCGAGCGAGGCTCAGAAGCGGGACTTTGAGGCCGCCATTTTCGCCGAGGGTGAAGTGTACGGTATAGATGTCCTGATCTCGTCGGGTGAGGATGGCAAGGTCAGTCCTTGGCGCGGGGTCGGTGTCGCGCGATCTGACAAAGCTCCTTCAGGCTCGGATGGAAGAGGCACGGACCTCGATTTTCCAGCGGGATTCGACCGTCACGTACCAACTCAAAATGAAGAACTCGCGCGCTGTCTTCTCAGAGGTGCAGAAGAAGGCCGGCGCATTCCCCTTCAACATCCGCTCGCTCGAGGACGAGAAGCGGTCGCGCATGGGCCTCCAGGAGGCCGTCCAGCACGGGCTGGTCAAGCCATACGAGGTGATGTTCGTGATTTCACCCTGTCCACTAAGTGCCCGCGCTGACTCGCTGATCAGCTACACGCCAGCCAACACATTCGTGGCTGCATTCCATTTCACGATCGCGTTGCTGCCCGGCGGCCCGTCGCTCATCACACACCCGCCCATCTGGTACAAACCCGAGCTGGTGAAGACGGACAAGGAGCTCGAAGATGAGGAGCTCAAGGCGCTGCTTATGCGGAATCTGCGGGAGAACAAGAAGAACAAGAAGAAAAAGGTGAAGGCAGAGGCGGCCAACGAGGCCCCGGCCGAGAAGGAAGAGTAAATGTATCATCATATCGTACAGCATTGAATACCTCTTCCCCACTTTTTTTAAATAACAACATTTTCATCACGGACGACGCTCGGCCTCTGCTCCGAATGCCTGTAGTGTCCGCACGACGAGGTCTATGTTTTCCAGGTACGCGTTAACGGTGAGACGCGCCAGGCGCACGGTCAATGTGTCGAACGTTCTGCACGCGCCGTCAGTACACACTGGACGCGGGCGAGACTGCCGTGATCGTACGCAATCAGGACGTCGTCCTCGACGGACAGCGTGCGCTTGACCGCGTGCGGCTGGAGCTCGGCGTCTACTTGGATAGCTTGCATGGCGATCAGCGCATGCTTCGACGACGCTAATGGGACGCGGATCGTACTTGAACGTATCAGCCTCGTCCTCGGCGCAGACCTGGGGTTCTCACATCGTGTGCCACTCCGGGCCGGACATGGTTGATGACTGCAGAGTACTTGATTTACGTGTGTGTATCGTGTGCTGCTGCTACTGCAGAGACGCTTGATTCGAAGCTTGCTGCTTGCCTCTCGACCTTCTTGATGCTTTTCGCAATGCCGTACACGTTGTCCAGGCACAGGTCCACCGGAGCGAACACCGCCATGCTTCTCAACTCACAAGGATAGATAGGCTTTTCGCATGACGACGTGTGGGGGAATGGTATATATTCCGAGGATAGCACACACAGATTTATTGAACAGATAAAGACGTAGCTTCCGAATGACCAGCTCGCCTCAGCTCAAGAGACGATGAACACTCGTAAAATGAACTTGTTCTACACCCCTAAAGAACCAGAAGGATAACTAAAAGAATGCCAGCGCCAGGGTGAGGCATCATACCCACGCTTGGATGCGGAGCACAGAGAATAAGGACAGGAAAAGATATATGGGGTATGCACCCGGGCGTATAGGGTGGGTATCGTTACAGGGCAAGTGCGACGGCTGCGAACAGCGTGCACAGGGCCATGAAGGGGTTCATGTGGAGAGCCGGGATTGCGCCGGATCCACTGGCAGCGCCAAGGGGCCGGCACTGGTGTCGGAGCCATCGCTGCTGGAGCCGCTGGTCACGGCGGCACCAGCAGCGGCGACGGTTGCGGTGGGAGCAATAGTGGATTTGGATCTAAAAATGCGGCGTGAGCCATTGACGGGTTATCACAATTCATCATGACTCACGCAGAGGCGGCAACGCCACTGGATGCGCTAGAGGCGGCGGCAGCAGCATTATTGAGGCAGCTGGCATCGGTGCTAGCGCCAACTTTCATCTGCAGCATATTGTGAGACAAGCGCAGGTTGAGCGCGAACACAACAAAGGACTGACTGCGCTAGACCATGCCTCATTACCATCAGCATCTTCGAGGGAGAACATGAGGGTCTTGTTGGCGGGGAAGTCAACCTTCCAGGTGATGCTGGTGCTAGTGTGGTCACTAGGTCCGCGCTACAAAGAGCGAACGTTAGCACTACTGGAAGAAGACCCCTGTTAAGACACTTGCAGGACATCACCGCATGGGTCGGCGGAGTCGACAACGATGAGGTTGTAGGGGCAGTAGTCTTGTCCCAGGTTATATGGGCAGAACCACACTGCAAGGCGTGAGGAATGCGGCTGCATAAAGACGAAGCGGGCTACCTGGACGAGGTCGGGGGTGCTGATGTCGAACGCGGCAACAGCGTTGAGGGCGGGGGCAGCAAAGAGCGCGAGGGTAAGGAGTGTGGCGAACATGTTATCGCAGGTGAGGGAGTGGAGGAGGAGGAGGAGGGGGAGGAGGAGTGGACGAGGATGAGGATGAGGTAAAGAAAGAAATGATGAAACCACAGAAGGTGGGAATTCCTTTGTCGACCCAAACACAACCAAAGAAAGGCCATTTATCCCCGGCATGGCATCAATCCTACATTAAGACAACACAGGTACACAGTGCAACCAGCCTGAGCCCAGCCTGAGCCCACGCCTAAGCCCTACAGCTTTGCGGGCTGCCCTTTGAACGTCGCGAGCGCCGTCCGCTTTGAGATCCTAAGACACATGTCGGCATGCCAACCACATTGACAATCCATGGCACTGGCAGATACGTACCCTGAATGTTCTATTGCCGAGGGGGTTTTGCGTGGTCCCTCGACCACGACGCGCTCGCTGACGGGAACATAGTCCCGCTTACTCGCGCCAACGTAGATCTGCTCGAAACTGACATCGTAGATACCGCATCAGTCGCCCATATGCACGCACCTGTCGTGGCCGCCAGATCTTGACCCCACCTGTTTGCAACATCATCTGTGTGCCAAGCATATGTATTTTTGAGATGTTCACTCCACAAGCGCTCGCAACTTGCCTGTCGCCAATGTGCCAGCCAACCCACAACGCGCGGCACGGCGAACAACACCGGAAAGTAGTCGTTCGGGAAACCTACAATGCCGCCCCTTAAACACGCGTTGGAAGCCCGAATACGCAGCACGCACCCATCGCGCGGTAAATGAGCCCACTGCGGCATGTTTTCAGCAACAATATAAAGGAAAAATAACGGAAATTATGCCTCCTGTTAAACATGAGGATAGCGTCCGCAGTAGCATGATCTTATTATTGACTCACCAAAAGTCGACGTTCGGAGCCAGCTTGCGCTTGATGAAATAATCGTCCTTCATTGCAGCCTCGTGCAGGGCCATTGCCGTCTCAAGAAGCTCATCTTTCCCCGTTCTATTTAAGAGCTCAGTATGACGCAGTCCAATAAAGTAGAGTCACGGCCCACATTTTAAACACCTCGTCGGCGGTCTTTCGGACAATGAACGAACGTGGATCCGACTGTTCGGCCAGTAAGTATCTAAATTTGGGTTTGAGTATCGCGTATGCCGCACCGTTTTGTAGACACTGAAAAAATCAGCAACGGCCGGCAGACCAATAGTAGCCACGAACCGGTGTCCAAATCCAGACAGAACCTTTTCACGCCTCTTCACTGCCTCGATGAAAGCAGGAACGTTTTCAGGTCTGCAGCGACCAAGTGAGCAGCAACCAAGCGCTACGCTCCGGCACTCACTTGCCAATAGAAATAAGCATGCGTATGACAGCTTCGTTCGCACCGCCTGCACAACGGAACGAACTCAGCGGCGTTGGGGTAATAAAGGTGTGGACATACCATGTAGCGGCCCACTGAAAATAGCAGGTCATTATTTGTTAGACTAGAGCGTCGCCGCCACTCACTATAGCGATGCACAGCCCGCCCTACACAGAAGAGCAAAGTCAGACCGAATTACACGGCAAATATTTTGCATCCTTACGCGACAGCAGAAAACGGGTCAACCAACGACGAGCCCGTCTGCAAGACCGTCGTCGCCGACGCGTTGAGCTCGTGGTCCGCATGCAGCAAAAATAACACGTCCAGAGCCTTCTCGAGCACGGGGTTGGGCGTGTAGTTCTCCTGTCCGAGGTAGTCCATTTGATACAGGAAGCTGCAAAAAATGTCAATGAAAAAAAATCCGGACCCCAGTACATGCCGACGCACGAGCCGGTATAGCTGAGGCCGGTGGGCGGAGTAACGAACTCTCGGCCTTGGCGGACACGATATGCCATCCTGGACGTCACATGAGCACGGAGAGGAAAAAAAACACGACGGGCACAAACGCAGCCAGCGTGGTCGCTTTGCCGATCAGCCTGTATATCTGTTTGTCCATTACAGCAAGAGATGCCTCGTCCCCCTGGTGAAGAGGTTCTGGCCTGGAAAGAAATCAGGATATAGCAATAGCATGAAACTCCACGACCATACCTTGAAGAGACGGGTTTGCCTCGCTGTAATACGAACCAAGATAAGCCAGCGCGCTCGTGAGGATAGCCATTGGGTGCGCGTCGTAACTGATTCTCCGTTAACTGTGAACCTCCAGATTATCATCCAACTCACCGGAAACTCCGGAAGAATTGCTCTGCGTCGGCATGAACCACAGAATGGTGCATTATCTCATCTTTGAACACTTGGAACTGGGACTGGGTGGGCAGTGATCCGTAAATGAGAAGGTAAGCTATATGCTGGTCAGGTAGGATGTACAACAGTGTTCAGAGATCAGCCAACCGGTTTCGAGATGCGACGAGTGCAGAGCCAGTTGTTCGATCGGGTATCCTCTTCGTTCACAATCAGAACGACGAAACCAGCTGTCGTCGTACCGACATATACATACCTGTAGCGGAGAACCCCCGCCTCCCCATCTATGTAAGTAATTTCGCTCCGCAACACGGCCGTGTTCAGGAACCCCTTATCCGAGACGCGTAGGCCCTTCTCGGTTTCGTTCTCCTCTCGCTCCCCGAGGGCACTAGGGGCGCTGATGGCCTTGAAGTCTGTCGCAGAGATGGTGTTGTCGACGATTCTGCGCACACACGCAGGCTCGGATCAAGGACACGAGCACGAGCACGGACAGACGCACGGAACGCTGTAAGTCTTTCCAGTGCGATTATCACGCACGGAGAGGGTGCTGGTGCCCAGCGGTGCGTCGACGGTCTTGCCCATGGTGTACGGTGCTGGTGGAGTAATGGAAAGCTAAGTGCTAGCAGGTGTTTCTCGCTTGCGGTGCATATATAAAAAGCAAGCTCTGCCACAAACGCGCCGCGCCGCCTCAACCCGAATCACGATCAGGGCAAAACCGAAATCACATGCCGCCAATGAACGCGTCGTCGACACTTCGCGTCGCTCCAATTTCAGGTGAGTTCTACTTATCTATTGACTTGGTAAAATTACTAGTCCTTGGATGAATTACATGCTAATTATTCACAGTTGAAAGCTAGTCTTTGAACGTCTACCGTGGCACTCGAGAGTGATAATGATTGCCTGCGCAGTCTCGGGCTTGATTAGGTAGCAGGGACTGGGCCAATGTCTGTCAGTTGAACTACACCGGATGTGGACGAACGGGGTTCGAGGGAAGCGTTTGCTCAGGAGAAAAGCTAGTACTCGACTTGGCCTCGAAGTAGCTGGTGGGCGATTGAGTCACAATGGGGCTAAATAGATCGCAGCTCGACTCTGGAATGGGGCTATTGACGGGAGCTGGCAAGATTTCAGTGGAAGAGTCATCATGTCTGGTGCTGGGGTCAAAGAGTGATTGCGGGGGAGATGAGTTGTAATGATCATCCAGGGGTATCGTTGGTGAGCCAAGGTCGAGGTCGAGGGTATATCTGCGATTCCCTATCGAGGATGCAGGAGAGATGACAGTTGTATTGGTTGAAAGAGGAGTGGGCATCCTTATCGATCCCATGCTTTCTCTCTCAGTGTTCGCCCGAAGGGTGAAGGCCTTCAGGATTTTCGGCCCAGACTGTAGGCCTTCGGAAGGCCTTCAGTTATCACGTGTTTGCATTATGTAATTTAACCGGTGCACGGTTTGCGCGGCGCATGCATCTGATGCCCGTGTCTGCATCCGGACATTTGTGTCGCCGTCTCTGCACCCGCAGTTCACCGTCGCAGGGTCGCAAGTTTTATTTCTTGGCCGTTCTACTACTCAATCGTCCCTGCGTATATTGGGTTTCAAATTCTTCCATTTGGTTTAATATAAGGTGTATTGTCAACTTCGAGCAGTACAAATACTGTACCGTCGAGTCTACTTTATCTTGTAGTTCTCGCGCACTTCAAATCGACATCATGTCCAACACTCTGTGGGCTTACTTCCACAAAGGAGAGAAGCAGAATTCGACACATTACAAAACTTATTGCAAATCCTGCGTTGCACACCAGATGGAAAGTGTCGGGGCCCTGATGTCGGACATTATGACACACGGGCAGACATTTCGAGACGGTACATCCCTCCTTGAAAACTCAGACCGCCTGTTCTCACGCTTGTACTTAGCTTGCACTGTTGTGGGACACACGCTGTCAACCAAGCAGGTGTGGATCGCCCATCTGCTCGGCGGCAGCATCCCTTGTGCCTATGCATCGACAGAAGCGAAGGCGGATGCCACGGCTCAGCGAGCTGAGATCAACAATACGAAGAAGCGGGTGCATCCCGAGGCACCGGAACAAGCAGCACCGTCAGCACCCGCGGCCAAGAAGCGGCAGGCTGCTCAATCCACCTTGACGGCGATGTCGTTCCGTCGCAACAACATGCCGTACGGGGAAGCCGAGGCAGATGCATTCCAGAAGCAGGCTCTCCGTGCGATTATTTCAGGCGGGTTGCCATTGTCTGCTTTCGAGGACCACGAGATGAAAGTGCTCTTTGGCATGATGCGTACCACGGCGCCTGCCTTTATGCCATCGGGAAAAGTTGCCGGTGGGCGTTTGCTTAATGCTGCAGCCGACCGCGTTGATGCGGTTCTTTCCGTGCGATTGAAGGGCAAACTCGTGGGATTGTCGTGCGTATTTCTCTTGTCGTGTTGCGCCGCCGTCACTGATACATATATAAACGGCAGAACGGACGGCTGGAAATGTAAAAAGAAGAATGCCGTGAATGCTATCTGTGCCAACGTCGACTTCCAGGTACGTAAAATCAAGTTTGTAACGCTCATCGGCCGCTTATTCATTAGCCAAAGTCGTATCTATTAGAGCTTATCAACGTCACTGAACTCAACAAAGATGGCCCATCACTTTGCGAGCAGTTCGCGGCGATGATCGACCGTGTGGAGGTGGCGCACGGCTGCATCATCATTTACTTCACCACGGACGCCGATGGTGGCAGCAACAAGGGCCGTAAGCTTCTGGGCAAACTGCGCCCCTGGTTAATACTCCCCTCGTGTTGGGCTCACCAGGTTTGCAGATGCAACGGCTCGATTCATACGCTGACTGACACAAACTTTACAGTTTCAGTTGATCCTCGGTGATTATTTCAAGGTGAACGACATGGCGGCGATAATCGCCGAAGACGCCACTGGCCTGATTGCCTGGATCAACAACCATGGCAAAGTGCGCAAAATCTTCGACAGCGCCCAAGCCGTCATCAGCAAGGATCGAAATGCGGGAAGAATCATTATTCTTGTATATTTGATCGCTAACATCACCCGCTGGACCACCCATTTTGTCGTGTTTGTCCGCCTCCTTTTGCTGCGGGACGCCTTGCAGCTAGCAGTCTTGACAGACCGCTCGGCCATCATTGCAGCCCAAGTCGGTGTTGCGACGTCCACGGAGGGTGAACGCCTAGCCGCTGACGCGGAACGGTTCTGCGCTCTGATTAAAGACACAACGTTCTGGAGTGGTCTCGAGACTGTCATTGAGGATCTTGAGCCGATCTGTCTCGGTACCAACATCAACCAGAAGGATTCCACCCGCCTCGACCAAGTCCTGCTTACAATTGCGGGCATTTTCTTATGTTTCGCTGATCATCCGGAGGAAGACGTCAAAAAACTGATGGTCACCCGACTCGAGAAGCGCTGGAAAGCTTGCGACCAGCCTGCGTTCCTGGCGGCTTTGATTCTTAACCCATTTGAGAAGCTATCATCGTTCGGACCGAACACCAATCTAAACCAGTTCAAATGTCTGAATCTCGTAACTTCGGTACGGTTTGACCTTTTCCAATCGCGGAAACTATTTCTGACATCGAATTTAATAGCTGTACCGTCGGATGATGGGTCGTCCGGGGAACCCAGACACTCCGGAGCAAAGACGAGTCAAGGAATTACAAGTTTCGAAAGCTTTCATACAGTACCTGTCCTCAACGGGTGATTTCATCGACTTCGACGCTGCATCTTGGGAAGAAATTCATGTAAGCCCAATCATATGGATCTATCTGCACTCATTCACCATACTCTTAGGGGAACGTCGACCCGATTCAGGTTTGGGGAGCGTTTTCGGGCTCCAGCCACCTTGCCGAGCTTGCGGAGTTTGCAATCATGATCTTGATCATCGTCGCAAATCAAGCGGGTTGCGAGCGCACATTTTCTCGGACTAAAATCGAACAATCCGACCACCGCAATAGGTTGGGCCTCAAGAAAATCGATAAGAGAACCAAGGTATGCCCTTTATTCAGCACACAACTCAATAATAATATTTACGCCCTTCAGATCAAAGCCGACATCCTGTCGGATCACAAAAAACAAGGGGTTTACAAGGAGCGCAAGGGACGGAAGAACCACAAGTCCATAGCCGGACTGTTGAGTGTTCCCCGCTATCGTGATCTTCTCGAAGACCAGGATGACGAGGATTCTAGCGAGCGAGGTCGGGCTCTTGTTTCAAGTTCCGCTGGTTGGCGGACCAACATGGCAAAATGGATCGCCGCCACCCGGGCGGCAGAGCGCGAAGAGCTTCCTGACTCGGAATCCGAGGCCGCCGCCGAGGGCACTGCTCCACCACGTTTGCGTCAGCCTCCCGCTTTTAAACCACTTACACTTCAAGTCTTATTTGGAGGGGCCAAAAAACCGCGGGCCCGTAAGCCGTCGGCACGTGTGATGGAGGAAGAGGAACGGATGATGCAAGAACTCGCATATGAGCTGGAGGACCAGGTTCCTGACGACGGCGCGATAGAGATAGATTCTGACGATGAATTTCGTGCTTGACAATGTATAATTGGCTCCAAAATTAACCGCATGGGAAGCGTGGGAAACGATCACGAAGTGCCCTTCGACCAAAGGCCTTCACCCTTCGGAAGGCCTTCAGGATCCCGAGAGCCGGATTTGAAGGCCTTCGGGCGAACACTGTTCTCTCTAACGGTGGGCTGGATCGAACTCGACCTCAAAGCCGAAAGATGACCGAGTGAGTCGGTCTGAGGTGGACGATAGCGACTAGCGGTTACTTGAATTTCTGAGACTACAAACAAAAATTACTGGTTTGTATCGAGTTGAGCGGAAGCAGCCAACTTACATCAAATGAGTTGCCCCTCCCTCAACTGTCGGTCCCGCTCGAATTCAGCCCATCACTTCATAACTATGTGTTTTGAGTCGAACTCACCTGTCTTGTTCCCGGGTGTCGTATCCCCAGAGACCTTTTTCGTCTGGCCCGCGACACTGAGAACCAGTATCATGTATGACTAAGCTGTGGCCTTGTTCAATTGGTTCTGTCACCATCTTCGTCGTAGTTTCTGGAGCTCCAGCTCTTGCCAGTTTACACCCTCACCTGAATGGATCCGGATTCGTATGGCGTGGCGCCTATGCAAGTCGACGCGATACCGCTTCGTCCACAAAACAGCCAAGACTCGAGCTCGTCCGAGTTCGAGGTTGACCTAATTGGACCCGATCGCAAAACCGTGCAACTTCTACATGAACAACTTGCCGGAATCCCAGAATCAGCAGAAGAGTTCAAGGTCATGGCAGTTGTCGCATTGGCCACGAAACGGTCTCTGACTTTTCAAAACTCTACGCTAGCCATGATGGCTACCCTGATTTCTGGAATGTCTCGACGCATTCCCTCCTTGTCACAATACGGAAACAACCCAGATAGTATCATCGAATGGAGTCGTCTCGTGAAATTGTGGCAGGCCATTCAATACAAAGACAATGGGCTTGCCATATTCTTACACAAAATGTGGAAGAAGAAGCGTGAGCATGAACTCCTGACTTGTCTTTCCTGAAATCTGATGTCAAACCAAGCTCAACGGGAAGGCACGCCGGTGGAGGACCAGTAAGTGTCACTATTTCTATCTTGCCTAGGCCTTGACACTATGCATGCCAAGGATCGGATTTGCGCTTCACCTGCACTCCTGCTTCGCTGCTGATGACTACGTCGGAGATGCATCCGCCCACTTCCTCGAGCATCTTACGAGTTGCGCAACCTCATACAGTGCTACGGAACATGATGGCAGGATTATTCCACTGATAGGCTCGAGCGGAATGGCAAGTCCAAGCTCGGAATGGCCATAACCCACTCAGTAAGTCCTATCCTTTTCCTCGCATGCGCATGAAATTAAATTTGGTAATCTCAAGTTGCCCGTCTTCTCTGTCTGTTTCGCGCACGTACCGATGGGCCTGAGGCCGGTTGGCCACCAGGCGACACACCCATTACAACATATTTCAACAACCAAAGAAAGAGGAGAGCAAATTTCGGAAGGAAGAGGTAGCTGCGGCGTTCCTCGGAGCTTTATGTCTGTTGCAGCAGCTGAGCTTCCGGAAGAGACCAGTGGGTCTCCAGACAATGCGCAAGCAATGGCGAAGCACATTGCTCAACTCGTATACGACACATGGGCGCTCTCGCTTCCAGATCATGATACATTCCCAGACTCCGTCGAAGCACTATACACTCAGTCGAGCCGTTTTCAGCTGTTCACGAGAGTTGCTATTTCCGCCAAGGCGACCCTGCTGTCAAGTGGACACGTAATAGATGCGACCGGCCTTACAGAGACCGAATGTCGGCGACTCTGGGAGGCCTACTGCCAGAGTCCGCAGCGCACTTGCTGCAAAACTTCCTAGCATGAATGTTATTCTTATTCCGATGAATTGCTGATCTCCTAGCACCTACCCTCTGGCACTGCGGAGGTCATGGAAGCAGACATGCGAGCGCTTCAAATACATGGTATCTTGTTCTTGGCACCAATGCGAGAGTACAAGAACTGGTCCAACTCATCGCCCGACGCTATGAAGGATTCAGCTCGATTTGCGACCCTGAAGTCCCTTCCTCCCTGGTGCTATTTTGGATTTGATCAAATGGCCAAGGATTATGCTCCCTCCACCCTATGGAGGCTGCGCAATTGGAGAACCTGAAGAAATTTGGCCGCCCTGTGGGTTAATCAGCACAATAGCCTGAATATACTGACCTGCCATTCTTCAGTTGTGGTCTATATACCTGAATAAAGAATCACTTCCTCGTAACGCGCTCCGGAAGCTGTTCCCCCCCTCCGGCTACGACCATTTGTCGCCGACTCACCTCCTTGCCCTATTTGCTCACCGAATCCTCCTGGAACTTGGATCCACTCCTAGCGCTCAGATGCTCGGGTTTGACAGTGTAAAATCCAACCTTCGAGTTGCACAGGGGGTACATGGAACCACACTCAAAAGTCTATGCCCGTCCGAACCAATCCTCTCCATCGTTTCCGCGCGTGCACTCTGTCGTAGTCCTGACACCTACAAGTCTTCACTCGAACACCTGTGCAGCCAACTCAGTCAGAACAATTTAGATCGAGGATTAGAGGGTGAGCTTCTCTCGCGCCTCCTTCTCATGCGCGCGCGCGATCAAGGGCAGGACTGGAGTCAGGATGCGGTACCCCTTGTTTCTGCTGCGAGTTCCTGAACAGCCTCGTTGGGCTTGATAACCTGCACGACAACAATGGCAGCAAAGCGCTCATCTCGTGCGCTTCAGCCAGCGATGGCACATCAATTTCACCCACTTCGTACCGCTCAAGGTCAATGTCAGTGAACTGCACCCCGAATACCTGCTATCGCTTTGGATTCGCGGGCAGCCGTGCAATGCGCGCCGAACCAGCCTGTCATTGACGGCTTTTTCGTGGTGTACGGCGGCGAGCTTGATAAAATTTATCTTGAGAAATTTTCGGTCGTTGCCTGGCAGACTAAAGCCAGAAGCAATGCAGCTACCAGCACCATACTCAGCAGTTTGTCCTGCCCAAGGATTACTGGTGCTCCAAAGGCTCAGTATGTGGTCTTGTTCATGGACCTCATGACCTCTGCAACGATCAAGCGGAAGGGTTCCAACAATTTCTGGAACATAGAAAACACCGTCGAAGTTACCTTCCGGAAGGCAGCCCAACCCAAAACACTCTGGGATGGATATGCGAAGACGGAGCCGGAAGGATGGTGCATAAATGCCAGGAATATTCTGGCCAAAACATACCCATGTTTGGAGGGTGTTGAAACTGCTTTCGACTTGTTGCGAAAAGCTACAATACTGGAGGCAAGAGCACAGAACTCGCGCAAGCGCAGACACTGGCGCTTTATCCACTGTCGTACCCCAGTTACGACGTTGCGGAGGCGGAGGGCGGTCAAATGGAGTCTGAGAGCGCGGAGGCACCAACGAAGAGGAGAAAAGGTTGAGGTTGAACATTGTTTTGTTGGTTGACCGTTTGTATGTTCTCTCCCACTGTGTATTAGTAGAATAGCAGCATTGTATCAAACAAATGCCTGTTGGCAATCGTGTAATGTTATCCACTCCAATACGCCCAAGGCCAGCTTCTGCGTAGCGTATGACACTGAGTGACGGTCTCTGCACTGACGGTCGTGTGTACCGAGGCGGGCTTGCTTGCTTTGAGAGAGCGACGCATGCAGGTTAACAAGGGCCGATTTCACTTCCACCAGGGACAAAGTTGGCAGTTCCCCGGTTTTCTCTATGATTCACCTTCTTAACTTCTACCCGTCAAGTTCTATACAGGAAGAATGAGGGTACATCTGAAGGTCTTCACTGTAATCTGTACATTCTGTCCCATCGTATAACTTTTTCTCGAAGTATCCTATTTCGTCCAGAGGGCTTGAAGCTTTCTTTCCGGTAAGCCGTCTGCAAACGAATAAAGACCGAGACAATGAGAGTCGTTGTCTTGCAGCAGTGTCTCGTTCCCGCGAAGACAGGCTGCTCGCTGTCTCCATGTTCCTTCGCCATACAGCCAGAAGCCTCACACTGATCGTCGGCAAGTCGTCGCTCATCTCCCTTATCCCTAGACTGCGAGAGTTCTCTGGGGGCAAGATCTGCATCGAAGACAAGGCGCTGGCTGACTATGATGTGGTGAGCTTGCACCAGGCTATGGTGGACATATCGCAGGACGAAGAGATGTACCCCCTCACGCTGCGGGAAAACGTGCTGCAGTGCGAGAAGCGTGGCCCCTAGCTGACGGAGGAGGAGGCCGCACTGATTGACCAGGCCTCCGAGATGGACAGCAGGTACCAGTTCATTTACAAGCACATAGAGACGAAGAGGAACGAGCAAGTAGGCGCAGTGCTCCACCCCGGCACCGGTTGCGGAGCAGAGAATGAAAGGTTGCGGGAATGCACACATCACGCGGGCTGCGATACCGGAGGCGCACACTCGGAGCTTCTGACAATCCTGGTGTCTGGAGAAGCAATGGTTGAGGTGGTTTTTCGTCCATGGGTCTGAATGTCAGGTGTGAGAAGGACTCGCATGTCCGACGCAGTTACGGTAATGCCACCGCCTGTGGTTTGGCCCGATTCGTTCACGGTCTGGCTCACCAAAGATTTCTTCCGAATCACTGCAGTCACGCATCATTTGGTTCTGGATCTAGAGAGTCATCCGCTGTGCTGGGGTGCAGCTCCGAGGTTGGCCCAGCTCGTTGAAGAGCTGAAAAGAGACAGTCTGCTTGGGGTGGCAGATGACGGGTTCAGACGTGCGACACCGAAAAGGCCAGGATCCGTAATGAACAGACGTGCAGCTGCACCGGACTAAAATTAGAGTATGAAACTGGGTGGAACGCCGACATCTGGTCGTGTTAAATCGGAACGCTTAAGCTGAATTAAATTGGAGACATGTGGTCGTTCTAGGCAAAGGGTTGGGTGGGCTGGGGCTTGCACAAGTAGAAGTGGTGCAGGGCTACGATTCTTCCGAACGAGACAGCAATCACAATTATCCGAGAGCAAAAACTACTAACATGCAGCGATCAGTACACATACGGGATGATACGGTATGGCACATCTTCATGTATTTCTTCCAGTCTTTGCCGTACCTTTCAATGAGGATTAGTGTTAAAGATAACCGAAGGGAGAAACACGCGCACTTCTTCTCGCAATTCTCGTCGTCACGTCTCTGTCTGTGCATTAGCAGGCCAGTGAAGTATATCACGTAGAAGTAGGTGACAGGGGTGCTGAAGGCTGTCGGGAACGACCATGCGAGGGCCATCAAGAGGTCGCCGCTGTGAAGCGAGTATGAGAAGAGGAGCTGGATCCAACCAAGGACACGCTCTCACAAGTAATTAGGATGTCTGAAGCACCCCACCACCCAGATGTGAGCAGTTTAGACCCAGATTCTGTGGTGAAGAATTCCAGATCTGACGGACGTGATTAGATCTATTTCACTAGTAAGAGAAGGCACACACTCTTGGGATTCTTTCCATTTCTGAAATCGTTCTTTTCAGCGTTCGCAGTCCTGAAAATGTAATAGCCAGCCATGTTGAACAGCACAATTGTGGTTGCCCATATCGGGCCGAGTTCAATCGGATTGAACACGAGGTAGCGTGCCTGCAGGCAGTATACGAAGGGGACCCATGCAAGATCGCCAACAGCGAGCATGAACCCAAAGCCATCGGTTGTGATGTCCATCTGGGTAAAAATGCCCGGCTGAATGGCGAGGTATAAGCGAGAGAACACAAGAGATTATATGATCGACCTCGTTGTAAAGGGCATCCGAACATACAATCCATGGAAGAGCAGGACGAGCCCAAAGGGAGTCTGTGACCTGTCCGAGACCCCCTCGACGCGTCGCCTGCTCACAAACCATGCTGATATCGATGAGGGTCCAGAGAATTAGCCCCGGACGGAGTTCGTTGAACGTCTTGAGGTCAAACGATCCAATGGACATTGGGTTGAGTTCACGTCCAATGAAAACTACCTCGTTGTCAGTTTCGACAAGCACCGGAGTGGGAATAGAGGCAGACATCGTAAATAAAGTTGCCAGTGTGCCGCCGAGAGCAAGAAGAGCCCCGGCGCGGAAGGAGGATGCGTACACGCGACTCCTTGAACCACAGACATGATCACGGACGCCGTGATAAAGCCGACGAATTTCTCGTTTATGAACGTAAATGACTGCGGTCCATAGCGATAGATGGAGCCACAGGTCAAACCCAATGTCAGGAGGAATGTGGAAAATGCTGGAATGACATGAGAGACATGGTACGACAAAAATATATGTGATCGTACCATTGATTTTGTATTGTTTTTTCTCTCCTGTGCGCAGAGTAGTGCCCAAGACACGGTCCCCAGGCAAGACAGCCCACGCAACGAGACAAAACGCATACCAGGCGAGATAGAGGAGCGCGGCCTGTGTGTCCCAGAGGCCGTTCCACCACGCGGGATCAGAAAGCGCGGCGGAAACACGGGCTGGAATCAGTGCCAGACTGGGAGGGCAACCGCCGGCCTGCTCGGAGCAGCCAAAATAGAGGCGTAGGTTGTGATTGGGACGCGAGGGTGATGAGGAGGGCACCCGGTGGCCCCAGGAACTCATAGGACGTCGTGCGCGGATTTAGCTCTGAGGACGACTTGAGCATGAGAGTTTGGGTGAGGAGAGATCAGAACGCGTGACCGTCGCAAGCGAGACGCGTCGAGTGGACCACACTGCGATAAACACTGATCATGACACCCCCCATGATATGCAGCACGCCAATAGCACGCTCGTTGATTTCCTTGCTGATGTCTTTCAAGTGATTCTCTGCCTTCTGTAGTGTGCATCCAACAAGTCCATGGTTATATCAGTCTTTCCCTGATCATCATTGTGCTTGTAGCCTCCTAATAACGCCATGCTAATACATGACCCGACTCTTGTGCTCGACTCTCATGCCTGTCCCCGTCTCGAACGATCCCCTCGCATCTCAGTTGAACGACCTCGCCCTAGCCAACTCGGAGGGTCTACTCAAGTCAGTACCAGTTAGGCTACGGCCCCTAGAACCCCTCTCATCCGTTCCCAGTGACGACGAATATCGCCTTCTACGACAGAACCTCTTCGAACGATACTCTGGCGGCCTGGAGATCCTCTCTATCAGTCGTCCGGTGGTTCCCGTTGCATCCAGTCAGTCTTGCCTGCCCCTGTCTCAAAATTTTCACTCAGTGGCCCACAGCACCTTCTCCGAGTCGGCGGAAGCATTTAGAGCTGGTATACGAGACCCCTCCACAGCCCCAGGCCACCGTCACCCGTTCAAAGACTTCCGGAGTAACCGGCTTCCTTCGACGGGCAACGGGGCGGAAGCCCACCCCCATTTCCCCCACACCGCCATCCAATGTCATAAAGCTCAGTTTCATCCCGCGGATGTTCTCCAAGAAGCCGGAAGACACCTCGTCATTTGACACGGACTCGTCGGGAACTCGACATAGCAGCTCTCGGTCATTCTCCCGCAAGGCATCAAGCCCCGATCTGCTTCCCGGTCACAGGCAAGATGGCCTCTCCCCCACATCACCTATTAGTACCCGCTCGAAGCACGGGCGTGAGCCCCCGTCGCCATCCCGGTCTAAATTCGAGGTCACCCTCACCTCACCATCAACATCCATCTCCTCACAGTCCAAGTACGACGTAGTCCCCGGGGGCAGCAAAGATATATTCGACGACGAAAACCTGCAGACGGCGGAGGCCATTCGCACGGCCATCGCCCTCGTCGAAGCAGAGGGCAGACGCCTCGTCGCGGCCTTCAACGACCTCGAAACGAGCGCAGTGATCCGCTACAGGCAAAACGATCCCCAGCGGCAGTGCTCGGACTTGCACAACCTTGCCGCGTCCCCCACGTCCCCCACGGGCAGCCTCCGGCGGCTCACCCCCACCCCCACCCCCACCCCCACCTCGCCCTCCGGCAGCGCGCACACACGCCTCCGCTCGCGCGCCAACTCCCAGCGCATCCCCAACGCGGACGCGCAATCCGTGCACTCGAGCAGCTCCCTGCGCACCACCAAGTCCACCGCGTCCTTCTACCACAGCGCCACGCCGCAGTCGGCGCCGCCGTCCGCGGCCGCCTCCGTGCTCAGCGCGCTCTCCCCACGCCGCGGGCTCCCGTCCCTGCGGCGCAAGACGTCGGCCTCCTCCGTCTCCTCGCAAGGCGCACCCTCATTCCTCAGCGTCGGGCGCGCCGCGGGGGCGGTGAGCCCCACGAGCTCGAGCGCGACGTCGCGCAGCACGGGACACCTCCCACTGCCGCCGCCCTCGCACGGCAGCGGGAGCAGCATGATGGAACTGTTGAGCCCGGGTGCGCCGCCCGCGGGCGAGGGCGGCGAGGAACTCGCGGAGGTGCGGCGTCGCCGCGCGGAGATGATGGGGCGCTGCGAGGCGCGCCTCGAGTATCTGCGCGCGAAGCTCAAGGGCGCGGAGATTCGGGAGAAGCTGCTCAGGAAATGAGCACTCTCGCCCCGTGTACTTATTTTCTTATCTCTATCTACATATACAGCATACGAAGCACATAGCGCTTCGCATTTTCTTACCGATAAAGCTCCAAGAGTAATAAGGTCCATGTATCGTTGGGCTTCGGGATAAAATCATATACACGTTAGGTGTGCCTTGTCATGATCTGCGAGGTCCGATCTTTGGCAAGGATCTACGCAGGGGTACTGCAGGGGCAGCACTTAGCATATGATCGACGTTGACAGCACTCAACCTGGCACGCGAAAGAAAATCAAAAAGGGCGTAGATTAGTGCCCAGACCTACTCTGACAACAGGGTAAATACGAAAGAAGTAGGTACCACCAGGGAGTCCACAGGGGTGACAACAGGTAAGTAACACGGCTCAACGTCGGGGCGGCCTCCGCTGGAGTGGGGTATAGTATGTGAGTGAGAATCGGTGTGCGTAGCATCTATCCAAGAGCCGCGGTGGGTCGACCAGGCGGCGGAATAACTTAGTGGTACTTCGAGATGGCAGCGATGTACGTCTTGCCCGAGGTCCTGGAAGGAGAGAAAAAAGCGTAAGCAGGCGAACAGGCGGAGGGCATGAATAGCACGAACGTGAGTGCGCCGCTGCTGGTAACCATGGGCCAGACGTTTCCGAGGCCTTCGCCGTTGCTGGGAGCGTGCGCGTGTTAGAAGAGGATGCGTTACCGGGAAGAAAGGAGCACACCTGTATGCGTAAGCTGCAACACGGCCATCGGACTCGAAGAGGTCGACGATGTCGTTGATGTACTGGTTGATTTCACCCTGATCAGTGCACGGGGTGAAGCCGTTCTGGTCTGAGATACCCTGCATAAGAACCGGGTATTGCATGACCACCTGAAGTACATACCATCGACGCATGCAAACTCTGTGACCCAGATAGGCTTGCCGTAGGTCGCATAGTGGTTCTGCACACAGCCAGCATTGAGAAAAAGAGATTCAGAGGATTTGAATGCATACAAGGTCAGCCTTGACACCGTCCATGTTGTTCTTGTTGACGTGGATGGCGGTAAAGTCCCAGTCGGTTGAGATCTGCTGAGAGAACGACTTGAGCCAGGTCTCCGCCGCTTGCTCTAGGGGACATGAATGAGATAGATATCCCGGCAAGCGATAGGGAGATGTGCATACTGCACATGGACGGGCTGCCCAACTTGGTGCCCTTTGATTTGAAAGGGGCGATGTACTGTTCCCAGATAGCGACACCGTCCGACACGGACATGCCCGCAGATCCACCCCCAGCGGCACAGTCGGGCTCTTCGAAGCCCAGCATGTACTGGGGGGCGTTGGAGATCTTTTTGAAGGCGGAGAGCCGCGAAGCGTCAGTGCCGTCTGCGGTTCCGCCACCCCACAACATGGGGACGGGGATAGGGCTGCCATTCCAAGACGGGTTGGGGGTCCTGGATGTGTGCGGTAGGTACCTATTCTCAGAGAAACGGCCTAACACCAGCTCACCAGTCGTACCACCAGCCAATGTGGTTCTCCAAGCTGGAGAATGCATTCCCTGAGGAGGTGCCAGCCTTGATGCCGTTGGGAGTGAATCCACTGGCGGCCTTGGTGCTGGTGATAGTATTTCCACTAGAAGACGAGCCAGACGAGCCAGATGAACCAGATGAACCAGTGGTGGAGGACTTGTTGGAAGTGGACGTGGACGTGGACTTCTGGGTCGTGATGTGGGTCGTGCTCGTGGTCGTGGACGAGACGGTGGACGAGGCAGCGAGAGAGGAGGACGGGGCCTTGCAGGAGGCCCTACGATGGAGTGCGCGTTTGTCAACATGGCCCAGGGCGGCATGGCGAGCATGGACATGGCGCAGGTCGTGGCTAGAGGCGACAGCGTGGCCAGCCATGAGGGTGAGGAGCAAGAAGGCGTGGAGGGCGTTCCAAGAAATCATAGTTAACGAACGGAAGGTGACTGCGTCGGAATCTGCGGTCTTGGGAGAGGGGAAACAGGAGGAAGTCGGGGACAAGTAACAGACGCAAAGACGGCCATTGATCCCCTTATTACTGTATGAGCCAAGACTTGACAAGGAGCTCAATCAATCCCACATGTGATGGAAGCACCGCCCATCTGGCTGCTTCTGGCAGGGGGTAGCGCAAGAGTAGCGACACATAATGCATGAGCGACACCCAACAGCTGCAGGCGACCAATTATTTAAATAAATTACGGGCAGTCCTTGTGCAGTCCTATGTTTTTTTTTTTGTTTTTTTTTGTTGTTGGAATATAAGCTTATGTAAGTTCTTGTTACGTAAAGCGCGTTGTTTGCACGCCACAACAATGCAAACTCGACTTTGAACGCGACTGACGACCGCCATGACCATCTCCATACAAGCCATATCCGACTACTTCAAGCCCCACCGTGCAGAAGCCCTCCTCCGGGTCCGCACCAATGTCTTCGGCGTCCTCCTCATCGCTGTCATGTCGTCGCTGGTCCCCCGAATACCTTCATTGCCCACTGCGCTCGCAACCGTTCTGTCTGGTACAGGGTGGGCCACAGACGGCATATACGGCCTGTTCTGCATCCTAGGCAAGTCTCCTGGTTATTCTCATTCCCACAGCACACCCGCTCACCCTTGCCACAGAAGTTGGAACGGTCGCGCTATTGTTAACCAACATACTGCAGGCCGTGTACGCCGTAAAATACCCCCGCGCACCCTTACCTCCCTCGCCGTCTCCTGCCAAACCCAAAGGCATACATATGGCGCCACCAACACCCCAGAGGGCTTTCAGACTCTCTCCAAACGTACGCATCGACCAATCCTTTTCGTACTCCGTTCCTGACCAGCCCAAAGTCAAGCCCGCAGCCCCAAAAGTCATTCTCGTTTGCGGCATCGTCCTCTGCATTGCAGTCCTCGACGTCCTCCACATACCCGTCCTCGCCCATCTCGACACCCTCCAGAGTACTGCACTACTCTATCCCCCCAACCTCCTCCACCAGCACGTTGATGTCGTCTAGCTCCACAAACCTGCATACCCCAAGTCCCATCCTTTCCGCATATCACGGCAAGCATCTGTCTGGGTCTCCGGCTCGTGAGTCACAAAAGTCAGTCGCCATAGTCCAAGTCTGATTTCTTCTGCAGGACCAATAGACGGGGCATTTCTGGCTGGCCTCTTTACGGGCGAGTCGGATGATGAATGATTTGACTCTCCTTGTAATGTTCTCGTCATGTTGTTGGTCTTGTGTTAATATTTGCTTAATGATCTTTTGAGAATATCCCTCAAATTGAGCTCGCGTCTTTAACAGCTAATTACGCGCCCTGTGATGCAGGTTCTCTCACTCATTCTCCCGGCAGCACCTGCTTCAACCACACGCCCAGGTCGCGCACCTCCTCCGCGCTGATGCTATGCGTCATCCCCTCATAAGTGTGCATCTCGAGCCCGTTGCGCGACCCACTTGCGCCGGCCGCCGGCACGCCCATCTTCGCCCCCAGGAACTCCACCGACCCGCGGATGAGGTGGCCCCGCGGGTCCCGCGTCCCCATCCCATAGAAAATCGGAATCGTCGTCGCGTGCGGCGCCGCCATCTGCAATATCAACATGTAAGGTAAGCACACATGCACATCCATCCTGAACGCGCAGCCACCCACTGCCTTGACGCGGTCCCGGATCGGCAACCGCCCGCTGAGGACGGCGAGCCCCGCGAGCGCGCCGCCCGCGCGCGTGAGCCCCGCGAGGAGCGCGATGCCGCCGCCCTGCGAGAAGCCGCCGAGCACGGTGCTGGCCGCGCCAGTGCCCGCACGTTCCACGACCGCCTCGACCGCCGCCACGCTCGCGAACATACCACGCTCGTCCTCCGTGCCGGTGAAGTCGAATGTGTAAATGTCGCTCCACGCGGGCATGCGCGCCCTGCCGCTCGCGGTGATCTCGCACGTTGGACTGGTTGTTTTCGTAGTGTTATCGCGTAGGTATGCGCATCAGTACGTGGACAGTGAGAACTTGAGAAACGCTGGATTGATTTGGGGCTTACGCGCTCGGAAAGATGAACTGCACGTGGCTCAGCGCGGGGTCCGCCTGGAAGTGCGACGCCAGGGAGGCCATGTCGCGCCCCGAGCCGCCTAAACCCTGTGACGCGTGCACGTCAAAATACGGATAATCCAATAGTGTAGCAAAGGTCCCACATGGAGGAGTATGACGCTGGCGGTAGGAATGCCGTTGGCGGCGGGAATCGTCAGGGTTTCAAGAGTCTTTGGGGGCGTGCTTTCCGAGGTCATGGTAGCGGTTTGTGCGCTCCGAGACGCTGGTGGATCTATATTTGCACATCAGTTGACTTGCTCCTAGCGGCTGGTTTTTCTCAGCCCTTCGGCGCTGCTGTGTGGAATAGGATCCCAGCGGAATTGCACTCTTCTCCCAAGCAAAAGTTCCCGATCGGTAGAGTAGGATGAGTGCTCCAAATAAGCCGATTGCCATCTCAGCAGTCTATGGTATGGATGCTAAGTACAACGTGGTCCGAAACCAAAACCTTATTCTACTCGTTCTACGCAGAGGCACTTCAAGTGCGCGCAGAGCGTCGCGCAGCAAGTCCTCTGCATCTTCTACACCGACGCTCATGCGCACCAGACCTCCCGTAATGCCCCTCTCTTCCCGCTCGGCCTCCGGGATCGAGGAATGCGTCATGGTCGCGGGGTGTTCCGCCAGACTAGAGCACATAGCAAGAGTCAGTACGCGGATAAGCAAGCCACAAACGAACAGACAACGCACCTCTCCACACCACCGAGACTCTCCGCGAGCGTGAATATCCTCAACTCCTCGAGGAACTTGAGGGCCTGCGCCTCCCCGCGCAGCCGCACGCTCACGATCCCACTGTACGGGAAGTCGCCCGCGCCGTCCACCCCGACGCCTGGGAGCTTCTTAATCCACCGCCGCGCATGCGGGCTCAGGCTCCGCCACGCGACGGCATGCCGCTTATGCGTCGCGAGCCCGGGGTAGATCACCTCCTCGACAGCGGGGTGCTGCTGGAGCGTCTGCGCGAGGCGCAGCGCAGACATGCCGCGGCCTGCATTCGCAACTGGAGCGTCTTGGCGCCGCGCTGCGCGAGGTAGCAGTCGAATGCGGACGGCACGGCGCCGTGTGCGTTTTGCAGGAAGGTGAGCCGCGCGAGGAGCGGGGAGAGGCGGGCAGGACGACACAGCCGAGGAGCACGTCAGAGTGCCCGTTGATGTATTTCGTCAAGGAGTGCAGGACAATGTCTGCGCCAGGGATCGTCGTGTTTTCGGAAGTTGGATGGGGAGGAGGGGAGACGCGAAATAGGGGGATAAGAACGTGTTATCTACGAGAACAAGAGGTCGTGTAGGAGGGTAGTTGAAGCTTGCGATGACGTCTGAAGGCTGGGAATATATGTCTGTCAGGAGTGCGGAGATGTCTGGCAGAGACGGAAGGAGAAGAAGGGGATTGGTCGGCGATTCTAACCATATCAGCTACGGGAATTCGTCAGAAGGTCGTTGATGTCAATAGTAGAAGAGACTAACCTTGGTATTAGGTCTCAATGCGGCTCGGATTTCTTCGACGCTGCCTTCAGGGTTGACCCACCCGACTTCTAAACCGGACAGTTCCTTCGCGACTCTCATCATGTATCGCCATGTGCCACCATATACATCGTTCACGGCGATGATATGGGCATCTTGACCGAGGGACTGGATCACAGTCGCGGTCGCGGCACTACCAGACGCGAAGGCAAGGGCGTTTGCGCCACCCGTTTCTATTGAAGCAAGCATTGCCTCCAATGCCGCACGAGATGGATTCTGCGATCTAGTGTATTCGAATCCCTGGATGCAGGCGTTAGGGCGCGTTGAGACGCGACGACATAGTAAGGTACCTTGTGATTGCCAACGCCATTCTGCTTGAACGTCGTGCTGAGCGAGATAGGTGGTATAACGGCGCCAGTCTCCTGTGATGGTTCCGATCCTACGTGGATGGCACGCGTAGCAAAGCCCCAGGATGCCTCCTCGCGCTTATGGACAGCCACATTCGCGTGGCTTGCGCTTGAGCCGTTCGTGAGCGCGACCATGTCTTCTAGTATGAATAAACGAAAAAGAATGAAACTGTCTAGGAAGAAGAAGAGAAAGAGTTATATAGCTGGCCGGAACATAATCGTCAACGATTTGTAATGGCCATGCATGATCGTCTGCACGTGATTTCCTTACAGCTCCTCACGAGTTACTCATCCTCAGAATCACAGCTTGCTCACAGCGCGGTCTCGGAGGATGACGCATTGTTCTGACAACTGCATCGGCCACTGCGTCATGAAAGAAGCACGCAATACAGTCTCGACAGAAATAACCCTCTGCGTGAACTTGTAAAAGGTCATCATTGTTGGTGAACATAAATTATATTATCCTTTTCCGACGGCGTCGAAGCAGCGTTCATTATTTACTGGATCAGAATCATCCAGGCCAAGATGAAGTAAAAGAGACTACACAGGAATCAGCCCAGGCCAACCAAAAAACAGCACAGAACTCACAGAAGAGGGTAAACAGCAAGCAGAATACGTTGTTGATCTATCTTAGTGCCGTCAAGGAAGTTAACCGAAGCTAAGCACGATAGAGTCAGATAAGAAATAGCGGGCGAGTGGAAGGAAGCACCCCATATACACCACGCCCAGGCCAGTAGTGCGATAGGTGCTCGGATATAAATATACGAACGAAGCATGCGACGAGAGCGGCGATGTCGAGAGGGGCAATGCAGTAGCCTAATACACACAACCCTGGAAGAAGGATCTATATTCCGGTTGATGAGCTGTTGAGACGTTACGTTGACCAATACACTTACACCCTGCCCCCAAGAAGCTTTTATTCTATCAGACAATGTCGCAATGACCTGGATATGCGTGGCAAATACCTTGGCTTGAACAGTGACGGTCAATGCACCCAGTGAACATATAACTATGACACTGGAAAAAATATTGAGAGACTGATCCTCAGGGGCCTATGGCAAGACGATCAAGTACATGCCCAATGCAGAAGGAGAGGACGCACATTAATGCTCAGCATAATTCCAAGGAGAAGGCACAGTATGAGGGGTCCCCACAAGTCCCAGTCTCTGGTAAGATATCGTCGGCGGGAGGTAGCTGAGGCTATTGTGTACCAACCTGAGGACCTCACGACCGCTTGCTCGGCGCGGGTACAAAACCTGCACCAGTTTGGAATAGATCGAAAGCAAGTCGCGTGCCTTGGTGAAACAAGATAAATCTCGATACGCAACCCGTCCGTTTGAGGCTTACTATTGTCGTAGAAACTGGTTCGTCAAGAGTGTCCGCGCCCGAAAAGCTACAATACAGGTCAATCTAGCCGGAAAGAGCGAAACTCAGGACACGCGTACCGTGTCTCCACCTGGACCCCGCCTATAGTAGATCTGGTGGGCCGCGCTGCGCCGTTCGGTCCACTTCCAATGTTACCCGTCAGCGAAGGGCTAGCTCTGCCATTCCCAGAGGACGGAGGTGCAAGCTGTTCAGGTTCGCGCGCGCGTCCTTCCCTTTGCTGGGCAACTGTGGTGATGGAAGGGCTGGATGAGAGAATCCGGGGATGCTATCCTCGTCCAGGTCATCATCGTCGTCTGGATTTTTTTTTGAGATTTTTATGAGAAAAGGAGAGCACCGTGGTATATACCTGCTTGTATGAATTGAGAATGGGCGCTGAGGGGAGTCGTCGGCATTTTACAGCAAAGGGCGTGCCAGCCTGGCTGATGTCAATGTTCTGGTGTGACGGTAGCGTGACAATAACGGACTTACGCGTCTGCGTTGTCCAAGTTAGTTCTTTCCTTTGCTCTCTCCTCCGTAGTGAACATGGTGTGTTTTGTCGCGTCCTTGGTCCCACTCAACCCACATCTCTGTAGGGAAACACTCCTTCTGGTGGAATGCCTCCGGCAGACGGTGCCCAGAACCCACAAATAATAAAGACAAGACAGCCAAGGACGAGAAGAAGAAATGGGAACCCCCGCTGCCCACTCGAGTCGGAAAGAAGAAGAGACGTGGTCCGTCCGCTGCTTCTAAGCTCCCCGCCGTTTACCCTACAACCCGGTGTCGCCTCAAATTACTCAAGATGGAGCGTATCAAAGATTATTTGCTCCTCGAGGAAGAGTTCGTGCAGAATCAAGAGCGGCTGAAACCTGAGGCGACCCGGGAGGAGAAGAACGAGGAGGACAGGTCCAAAGTGGATGACTTGCGTGGAAGCCCGATGGCGGTCGGTACCATGGAGGAAATTATCGACGACGACCACGCTATCATCAGCACGGCCTCCGGACCTGAGTACTACGTCTCCATAATGTCATACGTGGACAAGGAGCTCCTGGAACCCGGATGCCAGGTCTTGTTGCACCACAAGTCCCAGGCTATCGTTGGTGTTCTCGATGACGACGCCGACCCTCTGGTCAGCATCATGAAGCTCGACAAAGCTCCCTCAGAGAGCTACGCTGACATTGGTGGTCTCGAACAGCAGATTCAAGAAATCAAGGTCTGTTATTTGGACCTCCAGACTCTGTGTACATTTTAACTGTCGATTAGGAATCTGTCGAACTCCCGTTAACACACCCTGAACTGTATGAAGAGATGGGGATTAAGCCGCCAAAAGGTGTCATTCTTTACGGCGTCCCTGGGACGGGTAAAACCCTTCTCGCGAAGGCTGTCGCCAACCAGACATCCGCTACCTTCCTTCGTGTCGTCGGGTCGGAGCTCATCCAGAAGTATCTCGGAGACGGCCCTAAACTTGTCCGGGAGATGTTCAGAGTGGCAGAGGAGCATGCGCCCAGTATCGTGTTTATTGACGAAATTGATGCGATCGGAACCAAACGGTACCCTTTGCGTTCCTTTTGTCGCGACTAGTGCGCTGACCTGCATTTTCCAAGGTATGACTCTACATCCAGCGGTGAACGTGAGATTCAACGGACGATGTTGGAGCTTTTGAACCAATTGGATGGATTCGATACACGAGGCGACGTTAAAGTGATCATGGCCACGAACAGAATTGAGTCCCTTGATCCTGCTCTCATTCGTCCCGGTCGCATCGATCGCAAAATTGAATTCCCGCTCCCCGACGTTAAAACCAAACGGCATATCTTCAGGTCAGCTTTGAGCAACACTGCTATCTTATTTGCGTCTAAATTTTCGCAGATTACACACGTCGCGCATGAGCCTGAGTGACGATGTCGACTTGGAGGAGCTAGTTATGACCAAAGATGATCTCTCTGGCGCTGACATCAAGGCCGTGTGTACCGAGGCGGGCTTGCTTGCTCTGAGAGAACGACGCATGCGGGTTAACAAGGCCGATTTCACTTCCGCGAGAGAAAAAGTGGGCAGTTCCCTGGTTTTCTCTATGATTCGCACTTAACTTCCACCCGTTAGGTTCTATACAGGAAGAATGAGGGTACACCTGAAGGTCTTTACTTGTAATCTGTACATTCTGTCCCATCGTAATGCCTTTTTCTTCGTAAACTTATCACATGTCCTCTTATGGACAACTAAGCTTCTATTATTTAATCAATTTCCTTTCCGATGTGCTACTCCCTCGAGTCTTGACTAAGTTGTATAGAGCCACCGGCCGTCCTAGACATCCAATCCGATGTATCCTGACCCACTTATTGGACAGGAAACTCCATCCAACGGACCATCACCCTCCCCCGGCGACACCCAGTCTTCTGGTTTGACGATGGTTCACTCATCCTGCTTACTGAAGACGTTATGTTCAAGATCCATCGTCCATTGCTGACTCGACACTCCCCCTTTCTATCCTCTCTGGAGACTGCCAACTCTACGAATGGGTCTTCTCAGAGTCCAGAGTCGCCATCTTCTAGTGACTTGGCAAATGCCCACATCGTAATTGACCCCGTTCGAAGAGTGTCAGCGCTTGACATGGAAATACTCCTCCAGCATTTGTATCATGACATGTGAGTATTGGAATCGGCACTCGACACTCTCGGTGGTGGCCTCTCAGGGCTCCAAGTCTTTGACATCGCGCCCCAGAGTGTTTGCATCCTTGTGCCCGTGCCATTCATTGTTCGGAACAATATAAGAATGCTGATTCTTCTCGAGCCCTCTGTCTCCGGACGCACCCTTTCCACGGATCGCCTCCGTTCTCCGCGTATCTTCGCCAGGACAGCTGCATTTCCCGCAGATACATGAGCTCGCTTTGGGTTATTTCGCGGGCCTGTTTCCAAGCGGTCCTGTTCCGTTCCTTCACCCACAGCATCTCGAAGAGGCTTTGAATCTGGCGAAGTTATATCAAGTGACTTCAGTGAGTAACCTGCTATCTACAAATATCCTAAGCCATGCGACTAACTGCGTCCTGTAGATTCAGAAGGGACTTTTTTACAGCCTCGTGACTTCTTCAAACTTTGACACTGGGGGTACCGCATCTCACGATACATCAGAACGAGACTTATCGTCTCGGAAACCTCCTGTTTGTGGGTCCGAGAAGACGAGCATACCAGGAAACGCCGAAACCTCGCCGGAGGGCGAGCTTGTGCCGCAGGTAGCAGATCCTCCGCGGAGGGTGGACATATACGTGCTTTCTCCGCTCGATTCGCAGCGATGTCTGCGCCTCATGACCCACCTCATCGACCACTTTTCACCCATCCTGTTCACAGCTCCTGCCACGCCCCACATGGCTTGCACAGACGTCTTTGCAGACACGTGGATGAAGCTTGTCATCCAACCTGCAATTGAAGATGAAGGAGTGTATAAGCCATTAGAAACGCTCGAACGCATCAAGGTATCGATTGGGCCGCAGCCGGCCTCTGTAGCTCTTGTGTACTGGAGAAAAATCAAGAATGGAGTGAGGAACAGGAGTCGATATGGAGGTCAACAGATCAATGGTTGGGCCTGGATAATTCGTGAGCGGACCGACTTCTACACTCCGTATCGACGGTTGTCTCTAAGGTTTGTGTCGACACCCCGCTCAAATCGCCTTCAGTTGTTACTCATCAGATAGCAGGAATATCGCCTACCGCTGCGGTCGGTGGTTGGAACAGAATGTAATGATGCTCAAATATAAACATCTCCCTCACAGTGCCCAGTTTGCCTCTCGTTTTTCTCGGTCGAAGAGCGTGTACAATGAGTCCTCGCAAAGTGTGTGTCACTTCTCAGTCATTCACTCAAACTTCTGGGCCATACCTGCCAATCGTGGCGTGTATTTGGTGGAATTTCTCCGTGGTGAAAGTTCCCCGCTATGTGCTAGTTCTTTTCAGGAATACTAATGCCTGTATTAATTGTGGCAACGGCTCGAGATGGCGGCATCAGTCCGAGTCGGCACCGATTTGATCCTGAGGTTTCAACTCCATAGAAAGTACCCGCGAAGCGATTGATAAAGAATTAATTGACGCGAAGAGGCCACAAGAGTACGGGGGTAACTGTTGGTAACAGCCCCGCGCTGGAAATGACGTCTCTAAAACCACGACTAATTTGTCTTGAAACGGAACATCCCTGCGGGAGGAAATTTTCTCAAGGTAAGATTTTTGCAACGAACCTTGTCGGCCTACATCCCTTATTTTCTTCCCCTTGTTTATTCTCCTATTGTAGGCTTTTGTCTTCTCTCGGCGCTCCTCCCGCCTAGTGCCAGTTGCGTAGGACCTTGTATCATTTTGGCGCCCTCGATGCACAATATAACAAAACATTCCGTCCCTGTTCTTGTCCAATGCGGTCCTGAACATCCGCTCGCGATAGCCGACGCTTCTTTATGTTCCCTCGTTCGTTACTCACATTTGAGACCTTGTCTACGTTGGCAACTTTCTTATTCTTATCCCGTCAATCTCGCACTTCAAGCCTTGTATCCTTTGTTCGCCTTGATACAAGCTTCATAACAAGGAGCATGGCCACAGCAACACGGGGCAAACGCGCAGGCTTCATCTGTGGCATACCCCGTCCTCAGTGGATTTGGAGGTGAAGGTCACCCTCTGAATGACGATGTTGTTACCCAAATGGACTTATTAGGTCCACACAAACAGATGGATCTCCGCCCACAAGGGGCAACGAAAAATCCCCCCCTTCGTCGCCGGTAAAACGAAATCCTTGTCCTTGTAACCACCCACAGCCGAACACAATACATCAAACGCTTTAAAATGACTTCGTCCTTCCTGGCTCACCGGCCCTCATCTTTGCATCCTTCAACTACAACTAACAATCTTCGCAAGCGGGCCGTTATGAATTCGAAGCAGCCTCTTCTTCGCGTACCGTATTTCCACCCAATGGCGTCCCACGGAATGATCAGGACGATGTTTCCACCGGCCGTCCGCCAAAGGACGTCAAGCAATTCTCCTGGGGAATATTTCAAGTGGCGTATGGGACACCTGTGCGCAACTTTTCATTCGACGGTCTCCGACAGAGTATCCGGGACATTCGGACTCCTTCACGTAGTGCTGCAAATCTTTTCCTTGAGATTTACATGACGGCACGCACGCCAGTAACTGGTCATCTATTGGCAGCGTCAATGCTCGTTGTCGCACCTGCATTTTCGCTCTATCTTTTGGCTGCCATTCTTGGGATCGTACGTCTTGTTTCTTATCGATTCCGCTACCGGCGTCATATTTAACGTTGGTTAATATCAGGTGGAGGAATCTGTGATCTCAAGGAGCGTGACCGATTTGCATACGAGTATGCTCCAGGTTCAGGTTTTATGTGGCTGTTCACCGCAATCATGAGCACCTTGGCTAATCGCATGATGTGCTTATTTCTTGCCTTCTTCAAAAAAAAATGCGGGTGCTAAATTTGTCCAGGCATGATACTTTTTTTGCTCTGAAAGGCCACCTCCGAGCTCATTTCCTGCCGAAACTGGTTGCCAGTCAGTTTCTCTTCATGTCCGCTAAAATATGCTCACCTGTACACCGTGATAGCGAGCCTCCGTTTAGATTTGGCAGCTTTACGAGGTAAAGTCATCTGCCACTCTTAGCTCTTAAGTCCTGACACCACTACCCAGACCGACAAATGAGGAGATCTCTTCCGGACGAATATGGGTTCGAATACGAAGTTCCAGGCTCCAAGTTCTTCTACGAGATAGTCACAAGGCTTCGCAATTTCCTCACAGTGGCTTTTGAAGTCGCGGTCTTGATGTTGATAATCTACCGTAGGGGTTTCCATGACTCGCAACTGCTCGCCTGTTTCTGTGTCGTGCTTCCGCTCTTGTTGTTGTTCAAACCCAGCACCGGAGTCGGTGGCGCAGGTGAGCCCTGCCTCCGTTTGCTGTTTATCTAGTGCTAAAATATTTTAGGATACGTCTTTTGGACTGCCAAGAAGGAATTTTACGAACTGGCCGCCCTTTACAAGCTCGCGTTCTCTCCTCATTTCAGGCCGACGCTCGCGAGAGACGGCTTGTGCAATGTTATCGCTGAGAGGTACAAGCGCGCATCCGCGACGTTGGGACACCTCAACGTCGAAACAATGACAATCCAACAAGCGATTCAAGTGCAATGGTACTGGGAGCTTCTTCATAGTCTTGTCATTGAATATCCCTTGGTATGTATGGCGTTATACGGTGCCCTGTCTTATCTTGCCTTATCTTCACTCCAGGCTCTGTGCGCGCTGGCACTTCCTTGGACGGGTAGCCTTTCGTTGCTGGTCACAATGGTGCTCGTACAGTACGCCACTGTGACGCTGAAGCAGAGCATCTACCAGCTCCGAGGAAGCCAGGGACCGGACTCTTTCGCTGACGTGCTGGGATGGGCCGAACATCTTTACGAGGCTTTGGCTCTTGATACCAAGCTGTACACAGGGAAGGTGAAGTATCCTATTTCGTCCAGCAAGCCAGAGGGCATGAAGCTTTCTTTCCGGTAAGCCGTCTGCAAACGAATGAAGACCGAGACACTGAGAGTCGTTGTCTTGTAGCAATGTCTCGTTCCGACACGGCGAAGGCGGGCCTCTCGCCGTCTCCCGTGTCTCCTTCGACATACAGCCAGGAAGCCTCGCACTGATCGTCGGAGTGAATGGCTCCGGCAAGTCGTCGCTCATCTCCCTTATCCCCAGACTGCGAGAGCTCTCGGGGGGCGAGATCCGCATCGACGATAAGCCGATGACCGACTATGACGTGGCGAGCCTGCGCCAGGCTATGGCGGGCATCTCGCAGGACGAAGATATGTACCCCCTCACGCTGCGGGAAAACATGCTGCAGTGCGAGAAATGTGGCCCGGAGCTGACGGAGGAGCCCGCACTGATTGACCAGGCCGCCGAGATGGGTGGCACGTACCAGTTCATCCACAAGCACGTAGAGACGAAGAGGAACGAGCGGGTGGAGATGCTGGACGCAGTGCTCGACCCGGCACCGGTTGCGGGGCAGAGCATGGAGGGCTGCGGGAATGCTCACATCACGCGGGCTGCGATACGGGAGCTGGAGGCGAACACTCCGAGTTTCCGCCAGATCCCGGTGTCTGGCGGGGAGAAGCAACGATTGGCAGCGTAGGTGGTTTTTCGTCCATGGGTCTGAATGTCAGCGCTGACTTGGTGTGAGAAGGACTCGCATGTTCATGCGGGTACTTCTCAACAAGGGAGTCCGACTGATTCTGTGCGACGAGGCAACAGGGGCGCTGGACCCACTTGCTGAGGATAATATCCTGAAGAATCTGACAGACATGAAGGGAACACCAGGTACCAAGCAGCCCGGAAAGACCATCGTCCTTGTCACGCACCGGTTCGCGCACTTGGCGCAGAAGGCGGACGTTATCCTGTAGGCATGCAGACTTGGGTTTAATTCCACCTCTCACCTCACCGACAGAGTCATGAAGGAAGGCAAGCTTATTCAGCAGGGCAAACATGAGGACCTGATACGCGAACAAGGGGAGTATGCGGCCATGTACAATGCACAAGTTGATGGGTTCTCTGAGCGCGACGTGTAGGGAACGAATAGGAACGAATTCCCGCCCTCTTTAATTTACTTTGCATTTTAATTCTCCACAACGCGTTTGCGTTCATGTACTATCATGCGCTGGGATCCTGGGCACCTTAGGCATTTTAGGCTATTAACGTCCTCATATAAGGGATTTTGGAGAGCCCGAGGGCTTCAAATGGAAGGCATACATCCTGTGAACAGGTCAAGCACATTTGCACCAATTTCGGTGGTGTTTTGACTGTGTGGCGAATTTCTTTCGGTCGGAACTCCCAAAAAGGCAATAGATGGGGTACCTGGGCACCCCCGCAAATTCGTTGTCGCAGGCTCAATAGATGGCCTCGTGGTGCGTAAACATGTTCAAGGGACTTGAATGGTTCAATATGAACCTTTGAAATGACACAATGGAACCATACAAGTCATAGTTTAAGGTGCTGAGTATGAGAGGTATGAGCTGCAGAACCCACCCTGCCAAACAAACGAGGGCCGTGCACCAGTGAGAGGATGGGGATGGCCCAAATAAGTTACAGGCAGTAACATATACTTCTTATAAACATATTTAAATGTTCTCCTCTATCCCAAAGGATGCTGTTGAGAACCCGACATTTGTACATTGTGTGCACTGAAATTAGGGTGATTTATCTATCGGACGACATTAAGAGACACACAAGACATATAGAATTACATAGCACCTATTCAACTAAACCTTCTATCGTCAGTATGACCCATGCCAAGTGCTAGACTCATGGTGTCGAAGGATCATTTGATATGCGGGTCGTCGGGTTGTCATACTCAAGATCGTATCACAATCATTTGCCGGAGTTTGGACCAGAAGGAGGACATTCCCGGAGGATTTTTTATGCCCGAGAGAAAGCCTTCGATCAGGCGAGAAGAACAAGCCACCGGTGTCCAGGATTGACCAGGAATTGGCAGAGAAATGGGCTCTGGTGTCATATGTGGAACAAAAAAAAATTATTCAAAAATTATTCAAAAAGTCCATAGGCCACTTGAAGTGTTCAGCAGAGACAAATCTTGCAAGTTTGTGTAGTCTACTTGGAAAGTGCTCAGGTTTAGTTTTGCCGATCGCGTGATCTCTTTTCCTTCGCGTACGTTCGAACCCGCCAGCGCCGCTATATGCTTTTTCATTTTGCAATTTTGTTTCTCCCTCTCTCACGTCTCAATAGACCTCCGACGCATCCCGCATCTTTCCTTCATTTTTGTTTTGCCATGTGTATACATTTTTCTTCCCGGATTTAACATTTCCACCCACAGTACCCAAACATGTAAAATTTCTCTTGCACAATTCCTTAGATCCTTAGACTGGTATTTCTGCAGACACCCCTTCCCATGCTGAATCTGAACCTAGGCAAAGTATTCAAATTCATTCCTCTCAACGCAAGATGTGGATCAGATTATATTGTGCTCACAGTGTTCTGCAAGTCCTCCCACGAATTTAGCTTCTTTTTCACTAAATTTGGCTCATTTTACGGGCCTGTGGCACTCCCCAACTCGTTCGAGGCCCAATTAATTTTACCCATGCCCTTGCGAACCAGATTCAGTGCAAAACACTCTTTTATTTTTATTGAATTTCCTGTGGTTCCGGGGGCACTTTTTTCGGCCTGCGGCGCAATGGTTCATCTATAATCTCAAGTTGGACCATACAACGTCCCCCAGCATGGCAGACTAGTGCAAAACTTGAGAAACAAGGTGGAATAGGGGCCTGGGAATGAGCCTGCGGCACGCGCCTCTGACAGCCCCAGGCCCAATTGGGCCTGGCTTGACAGCGGCATGTGCCTTTGACAGCCTCAGGCCCAATTGGGCCTGGCTTGACAGCTCCAGGCCTAATCGGGCCTAAGGTTGTTCCACACATGACACCAGAGCCGAGAAATGGGCGAGATGGTTGCTCGGGGTTAAGAAAATGATGTTCTCACCCTCCGGCCCGTGATCAAACACGCCACAACTTTCAACCAACCCATCATTCTGCCCCCCAATTTGGCATGCACTGGCCTCAGAGGTCCTACTCCCTCCCCCGAGTCTGATCCCTCAATATTTTTGAGTGTTCATCCTTATATTTGCCAAGTGCCCAGCTTCCTAGTCTGCCCAGGATGGCAGTCAGGGATAGTACCGTTGACATATACATTGTATGATAGTGTAAAAAGGCCGGTGTGAGTGAGCCCACAGAAGAACACGCGCTTATAGGGCGGCCTCGGAGAGCATTGCAGGCAAGATCGGAGGCCGAGTGTGTGGCACGTGTGGTCCAAGCGACTCGATGCGTGACAGTCACAATCACCAGTGAATCGAATCGATCGTTGAATTGGCATGGAAACAAAGGAGGAGACGAAGGGCCGCTGACTGGCAGAGAATAATGGAGCCTGAGTTGGTGGAGACGGTGGCACAGGCTGCGTCCTAGTGGAGAACAATGCTTGTCCCTTGTGCAGTGTTTGTACACGGTCGAACAAATACACGGCAACACACAAAGCGCGTTGAACTGTCTCTTGCTCTGAAACACCCACTACTTGACTCGTTGCAGTTGCATGTCATTTGCAGGCACACCATTAGGGCAAGGCAGACGTCTCGATCACAACGCTTTTCTTGGGAAACCACAATCTCCGCGTCTAAACAGTCACACATCCTACGCCTACGGGTCAGTCCCTTCTCTCTCTCTTTTTCCCCTCTCACACCTGTCTCAGTGCCCCAGCTCTCGGTTCGCGATCGCCCCCAAAACCACCGCGTTCAGACGACCAGAACGAGCCTGCTCTTGCCCGCTTTGCTAAACTCAAGCAGAACTCAGAATCGCACTCTATCAACCCCGAAAAGTGGAGCGTGAAGGACACCTCAGTCAATATCGCAACCGCTTTCCAACAAGCTGCCACAGACATGCAGCCAAATAACTCATGGGCCTCGGGATCAACGCGCACAGCAACCCAGGTCCCACGCAGTACCTCGGTCGAGTACGAGTCCCAATCCCAATCAACCAGCCGCAGGCTCGCCGCGCCCCCAAGCAGACTCCAAACTCGTCCCACAGCTCCGGCGCGCACTAAACCCCTCTCCAAGAATCCTTCCGTCCGACACGTGCCCGACTCCGAAGGCGAGGACGATGCGCCTGATCAGAACGATCGTGGAAAGAGCCCGTTCGATCAGGTCGTCAGCGCAGCAAAACGCGTCATTATCAATGCGCCGGCCGCTGCCACCTACTATGTCCGGCAACGCTCCCGCGAACCAGACGAGCCGGTGGCAGTCAACGGCAGCTATGACTATTCCGCGGAAGAGCGCGATATCCAGAACCAGAGTAAACGCGCCGCCGCCAGTCACAAGCGTAATCGTATGTCCACAGACAACAAGGCCTACAAGCCATCAACGTCGGATGTCGAGAGCGACGAAGATTTCGAAGAAGACGGCAAGATAAAGCGGAGAAAGAAGAAGAAGAAGGAGCCTACCGGTGGTCCATTGACGACCTTGCCAGTGGCAGGGTACGACAAGAGGAAGAAGAAAGGAAAGAAGGGCAGCAAGGGAAATTCGGGGGAACTAGAGCACGATTCTGATAGCGACTCCCATGCTACAGACAAGGTCAGTTGGACAGGTACATGCACGTCAATGAAATCTGATATTCTCATAGCAATCTGCCCCTCGAGGTTCCAATCCCCCATCCCGACATTCCGTACCACCACAACCTGATTTCAACGCCGACACGTCTTTCGAGGACGCAGAGCAGGGACTTCACTCGATCCCCGAAGTCGATGACGAGGATGTCGTTCCGATAGCCAAGCAAGGACGAGCCCGGTCTCGTTCTCGGGCACCCTCAACCACACCGTTACCCTCTTTCACCCCCGGAGCTGTCTTGGGGACTATGCTGCATAGCATAGCAAAAATCGTCCTCACTCTCTTTCTCTTCTTTGGAAAAGTGCTTGGCACGATTTTCGACGTTGTCCTTCTACGCCCCGCACGGTGGACATCGCGCAGCCCATTAGGTCCCTTACTCAAGTACGCGTTTATTGTAGGCCTCGTGCTGCTCGCCTCCCGCGCGCTGCCGGATCTGGGATTGCGGCTCCCTTGGGGCGGGGACAAGGTGTACCGCGCGCCGGAGGTTCCCGCCGCGAACATCGCCGAGATCGCGGAGCGTTTGAGGCGCATGGAGACGGCGCTGTCAGGCCTTTCACTTGACTCGGAGCGGACGCGGAGTAAGGTGGAGGAGGAGGCACGGATGAACGCCGAGCTGGTCGGGAAGATGGGCGTGCTGGAGACACGGGTCGAACGGGAGAGTCAGCGCGCGCTCGAGGCGGCGGGCGCGTCGCGCGATGTTGCGGGTCTGAGTATCAAGAGTCTAAGACAGGAGATGGAAGCGCTGCAGGTGCTGGTTCACCAACAGCCACATCAAGGAGGAGGAGGAGCGGCGACTGGGAGCGATGAGGAGGCAAGGTCGAAGCTGAAGGCGTTAGAGGAGCGCGTAGGGTCTGTGGAAGGTGGCGTTCGGGACGCGATCGATCTGGTCAAGAAGGGGCAGGACCAGTGTCTTCGGTGGGCGCCGCCTGGTGGAGCAAGGGTAAATCTGGCTTGACCATCAAAAGTTCCGACGGGCAAGATGTCACTGCCGTCATCGCCGACATCGTCAACAAGGCCGTCGGGATGTACGGAAAAGACAACGTCGGCCGGGCAGATTTCGCCCTACATTCTGGCGGTTCTTGGGTCGTTCCATCGCTGACCAGCCCGACATATGAGCTGCGTCCGTCATCTGTGGCAGGGAAGGTTGTCGGATTCATCACCGGCAACGGCCACTTCGTTGGCCGCCCTCCTGTCACCGCCCTACACTACGACCTCCACGACGGACACTGCTGGCCGTTCGCCAGATCGCAGGGGCAGTTGGGCATCGTGCTTGCCGCCCCGGTGTACATCGAGGACATCACGATCGACCACGTCGCCGCCGAGGTAGCAGCGCGCAGTACGCGAACGAGCGCTCCGCGCGAGATGGAGATGTGGGCCTTGGTCGAGGGTCGGGACAACACCGCCAAGGTGAAGGCGTGGCGCGCGGACAAGGCGCAGCGCCGGGACAACGGCGAGAGCATCGAGGACGAGCCCGTGTACCCCAAGACGCTGCCAAGGTCACCGGAGTACATCCGCATCGCGTCTTTCCGGTACGATGTCCATGCGCCCAACAACATCCAGACGTTCCCTGTCGACCAGGAGATCAAGGCTCTTGGGATCGACTTTGGTGTCGTGGTGTTGATGGTGAAGAGCAACTGGGGTATGGACGCATTTACGTGCCTGTACCGCGTGCGGGTTCACGGTCAGATGATGGGTCAGATTGCTACACCCTACCCCGAGGAGTGAAGAAGAAGAAGAAGTGTATAATGCCACTAACGACCTTCATTAACTTTATTTCTCTTTTTTTTTTAAAGCTTGCCCTCTTTTTATTCCCTTATTTCTGCTACATATGTACTGCCATAATACATACGAGCGTGTCATCCTGTTGCACTCCTGTTGAATGTTACATATCGCTTTCATGTTCTGGCTCGAATTCACTAACTTCAAGCCGGTCAAAGCGTAACTCATGTTGTATAAAAGGAAGTTTAGTCTCCATGATCATCCTCCGAGAGCTGACCGGTGACCGGGTAGTCTGGTGTACATGGGGAGGTGTACTACATAAACGCACAAGCTTATAATATTTCAAGTCAAGTTACTCGTAGCCTCGAGAGCATTCGCAACGACTCCCTTCATTCCCGGCGTCATCGGAAGTGACTCTAGCAACTCGAGAGACTCAAGCCATACATAGGCTTGGTGTTCTTCTGGATTGAGCGTCGGAATCAACGACTCGGGCGAGTAGCCTCCCGGCATCTGCACGCGAACCAGGAAGTTGAGCTGCATCGCTGGCCCCCGTTTCGTGGAATACTCGAACTCCGCGAACTCGCGCAAGATCTCCGCCACCACCAGCCCCGTCTCCTCTCGGGTCTCCCGCGCAACTGCGTCGAGCACGGTGCCGTCCTCCGGGTCGCAGTTCCCGCCGGGGAGCTCGTACATGTTGGGCAGCGTCTCCTCGTCCGCGGAACGCCGCAGAAGCAGTAGTTTTCGAGGCTGATCCCGGCTGACGATGGCGACCCCGACGGTAATCCGTTTTCTGGGATAGAGCTCACGTAGGCGGTCCAAGGGGATGTTCCGGTGCTCGAGTGTTGGTGGGATCGTAAATTGTGACATGCTATTTTTTTCTTCCGAGGGACAAGAGACGTTTCTGACTTTGGCGCAAAGAGGAGGTTGCAGCTCGAAAGCAGCGACAGAATTGACTCCCAGGTCGTCTCAGGTCGTTGATGATGAGGAACTCAGTATTTGGTTTATGCAAAGCACCTGAAGAGAGAAGTTGGCTGGCAGCAACTACCTTATTTGCTATATTCGTGTAGCGGATAGGCTCTGTGTGCAGGGCAGTATCCGCTCACGGAGACTCTCAGTCCAACAGAACTCGAACAGACTCTGTTGGGGGTGAAAGAGAAATCCTCTCGACTACGTAGATATAAGAGAGCCATTACAGTAAGGCAGACGTCAAGCAAACACAACCAACGTTCCAAATATGGGCAAATTCTCAAAACAAATGCGCCAGATAATTACGGGGTGGGATGAACCTTATCCGTTCCCAACATTTTGTAGATAGATGTCCTACCTATGGTTTGGACCATCCCAATACATTGATTTGGCCGAGGAAAAATGTAGATGCAGATTTAAGTCGGCATCAGCCAAAGTTTCTCACGGGCCATCACAAATCTTGCGAAGGTATCTCCTCTCTCAGTTTTGACTTTGGGTCAAATCGGTTTTGTTGGGTCATGTACAGGATGTCTATCTACAAAATGTTGGGAACGGATAAGGCTTATTTTCCCCCAAGATTATTTGGCGCATTTGTTTTGTGGATTTGTCCATATTTGGAACGTTGGTTGTGTTTGCTTGACGTACGTAGGAGTCCGTGTGACGTGACGTAACGAGGATTGTGAAGTAACCGAAACCCTACAATTCGTCGCCTATCTCGCCAGTAGTAGGGAAACGAACAACAGCAGCTTCGCGCAAGTGATAAAATTCGACCGAGTTGACGATTGTTTGAAACTCAGTGTGGCTCGTAGAAAGCACATCAAACCAGACTTCCAGTCAAGGCATTATATTTCGGGTAACATAAGGGTATACTTCTATACTTCTACAGTTCTATAGTCCCCCAGACGATACAGGTCAAGCGTAGACCTTGCCATCCTTGAGCATATTGCCGTTTCCCCAGAAGCTCTGCACAGAGGGTATGCACTTTGCCAGGTGGTGCATGGTGCCAACGGGCACCTCCGAACCCCCCTGCCACACACCAATGTCATAGAGTTGCCAGGGCTTGTACGAATGGCTCTGCATTGCGATGAAAAAAACCTTCCGCAGGCCATGATGTCAGAGGAGAATATCAGAAAGCAAACTATTGTAGACTTACCTCCGTCGCCGCACGATGGGGGTGTGAGCCACCGATGTACAGCGAGAGACTCTTGAGCCCAGGTAGTTTCAGAGCCAAGAGGTCGAAAAGCTCCGCGCTCCACACGCGGACATTCAATCGAAGAGTCTGCAGCCCCTCGTCTGCGGGACGGTGCGAGAGCGGCGCGATGAGAGCGCTGACCTCGTCAAGATCGAGATACCGGTCCTTGACCGCCAGGGTTGTCAGGGTATCAGCCGAGCGCTGCGTGTACATGACCAGCGCGTCGAAGCCGCTGCTCAGCGTGGTGGGGTATATCCGCAAGATGTCCAGATTGGCCAGGACTGCATCATGCGCCTGGTGCGAGGCCATCCACTCGCCCAGCACCCGCTCCGAGCTCGGGTCCATCGCCAGGCCTGCGGGATTCAGGCGGAGTTCGACGTTGTTCAGACTCGCCGAGTTATCCTGGAGCAGTCGCGTGAGCCCCGTCGCGTCCGGGAAAGCCTTGTTGAAGGGGGCGCGGAGATGGAAGTGATTGAGTTGCGGGAATACCCCAAGATGCATGAACAAAGCGGAAAGGTCCAGCGTCGACCATGACCATATCCTCAGAGACTGGAGCCGCCGTGTGAGGCTGTTGATGAACGGAGCCACAGAATCGACCAGGATCCCCACGACAGCAGCGCTGGCCGTCGCGTCGAGCTCGTGTGTGAATTGCAGACTAAGAGAGGTGCAGGATTCGGGCTGAGGTTTTGAGGCTACGAATTGCCGCAAGGCCTGGAAGAATGAGGGTCAGGATCAAGTCGAGCATAGAGAGGGCAAACAGATACCTCTGGACGCCCTGCCATCGAGATAGCTTTCAACTGGCGTCCAAAAGACGACCAGGCGCTGCGGAAGAAACGCTGCAGATCGTACTCGGGCGACATGTCCCACGACTCGACCTCAAAGTGGGTCAGATTGGCCAGGCCAGGAAAGACGAGGATCAGGGCGTCGATTACACGTTCTATCGAGGGCGTGGGTGACAGCTGTCGCCGACCCGTAACATAGTTGATCTTCTGCCAGAACGACAATGGCACCGACGGCTCCGCCGCTGTGTGCAGATTGAGTTGCGGGCGGATTACTAAGCGCCGCACACGACTCGCAACTGCAGCGTCCCTGCATCGCAGGCGTTAGTGCCCAGCTGCAGGCAACAGGGACGGCGCACCTCAGGCGGTAGAGGAGCTTGTTGGTGGTCGCGTTCACCACTTCAACTCGTATTGTGCTATATCGGATATCGAGCGCGAGGTTGTAAAAATGGATATTGACCGCCATCAACGGTAGCAGCTCTTCGTCGGAGATGAATGACGAGACGTAGAGCCATATCTCGGGTGGGACGTCGACCATGAATGAAAGGGAGGGAGAAGGACTCGGATGCGTCGTGTCAAGTCATAAAGGAGACAGCATGGTACCACTGCTTGTATGGCTGTGCGCACGCGTCGGATGCAATGAAACAAGAGAACCTTTAGATACAGCTAGCTACTTATGTGCCCTATGCTACGCTTCTTCTTCGTGATAAGTGTAATCCTACCTACCTAGTTATGGAATAAAAATGAGTGCGCAGAGGAGGAACCCTATAATTAAGCAGTCGTGATCAAGTCGTGAAAGAGAAAGGCCGGCCAGCACCTCTCACGTCGCTCTCATGCCTAGCAGCCGCGCCCGCGCCTTCGCCATCGACTCCTTCAGCTCCGGGCTCTCCCACGTCTGCTCATCCTCGCGCGCTGCGTTCCGCCCCAGCTCCGAGTCGGCCGACATGTCCCGCGTGCTTCCAGGGCCATCGGGTCGCCAGCGTGTCCCCACCGACGAAGGAAGAGACGTGGACATGAAGTCGAATCGGGATGCGCGTGGTGATGATGAGGGCGGACGAGACGCATAAGAAGGAGGCGCGAGGGTGAGGTTCCTGGGACGCTTCCGCTGCTGGGGAGAGCAGGAACGTGATAGCGAGTTCTTGTACGAGGAAGGGCCGCCGAACTCTTCGTCGTAACCCCTCTCGTCCTCTTCCCACACCCCGGACCCATCGTCCACCTCGTCTTCGCGAGCTTCGCTCTTTACGACGATTTCACGACCCAGCGCCTTCTGGCCCTCTTGTATGAGCATAGAAAGCTGATCTCCGATCCAGTCCATCTGCAATGATTGTCGTGAGCTCAAGCACCAGAAATGTGAGGATTACACCCGACCTGATCCTCCACACCCACCGCTTCCTCTTCCTCAGGGCGATCGGATCCAAAATATGATCGGCCGGGCGACAGGCCGCTCGAAGGAGGAGAATAAGGTTGGCTGTGTGGCAGGCGTGACCGCACACGGTGCTGCTGTCGCTTCGTTGCCGATGCGACAGTCATGCCGTGTCGCACCTTCCGGCGACGGGGAGTGACGAGGGGAGTGGGCGGGGTGATCTCGATCGCCCGAGGCTGTTGGGCTGGTGTCCACTCTCCCTGCTGGTACGGCGGCGGGGCGAGGTGTTCAGACTCGTGAACGGGTTCCCCTTCTTTGCCGCGGTCTCTCCATCTGGACACGTAGAAGTCAGCGGTGCGCGACACACAACGAAGGGAGGACTTACAAACGGTACACCGTCAAGCCAACAGCAGTACCTATGAGAGCTGCGCTAACAGCAGTCGAGACGATGGAACCTGCAAGGCCGCGCCGCCGTTTAGAAGGTGGTGGGAGATCTACATTGAGGAGAATGAGAATATTAGTTCGCATGAATAGACGGGCCAAAAGAGTGGTTGGTGGTAAGATGATGAAGTATCAGAGGAGATTGTGGTGCATATAAGGGGAACAGTATGTCAAACGTTGGAAACACGTGAAGAGAGGCATGCCAACATCCTGGCGGCCTGACCCAAAGATCGTGTCCATTGGGCACTTTGGGACGACTAAAGCGACGTCGAAACACAGGATTCGGCTGTATGGAGCCATGCCCAGCCCACACCGCGATAATGAAGACAAATGGAAAGAAACTCACCTAGAACGGAGCCAGACATGTCTTCTAGTTCGAAGTCATCCGATTCACGAGCCGCCATCTCTCTGTATTTCGCAGGGGTATCGAGGTAACCGCTGGAGGATGCCAGAGTGGGGGCGGAGTGGCTGGGTTCCGAGATGGACGGATCCCAGCCGCGCTTCCGGGATATGGGCGCTGCGAGAGACGGGCTCGGAGAGGGCCGCCTACGATGCACGTTGTCCGGCCGCGCTGGCCGCGACCTGAAGGCGTTGTCCGGAGACTGTGCACCGGCTGGTATCTGGGAGCCGCCGCTGTTCTGTGCCTGTGTTTCAGCGGGCGATGAGAATGGATTGAGGCCGGGAACGGCTAGTTTAAAAGTGAATGGGAAAGGCATGGCGCTTGGACGTCGACGACTAGAGTTGATAGTCCCGGCCGGTTCTTGTGAGGCACAAATAGCGAGTCGTGAGAGGTTAAGGAGGCTTCCCGACGCCTCTGGAGAGCGAGAAGGTTAACCTGGGTCGTGAAGGCCGCGGTATCTGCAAGAGTCCCGACGCGTGCGAGAGTCCTGACGCGATTCTTGGCCAGAGACGAGAATGCCACCAGTAAAAGTTCAAACCCAAACGATTATATTCAAATTTGACATTGTTTGTTGCCAACACCAAAGACCCCTGTGCCCGCTTTGGCCTCGTGATTCAATCGTGATTATTGCAGCAAGATTGCAGTTGGATTGCAGTGGATTGCACTCAAGCATATTCATTAGCAATGATGTTGTTGCCGGCCAACGTCGTCTTTTTCCAGAGACATAACTCTGCCAGTCCGTCTCGACGTCGCCCAACACCAGGCCGCTCCCTGCGTCCTTTCGTCCTCACCGCACCTTCCTTACGTTTCCTTCCCGCCTCTCCACCAAACACTACATAGTCAATATGTTGTTCGATCAGTATTTACAGATTATGTGAGTTAATCTAAGTGATTCATCAGTGCCCAGTCCTCGGCCGTTGAATCCTCGCCCCATCCAGCGTCTCCCAGCCCCAGTCCCTCCCAGCCATCGACCAAATTCTCGTCATCTTTTTTTCCCGGCGTTTGCTGCCCAGACGCGCCGCCGAGATCGGCCGTCTTTGTCGCTGGGGAGGCGGCTGCGGAGGGCCGCTTGGACCGCCCGGGCGTCGCTGCCCGCGAGCGCTGTCGGGAGCCCGCGGGGACGAAGCCCCCTTCGCTGGTCACGGCGCCAACGTCGATGATCTTGAAGCTGGGCGAGGCGACCATGGAGGTAGGACGCGCGCGTCCCGGCGAAGCCTCCGCGGGCAGTGCCGTGTGGTTGAATAGTCCAAGTGGACTGCCTGGTAAGAGGGGTGAGAGCGCGGTCTTCGGCGAACCCGCGTTGGACAGCGGAAGCGCAATTTGCTCGGCGTGCAAGTGTTTAAGGTGCGGAAATGAGGGGGGATGTGTGGGTGTTTCGGGCCCTGTTGGGGTCGAAGCCGCGGCAGCAGTATCAGCGAGCGGTTGCTCGCGTAACGCCGGCGAAGCAAGTTGTGGCTTTTTGGGACTGCCAGTGCCCGACTGCGGTAGCGATGCCAGCAAGGCTTGCGGCGATGCATTCTTGGAACTCGCCACTTCAGCGGCACTCGTATCATTCCCAACATTCGACGTGGTGGGCTCGGCCTGCACGCCCGACTGCTCTGGTTCAGGAGCAGGGGCTTTGTCGGCGCCGACATCTTGCGACTGGCCTTGGGCATGGCTCGCCGGCGTCGGCGTCTTCTCAGGGGCTATCTCTTGCGTCTTCTCCGAGTCTCCGACGCCTGGGGAAGGAGGATGAGATGCTGCAGGACTTTCGGACGCGTCTGGCACCTTGGGATTTATATCCGCTGCGGTGTCGGACGCGGCCGACGCTGCTTCTGCCTGTGGGGTCTGTGGTGCACTGGCTCCCTTTGAAGATTCTACTCCTTCCGCTGGAATCGGTGCCTCTAGCTCTGGGGCATTCTCTACCTTCGGGGTATGTGGTGCGGTGGTTTTCTTTGGAGATTGCGCTCCTTCCTGAGGGATCGGTGCCTCCAGCTCTGTGGCCTTTTCGACCTTCGGGGTGTGTGCTGCGCTGGCTTTCTTTGAAGACTGCACTCCTTCTGGAGGGATCGATGCCTCCTGCTCCGTCTGTTCGACCTTCGGGGTTGGTGGTGCGGTGGCTTTCTTCGAGCTTTTCTTCGAGGCTTTCTTGGAGGACTGCGCTCGTTCTGGCTTCGGAGTCTGAGATACGGGAGGAGCGTCGGGAGTCTGAGATGCGGGAGGAGCGTCGGGAGCCTGAGATGCGGGAGGAGCGTCAAACACCTTCGCTGCGTCCGGCGTTGCTCCGTCCCCGCCACCAACACCAGAAGGCGGGGTGCCTCCGTTCGGGTCCGGAGCTGGCCTGGGAGGCTCGTTTCCCCAGACTGACGTAAGTGTGTCGGCAAGCCGCGACGAGGTGCGGCTATCTACACTTTCACTCGGTGCCTTCTCCTTCCCTTTTCCTTTTCCTTTCCCCTTCCCTACCTTTCTTCCTCTCGACGATTCACGTTCTGACTTGGCGTCGCTTGCAGCGCCCGCATCTGGCGAGACGGAGGTTCCAGCCGCTCCACTGACCGATTCGTCTTCATCGGGAAGACGTGCTACATCCGGGACCACATCGGACTGCGGGATCTCTCTGGCCACTGGTGCGCTTTCTTCCGGGGCACGCCTTACTTCCGAGGTAGCCTTTTCTTCCGAGGCACAAGGCGGTGTTGACAAAGGCGGTGGCGAAGGTACTCTGTCCGACCGAGCGGATTTAACGGTCATGTCGTCCTCTGGGAAGATATCTGGTTCATCTTCTTCCGCGCGACGGCCTCGTTCATTATATATAATGGAGGCGGGTCCGCTGAGTATCGCCGTTAGTGGAAGTCATCGAAGTATGACGCACACTTACTATTTGATTTCGCCCTGTCGCGTGAAAAGCATTAGGTTGGGCATGGAATTCGAGAATAGGCGTCGACGCACATTGTCTATCCATTTGATACGGGCCCTGAACTCTGTCAGACCGAAGTGAATTTCCACCGAAAATATGATCTTCCAGAACGTTTTCCCGTTCTTGCCCGTCTGCGCAACAGCGCTTCCTTTCAGCGGGGAAAGGTCTGCGCGTACGACGCAAAGAGTGGAAAAGTCCTCTGTTCACGTTGTCTCATCAGTCAGAATATGCTAAGCCTGGACTTGATGACATGACTTGCCTGTGTCTCTGTAGATCCACTGGGGCGTCTCTCCTTTGCCTCTGTAACACCAGAGGAGAACTTCGAAAACCGAGAGCACTCCTAGACTGGTAAGTTCCGTTGAATATTTCCTCGAAAAGATGGTCGACTCTTTGACTTTGAGGCCCTTCAATGGGATGAGCGAGTGTTCATGGTTCTTTCACGGCACGCACCCTCGCAAGAATACAATCAAACGCATCGGGCAACAGTCTCGGACCAGATGGCAGCTCGCAGAGTGTGCTTTCCCGGGCGACGTGCTCTTGATCCTCGGGATCGAATATGCGAAGATACTCCACGCCATAATAAAATTTCGACATCCGCACCGAGACGTGGTGGTCGACATAGAAGCCAACGGCTCCATCGCACACTGCCTTGGAACTGGGTGGAATTGAGGAAAGTCGCGACAGATGTGGACGGGAGGGACGTACGTCTGAGAATCAGGGCGATTCACGGTGACGTTAAAGGGTGCCAGCCGCTCTTGAAGTTGACTGAATAGCCAATGGTTTGCAGCGAAACCACCGACGAGCCATACGGACTGTTAAAACTAGTTAAGACGAGACTCGTCCCGAATGAAGGCATATACCTTTATTACGCCCGCCGACGCGTCTATCTGCGCTTTTATTGCCGTGAAGGCGGCTAAACGCGAATGAGCTGAGTTCTACTCTAATATATGAGCTAGTACCTTCTATGGACGGCTCGAACAGCTCTCTAACTTCCACCCTGATCATAAGAGGTAAGTATCGATACCGGAGCAAAAATTGCAAGCACTCGCCCAGTCAATTTCAGTTGTCCCCCTCGGATGCCCACGGTTGGATCCTTGTCCAATGGGCTTCCAAAGGATATGAACTGGAGAGATCGATCATCGCGGAATAATCGTTTCGTCGTTTCATCGAAGCGTCTGGTGATGTGCTCGACAGCCTCAATGGACCCGTATTTTGATGTCTTCAGTTTCTCTACAGTATTATAGCATCAGTTTATTTGGGGCTAAGATGAAACTTCACAATCATCACCTTCTAGAAACTTCCTAGCTCGCCGGCTCACAAACACGGAGCCCGCAAAAATGCCTAGAATTATGTGAGCTTTTGCGAATCGAATTTGGAGCAACATACAATCTGGAGGAGCAATCTCTTCGATGAGCAAAGGATTTTGTGCCGTTATACTGTAGGCTGAGATGTCCCAAGTCCCACCGCCGGCGTCAGCAATCAAAAACCCGGGCTTCAAGGGATCCTGTTATGCACATTGGTGAACAAAAAATTAAAGGGGATCGATCGCCTCACAGATAGAACATCGGCAGCTAATCCATTCAGCACACAGGCATGAAGGCTCGCTTCTCCTTCTGTCACAAAGAAAATTCTAGCCTTCCCCTCGTTCGTATTGGGGATTAAGCCCCCGTGAATCGCACTTCTCCGTAACTTGGATTGCTGCGCGCCTTCCCAGCCGTTCGGGTGCGACAGAACAAATTTTATGTCGTGCTCGACTGTCGCCCACAGCATACCTCCGTTGGCATGGGTATCGGTGATGAAATTTCGCGTGCATAGAAAAAGATATGCGAGAAAATCGCCAAACACGTCAACTGCAGTCTTTCCGGGCGGCAGACGGCCCAGCCGCATCCCGTTCATGTTGAGCTGCATGGTCCGGGGACGAAGGCGCAACTTGAACCTGCGCAACGCGATGAGCTTTTATAATGGAAACCAGGGAACGCCGGGCGTACAAGTCGGCCTTGATCCAGCCATCGTCCTCGGCTTGCGACAAAATGCTGGAAGTCTCGGCTTCTGCGCCAGCAGCTACCATGTTTCCACCTGCGTCATACCATAAAATCGAAGGTATCTTGCAGTTACCAGCAACATGTTCTTGCCCAGGAAATCTGTGCCAGACCGTCATTATAATCGCTGAAATATATGATTTCGTGTCACATACCGGGTCACCCCATGGATTTTCGGTATTTCTCCAGGCTCGAGGATTGCGTACGATACCTTAGGGGCCAGGCGCGATGAGCAATGTGTATGTTGATAGCCCTACTCGACTCACTCCGCTGAAAGTGGTGCCGACGTCTATTGCCAAAACCTGGAAATCAGCGATGAGCTGATGATGCCCCACCAAAGTCAACGCTGAGTTACAAGAGATCGAACCGGGCCACTGTATGGCTTTCGCGTGGCTGAATTGGACTTCATCTGGTCGTGGTTCACAGGCAGATAGGATAGGTGCAAGGGTAGGTTCAAGAGGCAGTAGCGGTCCAGCAAGATAAAACGTTTTTATTGTCGCGCGCCTAGCGCGTGAGTCAAGGGAGGCCTGACTGACGACAGACACGAGGATTGGAGGAGCTGGCTGCGCCCTTCATCTCCTGGCGTAATACATGACACACAAGCACATGGCGAGTGAAAACGCGTTTAACGCGTGGCGTCGCGAGGATTTGATACTAACCCCGGCTCATCCAGAATCCTCCATACAGCTTGTCGGTCCAGTGGAAATAGGCGATTATCGTGATTATCCTGTCTCACCGGGTATTTGGTGCTGTAATGTCCCTGCTGCCCATCAGCCTGCAAGTCATGATCAAAGGGCTGTACGATACGACCGTCGAGTTCTTTGCCCTTCGCAACCCCACCCCGCCACCGGGCGGCCAACCATCCCATATAAACCATTCGCATCCGAGGACACTCACTCCAGTGCCCGATCCAATCGGGAAATTGACTCGAGAGTGTGCATCACTACGGGAACAGCTGGACGCTGCCGATAGTCATCCCGGAGACGTGGATCACCCACATATGCGCCGAGGGCTCGAGAATCAGCTTGCGCGGTCTCAAGCAGAGGTCGTCAAGTTAGAAGAAAGGTGTAGAATGCTCGAGAATTCGCTGAGGGCAACCAGGGATATGTTGCGGGCCAGAGATATTGAGCTGGAGCGCATGCGGAACGCGGGGAGTACGGGTCAAACTGAGGACACTGGACAAAGTCGGCAGGCGAAAGCTGGGGGATCCAGCAATGTGTCGTCAGCAATAGCAACCCGGACGCTCCAGATGGAAGAACACCGAGCACAGCTACGGAGTGCTGAAATATTCATGACCCAGACAGATAGCTGGTCTGGGGCGCAAGTCGTACAGAGCCTCCATGATCTAAACTCGGAGATAATCCAGTTCGCTGCCTCGGCCACCGAACTTTGCACTTTCGACTCCGGCAGTTCCGATTCGTCGAAGGCCATGCAAGACACAAGTGCCAGATTGGGGCCCAACCTGGCCAGTCTCCTGTCCGCCCGCGACCATTCCCAAGATCCGACTTTTGTCTCTCTGGCATTGCAAGCCGGAATTTCGACGTGTATTGCAAGGGCAATGGCTAGTTTTTGTCTAGGGTTGCCCTCCAAGTCGGATGTCACGCTTTGCCAGGTTTATTCACATATTTTTGTGGCTGGTAAGATGGGATGAAAATTTTTCAGGACGTTGAGTGACACGCTATTCATAGAGCCCCAGCCAACCTCTGCCCGGTGGCGGGCATTAACTCATCGCCATGTCCACACGCTGTATCCTGACTTGACGCAATACGCTGCCGATGAGCTGAGGGAGACTATTTGCAGGTGGACATCAGACATACTGGTGGCTGCACGCGCCACTCACGAGTCAACGTCCCGTGCATGGGTTCGGCAAACTTTCGGGGAACAGGTTGGGCGGATGGTCAAGTCCGTCGCTGGGATAGCACGGATTTGCAAAGAAGAGATCATGTCAACAAATTTTGACATCCTGATGGTAGAAGCCAGCCAAAATTATGACGAGCGGACCATGATGGACGCGTTCGACGGAGTATATGAATCTTCTCAGGCAAGGTCTCAGGGCACGGTGTTGGCGACGACTGAGTTGGGCTTGCGGCGGATGACGAGGAGAAGTGCTCCAGATAAGGTGGAGGAGAGGACAATAGAGCAGCAGCTTCTTATAAAGCCAAAGGTGATACTAGATTCGGTAGGGACAACGTTACTCGCCAGTTGAGGACACTTGAGGACTTCGTCGAAATTTGAAAAGTCGAGCTGACGAGCGTTTCGGGGCTTCCGGGCCGCGTTTCGGGCGTGCCATGTTTGGAACGAAAGCCAAAAATATGCACGGACATGGCCGATCGAAATTTTCTCCTGCAGTCCACAGAAATGGTCTCTTCCATAATACCTAGCCTAGTTGACGCCCCCGCCGAGGAGGGACCCTCGACTACCCCTGCTACCCTGATTTCCAATGGTGACGACGTGGACGTGGACGCAGAGGACGCTACCCCAGAACCAGGCGCGCAGAAAAAGAAGAAGAAGAAACCCAAGAAATCCGCGTCTGCTAAAGCGCGAGATGCCGCTGCAGCCACTGCGAACACAAAAGCGGACGCGAAGGCCAAAGACGATGACGCGGGACGGCCTCCGGTGCTCTGTATCAGCAGAAACAAGCACTGGCGATATATCAGTTCTTATCATGTGTGTGCAGTTTTCTTCTTTTTGTTTCGTTTCATGAGAAAAGCCTGCGTTGCGTCCTGTCGAATACGGACAAATTTCTGTCTCTGGATTGATTCGACGCGTCTACATCTGAGATGCGCGAGTGGCTTCTCTTCTTTCAGGAAAACAAATGCCTCTCGTTTCGCGTTTTATGCGCACAGACTGTTCTCTGCTAACTTAGCTTGTATGTAGGGCCCTTGGCTCCAGCTTCCCCTTGAACTCCTTGAGTCTCTCCTCACCCTCAATCTCGATCCTGCAACCTTGTCTGCCCCCGAGCCACGTTCTCCTCTCTACCCTCCTACTGCATCCGTGGGCTCGCCCGCTTACAGCAGTAAACGCAACGGGTTTCATCCATATGCTCACGCTTTCCCGGACCTTTCGCCCCCCGATTCTCCACACACCCCTTCATTTTCTTGGCCTCTGCCTCAATCACATTCTCCACAACTTCTCCGGGTGGAAGTTTACCTCCACCATTCCCCATCCCCGAACCAGGCAAACCGACCCCGCCCCCAATAGATCCCGGGGTCTTTCGCAATGTCACTTCCATACGACGCCTGATCGATGAGGCCGCAGAACTCAGTGTGCGTGCCTCGTCTGGGCTGTCGGCGGCGGAGCTCAGTATGATGCGCTCTTCTTCACCTTCTTTGAATTCTCCATATTCAAACTACAACTCGCCCTGGGCAGGCCTTCTTCCCGGTGGTGGTGGAGGCGGAGGGCGAAACGTTGCAATGAGCGCAATGCGTATACATCGTTTAAGAGCACTTGCCGTGCAGAAGCTGGCTGCGGCCTACACGGCCGATGAGATTGCAAGCAGTGTGATGGTGATGCAGGGTGGAAGTGTGTTCGACGACCTCGCAGAACGGGTCCTGAAGGCCGATCCGAGTGATATGGATGCACGGTATGTACATTTCTTTCACGAGAAGATTCCGTCACGGTGTGTTTTCACCTCTTTCCTTTGATTCTCTTCCTGACTCATATCGGTGTAGGCAGCTGGCAGAGTCAACGACAACGCAAGTGCTGGATGAACTGATACAGGCCCAGCCGCAGAAACTCGAGTATTATCGCACGCGTGGCATCGTGCATTGTTTCAGGGACGAGTATAGTCTTGCGACGAAGGACTTCACGTATGCTCTCAAGGAAGCCCGTGCAGTGCGCAAGGCAAGAGTGGCGCATCATCACAATTATTCGGCTCCGTCGCAAAGCAGTAAACATGGTTCTACTGGGGGCGGCGGAAGGGGAGGAAAGAAGAAGAAAGGCGGCGGGGGTGGTGGGAAGCAGAGGAGGATGGGCGAGAATGGGGCGGACGAAGATGCCGCAGACGCGGGAGGAGGCGATGGGGATGGAGAGGGAGGAGATGATGCAGGGGATTCGTACTGCACCCCTCAGTGCTCCCAGATGCGCCGACCCCGCTCGAGCCGCAGCTCTTGTTCTTACGTGGCGCTGCGTACCTTCAGCACGCAGTCCACCTCATCGAGTCCACGGTTCTGAAACTGGAGGGTGTGCACAAATACTCGGCATATTCTACCACCGCCTCTGACGGATATGGGGCCGGAAACGGGGGCAACGCGAATGGAGCGAACGCGAATAACGGAGAGCTGCGGTTGAGCTATCTGGAAGGCGGGTTATACGGCGGGGTGGAAGTGGGAAACCCGGAAGGTCCCCTGGGTCGTAGGACAGGCCCCAAGGCGACTGCCTACCGCCAGGCTTTCGGTGTCGCTGACAATGGTGAGGGATACGGTGATAACGGAGACAGAGAAAAGATGAGAGAACAAATCACGGTGCTCGTCAAGAAGAGCATGCGAGACCACGAACGCTTCCTGTCGCACTTCGATTCCCTCGATGCTGGCCCGTGTTTTTCTCCGGGTGGTGGGACGAAGCGTGGAACTTGGCACAAAAGGTAGAGTACGCATTTCTGCTCTCCGAATCTATTCGTCCTGGAAGCCAGTCTCCACCGCCTCCGCATCCCCACACCCCATCTCCCACTGGGGCTCCCTCAGCAATTACGATTTCGCTGCACGGACGAGATCAGGACAAATCCCACCCCCTCCCACAACCTTTACGACATATCACCCGCTTCTTGTCGAGGCGCATTTCAGCATTCTGTTATGCCAGCTTATGTTGGGTGACTTCACCACCCTACTGTCGACATTTATGCATACCGCAGGTGTCGTTGACGGCCTCGAAGGATACCCTGTATTCCTCCCTCCGCGATCAATGGCACAGGCTGAGTTTATAGAAGTCCTGGAGCGTCTCGCAGGAGGATGGAGGACTGGTGCGGGTATGTATGCTATCTCGGGGAGAGTAATGTCGGTGGAAGAGGCAAGGAAAAGGAGAAAGAGCGGTTACTGATTGAGGATCGCTCAGATGCGGACAATCTGGAGGACAGTTGGCACCCTCGTTCCTCTAGCGGCTGGCCATCGCCTAACATGAAGGATCAGGGGAGCAGCAGCTCTAACACTCCATCTGGTTCGGGTCTGGGCTCTGACCCTGCACATTGTGACACACCGACTAACGGGATCTCCGCCTCTACATCGTCTGCTTCAACGCCATCTCTGACCCGTTCCGCGACACCCGCTGCTCCCTCTCCGCATGCTCAAGCTCTTAACGGTGCTCGGATTCTTCTGGCTCCTGTCCTCGCTCGGCAACGTGCCCGCGAAAACGAAAGGGCCAATCTCAATAGCAGCAAGAAGAATGGGAAAAATGGTGCAAATAAAAAGCCTATGAGCATCAACATCCCTCTCCACGGTCCTCGCGTGGATGTCATACTTGCTTGGCTTGGTGCTGTGCATCTACCCGCTTTGGATGCGGCTGCTTAAATACTTATTTCGTTAATATTTGTAAACATCTACCTGCTACTTTGTATCATAGGAAGCGCCTGAGGTGTATAAATGCGGGCCGACGGTTGCTGCGGTCAAACCTAGATAATTAATTCATGAAATGTTTATGCGTATGTACCATCATAGCTCTGCGCGATTATGCAGAAACCCAGCACAGCCAAACATCTCGTTTACGAGCATGTCTCGTATTCCTCAACCGTCTCGAGGTACTCCTCGCAGGGCTACAGCTTCCCCTTCAAAACCAGCGGATTCTAGTGGCACTCCCCGCGTCAGGACTAAATCCACCGTGACACGCGCCACTACACCTTCCAAACCCCACGCAAACTAGTTCCAGACAAGGAGCCTGTACCTGATGTCCCGAAATCCAAACCAGACGAAAAGCCTCTGTCTATCAAAGAGGCCATTGCCCTGAAGCGTGCCCAGGCTAAGAAAGCTCAGACGCGCTCTGGCGCCAGCCCCTTAGACAACTTCTCTGGGCTTGAGGATGCCAACCCGCACCCAACCCTACCAGAGGATGAGGATATACTCGGACGTCCGTCTCTACGGGAGACTATCGAACGCGGAAAAAGCACAGGTACACCCCATATGACGACGTATGTGTCCTACTCATCTTAACAGGTATTAGGTTCCGTAAACCTTTCGACTCGCTCTTTGCAGTGCATACCATCGCTCTCTTTGACATACACCTCAGTATCACCCCAGAGCCGCTGAAGTCCGTCCCCGAGGAGCCGCCGCTCCCTCCCGCCCCAGAAACGCGACGGCACGCTGAACCTGCATGGTTCGAGACTCAAGATCTAGAAATCTTGAAAGCATGGGGCAACGAGATTATGGAAATACAACCCGAAATCTCACTTTTCGGATCTCTTAAATCGATAGATGTGCGTGTCCGCATCTAAACTGGGATAATGACTTGACGATTTTGCAGCTTCATAGAAATAAGATCGTCTCCTTGCCAGATCAGTTTGCAGATCTGACCGCAATCACTACGCTCGATCTGTCCCACAACGCTCTGACATCACTCCCTGCTAATATCTTTTCGCTCCCCGCACTCTCTAACCTCAACGTTGCCAACAACTCCCTGACCTCCCTTCCGTTCATGGCCCCGTTTTCAACCACGAAGACGCGACCAACCCAAACCACCCGCAGGGACTTCTTTGGCACGCCGGAGATTTCACGAGCTACCACTCCGCTACCTAAACTCGCAATCCTTGACGCATCCAATAACAAGATAGTCGCGAATATGATTGATCTCGACATCCCCAAGGCGATCGTCACCCTTGACCTGTCCTCCAATCCTCTAGAGGCCAACGGGCCTGAAGCATGCAGCAAGCTTTTCAAAGCACTCGCTGCCCTCAAAAAGCTCAAGGTTCTCCGATGCGAGAGAGCCGAGATTTCTGACCATGTCTTTGACCACACATCACTATCTTCGAGCTCTTTTCCGAGTATATCCGTCCTGGATCTCGGCTCGACGACAGTCACCGAGAATGGAGTTGCGTTTGGACTCAAGGGCCTCACGCAGCAACTTACTTTCGAAGTTACTAACGAGGACCCGCCACCTGGTGTCGCCCGTGTCATCGTCGGGAAAAAGATCGTTCGTGAGGCATGGGAAGTCGAGGCGGCGCGGCGATCGAAATCGCGAGCGGGCAAGACGGTGGACGTTGAGTCGGAATTGGGAAATGCTCCAGCACCGGGGAAGGTGGCGGCTATGCCCCAGAAACGGGTACCAGTCGTGAAGGAAGCATGGGAGATAGACGCGGAGCAAGGGCTGTTGACGGAGGGAGGGAAACGACGAGCGCGAGCCGCTGCTGCAGCCGCGTCCGCCACTACGGATTCTTCATTGGGTCTCGGTCCTCCTCCCAGTCAATCTTCTTCTGTGCCCAAGACGTCTTCTCTTGCTGACCCACAATATTACACGTCCCGCACCGAGACGCTCACACTCCCTCCCACGACGGCCCCGCCCAAAGCGTCTGGCCACTCGCGTGCGTTTTCACTGGCTTCGACGTCCCTTATCAAATCCCCTCCACCGAGGGCGAACGACGTCACGCTCCCCACGGCTACCCTTCCCCTCACACTGATCGCTACGCAACCGTTTGCTCACACCCTCAAAGTGTTGTTGCTTACGAATCGTCGGGTGGACCGGTCGTTCACGCTGCCCTCTCTACCTAATGGCGGGTCTCTCTTGCCACGGTTGGAGGAGCTTAGTCTGGAGGGGTGCAATCTAGCCGACCATATCCCCATTTCCACCGCCTCTGCTAGCGAGACATTACCCGTCGTTTCTACTCTGAACAAGCCGATCTTTCCACTTATAACAGAATTATTCCCGAGTCTCCGGATACTCAATATGGCATACAATATGCTCACGGGCGCGGCGCTGACCACTGATGTCCTTTCCGCTCTGATTCTGTCCTCTGCCAGTGCCGAGTCCGCGCCAACTGCAGTTGAGCGCAAAGGGCTCAAACAGCTGCACTTGCGAGGGAACCGCATCGCTGAACTTGACGGCTTCCAAGCTCTCGGTCTCCTTTTCAAAGGGAATCGGGAGGTCCCTGGGTGGGGCTTAGAGGAGTTGGATTTGCGAGACAACGAGATTGGCAAACTGCCGTCCGAGCTGGGATTGTTGCCACTGGATGTCTTTTTGGTCGACGGGAACGTGTACGTGTTGATTTTACCGGTGACGTGGATCATTGCTCAGTATGTTAACAGATTCCGAGTTCCCGCGAGACGGGTGTGGGAGAGAGAGGGGACGAAGGGACTGCTGAGCTGGCTGAGGGGGCGGATAGAGTGATCATACGATACTGCTCCAAAAATTTCAAGACTGATTCTAATAGCACATCAGTTCACTGCATGCGCGCAGTGCCTATGTAGCTCTATATCCCCCTGACTGTGCGGACGATGACCGTTTCTGGGAATATTTCGAGCGCGGGGAGCGGGATTCACAGCTGCAGGATACGACTCCTCGTGGATGCTTCGGATGCTTGCCTTCCAAGGCGAGAGAGATGGAAGTATAGGAATGATGGCGGACACCGAACTATCTGGCGGACAGTCCGGCGGACATTTCCTCCAGGCTCTTTGCTCAACACCTTTCCCTGAAGGATATTCTATGCACAGTTTGTGCTTCAGGGGAATGCGCGTGAATCCAAGCTGTTTAAGTAAATTCCTTCGACTCTTGGAGCATCTTAGTGAAAGCCATTCCCTCCACGACCTTTCAGGGAGCAACCAAAGAGCCTGCAGGAAATGTCTACCGGACTGTCTGGACACCCTATACACCGCTCGTAAGCAACTTGATCTAAGCTTTCTACATTTGGTGATGACGTCATGACACAATCCGCGATATTACTCTACTCTAGATCCACTCATGTCTGGTTCTCAATGCATGAGATACTCGGCCTGACGAACAGATGCTATAGTGAAATTCGTAATCCCTACTGGAACGGGATTTCTCTTGACTGCTTAAAATCCGAATGCCTCGGCCCCCCACCGGGCCCCACGTGCATATTCGAGTCAGACTCCAACTTCCCACTTAAATATATATCTGATTTTACGCCTGCACCTTTCTCCCATACCATGTCGGACGAAACGGAGGCACCCCTGCTTGCTCCTGAATCTCCGACAGATTTAACATCTGGCCATGACAGTGATATATATGAAAGATTTACGAACCGTCGGAAGAACGTTATCGTCGCCTTGGTCTCTTGGTGCGGTCTCTTGCCGTGTAAGTGACGCGTGATCCCGCTTTATTTAAAATTCGACCTTTCTTCAGTGTTTGTTTCGGGGTCTTTTATTCCGTGCATCCCCCAAGTTGCGCAGGATTTTGACACCACTGGCCAAGTTGTCAGGTATATATAACCTCACCTCGGCGTGCACTCGTTCGAATGATCAATATAACCAACAGCTTGGCCGTCAGCGCCTCCTTCGTGGCGACGTCTCTCGGGGGTCTGATTGGCGCGTCTTATTCGAGTTTCTGTAAGACCAAAAGATCTTCCTATTTGTATCAGGTGATGACTTTCGCTGTTCGAAGATGGACGTAGGCCAATGTACCTTATCGGGCTGCCCTTACTGTTTGTTTCATCCATCGCTCTTGGCTTCTCGAGCACTATACCCGAGTTGATGATCTTCCGCTTCTTCCAAGCACTTGGTGCCGCACCGGGCCTGTCAGTGGGTAAATAGCGTTTTTTATCTATTGCCAACGCGGTGGTTACAATTTGATACAGGTGCTGGAGTGATCGCTGACATTTACGCTCTGGAAAAAAGAGGCACAGCGATGGGGATCTTCTTCGGGGTTAGTCGCATATTCAAAATGGATCGCATACAGAAAATTCATGTTGCAGGCGTGTCTCTTGGGACCTGCTTTATCCCCACTGGCCGGAGGTACCCACAATCCCACACTTCTCGGCCAAAATATCTGACACCATGTCGCTTCACAGGGCTAGCCGCCCATTACTCCAGTTGGAGAGCGATGCAGTTCATACTGGCACTTTCAGGAGGCATCGGCTTCCTATGCATCATCGTTCTTTTCCCTGAGACCAGCCACCCTGGAACCAGTGGGGTAGATAAATTGATAGCGGCCACCAACGGAGCGAAACGATACGCTTTCGTAAACCCCCTCAAGTGCTTGTGGCTTCTCCGGAGTCCGAATCTTCTAGCTGTGGTAAGTATGGAATCTTTTTCTTTCCACTTTCACAAACGCAGCATCAGACCATAGCCGCATGGATGAATCTCCTCGCCGAGTATGGTGAGCTTAGCGTCAAGTTTAGATGTGGCTCGTGTGTTGTCTTGATACCGCTGATAGTGTTGCTTGTGCGGTTGGCATACACGATTGTGAGTTTCCGGACATCCAAATGCGGGACAGGGATCAATAGACGCTGTTAGGGAGTCCACTTCAATATCACGAATGAGGCCCTATTAGGAGCCTTTTTTTGCCGTGCGGTGTCGGGAACATCGGTCGGATTGCTCGGTTTTTCCCCCCTAAACAATCATCTGACGCCACCGAATTGTAGTTGGGGCTCCTCTCGCTGGACGCCTCTCTGATCAGATCTTGGTCAAGTGGAAAAAGCGCCGTGGTGGAGTCTGGGTACCCGAAGACCGTCTTCGTGCCTCGCTCCTCGGAGCGTCCACCCTCGTTCCGCTTTCCGTGCTTCTCTCCGGATTGACGATGACATACCTTGAAGGACCTGTCGGCATTGTGCTGACCCTTTGTTGTTTGTGGGGGTTCTTATCTTTTGACCATAAGTTGGTGATTGTTCATTTTTGCCCAACAGCTTTTGCAATGGTCTGGGTGTACACCTCCTTTACCTCTTTTCTTGTTATTCTAACGGCTGATGCACTACTTTGAAGGTCGACATGGTCCTAAACCCGATTGGCACATACTCCGTTGATATATTCTTGTCCAGAAGCGCCGAAGGCATCGCCGGGAACAAGTCAGTCTTGAGTCTTGTCTTATTCTACGACAACAATATCTGAATTACGCAGGGGACTGCGGTCCATATTGGTGTCACTGGGCAAGTTGTCTACTTGCGCCTCGTTCAGTGGTCTAACGTACCAAATTGACAGGCATCGCTGGCATCATGCCCACCATTAACCATCTCGGAATAGTTGTGACACATAGCCTAGCAGCTTTACTCGCTTGGCTTGGTTGTGGGTAAGAAAATCTTGTTTGTCCTGAAGAGTGATGTTTTGACCTTCGGCCATGCCAGCATCCTGTTGTTCACTATTCGATACGGCCAAGAAATGAGAGATTCGAAGGATATGGGGTACACTCCTATTGATGCTCAATGAGGTAGTAAAACAAGGTTTACCTAGACACCTATAAAAACCTGTTCCTTGCATCTGTCGCTTTGTCTGGAGTTGAACACGTCCTTACATAATCCGCGATATTATCCGCCGACTCTACTCTACTAGTCACTCTAGATCTCTATGTCTGGTTCTCAATGCATGAGATACACGGCCTGAGGATGCTGCTCGTGTTCCTACGCTTCAGGGGACTCTGTTGTGGGTGCAGGAACCTCTGGTGTAGGTGCAGCCTCTGGTGTAGGTGAAGGAGCTTCTGTATCGACTGGAACCGCTGGAGACGGGTCACTATTTTTTTCCGGCATCCCGGTCTTGTAGTCGAACTCTTTTAGGCCGACCTTACCACCCAACGTCTGCCATGCTTCCATGTGCCTCTTTTCCCTCTCGTTACACATAGCTAAAGGTGTATCGGCAAGAATGCGAAACAGAGTGTTCGTCGGAGCTCACCTACAAGAGCCGGCCAGTACTGGTCGTGCTCGTATTCGAACTTGCACTCTCCGCCCCACCACTCGGCCATCACCATGTCTGGGGCAAAGATACCATCCTTGATGACCTGGGGGTTGAACTTCATCTTGTTGCGGGTGACCGGGTCAACAAAGGGGGTGATGACTTTGAAGAACGCGTTGAGGAGGAAAGGGACGTTGAGGATGAGGGCAAGACCGAGTCGTTCTGGGTAGTGGTCCTGCAGAATGTTGAGGACAGCCCGAGCGATGCTAAACGAGGGATTTTTAGCTTTGTCCGCGTAGTTGATGAGGAGGTCCAATGACCTGCCGATACCATGAGTCGAGATCTTTGGTCGACAGGACTCATACACTTACTCGACGCCCGGAGGCATGAGTCCTATACACCGCTCGAGCATCCACACAGTGAATTGGACCTGACGTGAGGACTCTGTGGTATTCTGGCGGCTGGGTATAAGGTAGAGCCCAGGGCGCCCATTCACGTCGTAACCCAGCTGAATTTGTTTTCCTGTAATGGCCTGTCGACGCGTCAGAAAAATCGAGAAGAGTCCGGGATGAACGCACTGACTTCGGGCTCAACAAGCTCCGCGGTCACCGTGTCATAAATGCCATATTCGCGCCGCCACTTGAGGGTTTCTTCGAGCCGATGTATGGCAGTGTCCACTTTCCACTTGGAGGCACGCAGGTACCTGGGTGAAGTCTCCAAAATCGGGCTAGGGGAGAGAGGGTAAATCCTACCTCAGTATACACTCGTACGACAGCCAGAATTTTTCGATGTCCATAAGGCCCTTTTCCAAGCCGGGGAGGTACTCGGGCTTTTCAAAGTGTTGGAGGACCTCCTGGTACATTTTTGTCTGATATTCTGTCAACTCTGTATGCGGCAGTGGCGCCGCTGGTTCCGTTGGGGGAGGGATGGGGAGGTAAACATTTTCTGTCATCGAGGTACACACAAAAGTTGCACGACGAAGTACGAGTTTCCTAATTCGGCATCCCAATTTAGACAACTTGAAGCGACCTGGTCCTGACCAAGTCCTGACTCTTGAAGTGGACCTCACCAAACTTGCTTGCAACAAGGCTTACAACCACAATGTATCCTGATATCACCCCTTACGAGACTAGGACGCTCAAGGTCTCCGACATCCACACCCTCTAGTTAGTTGTCCCAGCATCGTTGGAACGCTGCTGATCGATTCCCGCCCAGCTACGAATTCTGCGGCAACAAAGACGGGGCTCCGGGTACTTATGCTTCACCTCGGTTGACAATCCCGATCACCCATGCTCTTTAGTCGTATTCCTTCACGGGGGGCCAGGTGGTGGTTGCGACCCTAAGGATCGCAGTTTCTTTAACCCGAACAAGTATAGGGTAAGCATTGACATACTGCTGCGGATTTCACAATGGGCTTATTACCACATACTATAGATCATCCTGTTTGACCAACGTGGATCCGGAAAATCCACGCCGTACGCATCGCCCCCTGTGGTTGAACGTTGAATCTAATCTTCTGGACTACCAGGAGTGCGTCCTTGGAGGAAAACACAACGTGGGATTTAGTGAAGGACGTCGAGAGACTTCGAGAACATATTGGGATTGAGAAATGGCATGTGTTTGGTGGATCCTGGGTGAGTCTGTTCCTATCGTCCGTTGAGATGCCTGTCTCAATGGTTGCCCTTAGGGATCAACTCTTTCTTTGGCCTACGCTCAGGTATATCCTGATACAAGGTCCTGAAGTATCGAATTTCATATCTGAAATTGGTAGGCTCACCCAGACCGCGTGAGGAGCCTCGTATTACGGTAACTACTCCTTGAGTGACCAAACATTCACGCATTAAAATCGTATACAGAGGGATCTTTACCCTGCGGAAGAGGTATCGTGTCGCACTCATCTTCTTTTAAAATACTACTCATGTGCCCCCAAAGCGAACTCAACTTCTTCTATCAAAACGGGGCTTCGCATCTGTTCCCAGAAGCATGGTATGTCATAATGACTTCGAACCGATCATCATGTAAGATTTTCCTAGGGAGGAATATATCGAACCGATCCCTGAAGCCGAGCGGCACGACATGATTCTCGCGTACCATGCCCAACTCAACTCTGTCGACGACCAGACACGCGTAACAGCTGCTAAAGCTTGGTCGAAATGGGAGTGCGTCGCACCAACCCTTAGCCATCCTAGGATATTAACTCATCCTACTAGGATGGCGACCTCAAGGCTTTTCGTTGATCCGGAATATATTGCTCGTGCTACTGAGGACGAATTCGCAAAGTACGGCTTAAAGCATCATATATAAGCGTCTGGCTAATGCAGACATTTATCAAGTGCATTTGCGCGCATTGAGAACCACTATTTTGTCAACGACGGTTTCATGCGGGACGGGCAATTGTTGGAGGCGCAGGAAATCGACAAGATGTTTGTGCCTCACCTCATCATTATGACGAGTTCGACACCAATTGCTCTATCCCAGCCGGCACATCCCTACCATCGTCGTCCAGGGACGCTATGATGTGATATGCCCGGTTCGTACCCCTTCTTCCTGAGCGACGGAAATAGGATGAGTGCTGATAATCATTGTAGGCAACGACGGCGTACGCGCTCAAAAAGGCCAGTTTGTGCTCATGACGCAATAGCGATAGCTCAATTCTTCACGCGTAGGTCTGGCCGGAGCTGACACTGAATATTGTCCCCGATGCGGGCCACAGTTCCCGTGAGACGGGATAGCCAAGTTACTCGTTGAAGTACGTATACTGCAATTCAGTTCCCCTGCACTCAATCTGACTGTCCACCTGTCTCAGGCGACGGACAAATTTGCTGATCTGAAGATGTGAATCAAATAGGTTTGCATATGTCGCGGAAGTCAGGTTGGTGTACAAAGATAGTATACTAAATAGTTATGCATGTATGAGATATGTATGAGTGTCCGGTCCACCATAAATCAATGCAGGATGTCGGACATATCCTCCGCGTGGTGAACCTGGAGCGAAAGGGTGTCGGACTCGAATTCGGTATCAGTGTCTGACATTGACTCCTGCGATTTCATCTCGTCTGCTTCACGGTCCAACTCCTGGAAGGCGGCTCGGATCTGAGAACCGAATTCTGACGACGTGGCTGCGGGTGAGGACGCTACTGTGGCCGAGGCATCCTCGTCGTGGTCACGACATTTGTCGCACGCCCTGACATGACTGTCGTTGCCTGGGACCGCGCTTGCGACAATTGTATGTCTGTCAACATGCGGTGGCAACTCGGAACCGGCGCCGACCTCAACAGCTCTATTACAGCACTTATAAAAGTGCATGTATTCAGCCGAATGGTGTGTGCCAGGAGCAGGGACTTGTCGAGAGCGATGGACTAGCTGAGGAGTGTCGTGACCAATGCCATGGCACGCACTGAGCCCGTTATGTATTTCGAAGTAGTCGTTGTGGCAGCGTGCACAGTGGCGCAAATCCTCGTCCTTTAACGCAAGCTTCACGATGGAACCAGGTAAGATGCCGGCTGCCTGAATACCATCCAGCAGTGCGTCTACGTTCTCCGGCAAGAGGTACAGCGGAGTGACAATGGCTCGAGTGAGTCTGGAGTGCAGCTCCTCCGGGGTAGTGTTGGCGAGGATGTAGCTGAGAGCAAGTGCAGATTTGCTGTGACAGCCTGCAGTGAAGGAGACGTTTCCTGGGCCGCTTCGGGAGAGACTGGCGGACGGGTTCATGGTGGTAATAGATTGACTGAGGTACAGAGCGGGATTGAACCCATCTTTTATACAGGTTCGCCGAGAGTCAAAGCATAAGCGGGATAGTTAGCGTCAAACAAAGCGCAAGAAAGAGACCAGTTGGTCAATGGAAGCCTCAAGCTGCACTGGCAGGGTGTTTGCGCATTAATGAGTGAGTCTATGTCAACGACGACACAAAGCTGAAACACGGGACATGAAAGGAGATGCAAGGGCTGTATTTGCGCGTGCTACGAATACAGTGCTGCCTCGGAGTTTGAAATAAGAGATGGCCGAAACCCGGCTTGCCACAAACTGGCGCAATTCGGGGCATTTGAATTATGGCTACTTCTGAGAGATTTTTCGGGTCAAATGTTAAGCCATCTCAAGGTGCTATTATGTAAAAATACAATAGATCCTGAGTGTTTTTTGGAGGGTGACCTTTGATGGAATGATGGGGCGATCTTCGTTTTCAAACTCCGAAGCAGTTCGCACTGTCCTGGACTCGTAAACTCCAGCCTCTGTAGCATAGTGCCTCTGAACGACTATCGTCAGAAAAGGACGTAGAAAGCTATAGAGACTGAATCGAGCCTAGGCGCGGAAGGGTGGTCACCATTTGAGTTAAACTGCTTTATCTTATCTTATCTTGCTGGAGAGTTCAGCCATGTTTTGAAAACTGGAAGGACTTGTGGATCCTGGTAGGAAGAGCTGAATTCCGGAGCACGGTGGAGACCACGGGGGATCTCTGGGGGCCGGAGAAGAGCCAACGGGGCTCGCAGCGGGGAGGAGAAAGACCCAATAATGACTAATCTACGGAAGCTACAGCCAAACATGTACAATCTACCCTAGATATCTCTGGCAGTCTTTGACTTTCCGCCCTTGCATTCGTGACTAAGCATCTCCTTATTGGGAAGACGAATTTCGGCTGCTGGCCGGCAGTTGGAACCTTTCAATCCCCGCCGCGTTACGCGTTACATTCGTGATTTCTTTTTTTGTGGAACGTTTGGTTAGAGGTTGCAAGAAACATCTCTGTTCTCCATCACCGGGTTGTTTCATCGTCGACTAGAAACCCACCACCCAGATCATCGGACTGACCAAGTCAACTTGCTTCCCCCCGTTAAAAAAGCCAGGACTTAAAACCCGGCCGACAGTTAAACCACCCGAGGAAATGCGTAACCGCACTCGCACCCGATTACTCGCAGTGCGGCGTGTGGGGCTTTGGTTAGCCAGCTCAGGCCCAGCCGAGCTGGGCCATCATTGCAAACTAACCAATACCCACTAAAACCCCGGTCTCCTTCGTCCAATCGTCGAGGAGTCTGTCTTCGTCATGCAGTGTTTTCTGCCACGTTTTCAGTACGAGAGATTTACTAATAGATTTATTCCCGTATTTAGCCTTGTTCGTCAGTAGGCAGTCAATTGCAATCCGGTTGTTTATGGTTTTGCACCAACGGTTGATTATTTCGCGTTCTGACGCGGCATCTTTCTCTTGTATCACTCTTTCATTCCGGAGGCGCCAGATTAGGTAGGCAGATTCGGAGACTAGTATTCTGTAGAGGCGTGTCGTCCCTTCGTCAGATTTCTTCATCACGCCACATGCCATTATCTCTCCGATTGTAGGTCGTAATTCTTGACCTGTTTTTTTGTTCCATATCTCGCTTGTTAGCTTCCACACTTGAGCTTGGCCGTTGACCTCACATTTTGTGAGGATGTGTTCCATTGTTTCAGTGGTTCCGCAATTCTGGCACTTGCCTCGTTCTTCAAGGCCTTCTATTTTTGTCCAATGGTTCCCCACTTTATATCCGTCGTGTATGAGCATCCAGAGGAAGAATCTGATGCTTCGTGGTATGTCCTTGTGCTTCGTTGAGCTCCAGATCTTGCTGGATGGTGGGGCCTCGCCTTTTTCATCTGATGCTGCTCCTTTCGCGAGATCTAGGTTCCTTGTTGTGATTCTATGGTCCAGGGCATCTAGGTATTTAAATTCGGACATTTTCATGTTTCTGATGATTTTGTAGGCTTTGGATTGGGTCATAGCCATCAACTTTGCGCCCGGGAGTATTAGATCCCCTCTGATCTGCATGTCGATCAGGTCGGGTTTCTCCTTTATGCATCCTTCACCGGCAAGTTCGTCTGCGCCCTCATTTCCTGCTTCACCCGCATGGCCTTTGACCCATTTGAGGTTTGTTTGTGCTTTACATTCCCTTATTTTTGCAACTGTTGTTTTCATGATTGGGCCATTTGTTATGGATAAGAACCCTTCGTCCTCCCATCTGGACAGGTTCTTTGTTAATCCGTCGATGGAGTACATTGAGTCACTTTTGATTGTTAGGGGAATGTTGGCCGGGCAGATTTCGCAGGTATGTTTGATGGCTAGTATCTCCCCTACTTGATTTGACGGGTTCAGTTCATTTGGTATCCTGATCGCCTGGTTTCGGGCGTCACCTTCGCCAAAGAAGATGCCAGTGCCTGCCTGGGCATTATCCATTCCATTGTTAAGTGCCGAGCCATCTGTGTATACTGTTACTTCTTCTTTATCTGGATCCGGTTCAAGTTGTGTATCCGGCGCTATTTCTCCACCTTCCAGGCCATCTGTGAAGATGCGGAATGTGTCTGCTATCGTCCCGTGTGTAGTTATCTTAGTATCAAAGATCCTTGTGTCTTCGTCCATCGTTGGTGTTTGGGCAATCTCATCTTCGTAGTCTTCTGGCTGGGGTTGCATTGGGTTCCACTTCGGGAGAAGTGAGTCTAGCATGGCTTTAGCTCGCACAAAGCAGGCATTGGGATTTTTGCACGATGGGTGTCTTTCCTTGGTTTCTCGACATGTGGCACAGTGACAGTCTCTGCGGTTTGTGTGTCGTGCTGTCCACAGCTTTCTCGCGAGGGTTTCCGCATCTCCGACTGTGCGCATTAGGTGCGTATCTTTTAGGCATTTGATCAGGCCTTTACCGTGTGTTCCCCCGTTGAATAGGGTTTTTGTTGCCGTTGATTTTTGGTGGTACCAGATAGGCATACTGCGCTGTATTTCTCTTGAGATTGCTATGCCCTCCATACGGAGGTCTCTGTTTTGTGCTACTTTTATCATGTTGGCAAGGTCTTTGGGGAGTTCAGCTGATTTGGTGTTCCACGATTGAAGGTATGTGTTCCGTCGCATTAGTTCATCGACATTTAAGTCCTCTACTAGGGCTTTCTTAGCAAGTAGTTCGTCTGCAACATAGGCCCATAGAGGCCGGTCGCTCCCGAAGCTGAGGTATGATTTCAGCCACGTTATTGTTATTGCTTCGTTTCTCGCAACAACATCCAACAGATTCCGGCCACCAATGTCTGCGGGTGCGTAAATGGTCTCTTTATTTATCGTTACACTTGTCTTTTCTGCCCACAGGAATTTTCTTATTCGTTTCTCCAGTCTATCTTCGACTTCAGGTGGCATTCCTTGGACCTTGGCTAGGTACTGCGTCATTCCACCTACAACCATGAGGATAATCAGGCGACGGCCTTCCATGGTTGGGTGACCAAGTTCCCACATGTCTAAGGAAGCATCAATTTTCTCTAGGGTGCGTGCCCATGTTTCAACCTGGTCGACTCCATTGCCTACCCAAGCTCCCAGGGTGCGGATTGGTTCGTGTTCTGCTGCAATTTTAATATGGATAGGTATGGGCGTGCCGTTCATCCCGTTGATGAATCTGTTTGCTCGACTCTGTCACGGTGAGTTATGCTACCTATCGGTATCATCTCTGTTTTGCTGATGTTGAATTTAGCACCTGACGCTAGGCACCATTCATCTAGGATATCAACTAGTGTCCCCAGGTCATCCTTTGAGTCAAGATACACCATTGTGTCGTCTGCGAAAAGGGTTGCAATTAGTGGTTCGTCTTTGCCATTGATTTTGAACCCATTTAGGTTAGATTGCCGCAGGGATTCCGCAAGAGGTTCTATGGCCAGGTCAAACAGTAGGCATGACAGCGGGTCGCCTTGGCGAACACCACGATTGACTTTGAAGGGGTACTCGCTTTTCTCACCGTTAACCATCACGTATGTGAAGGCGTCGCTGTACAGCGCTTTGATGGTTGATATAAATTCATCCGGTATGTCATAGCTTTTGAGTGTTTTCCAGAGGTAATCATGCTCGATTTTGTCATAGGCTTTTTCTTGGTCGAGTGCGACAATTACTCCGTCCCTCTCTGTGGCCTCTGCGACTTCTATGACCCTTTTGGTCAGCCATATCTGGTCGTAGATGTGACGTCCGGGTACAAAGCCAGCTTGATTGGGGTGTATCAGGTCTGGCGCGGCTTGCGCCAGTTTTATGGTTAGGGCTTTGGTGAATATCTTATAGTCTGTGTTTAGTAGAGAGATTGGTCGGTAATTTGCAATATCCGCTCTATCATTTTTTTTGTATAGTGGGCACATCCAGCTCTCAGAGAACTTGGTTCCCAGTACCATACCATGCTTTTCTATGTCGTTGAAGACTGTTTGCATCACTGTTAGGATGTCAAAGGCTGGTTTGTTTAGTGAGGAATCCGTTTCATATCTCGCATCGAGCACTTTCCAGAGTTCATATGTTATCCCATTGAGTCCTGGGGCTTTATTGTTTGACGATAATTTGAGGGCATTTTTTACATCAAATCTTGTCAGTAAGCTTCTGAGGCTGTCAATCTGCTCTTGCATGGTTTTGCGGGATGTTCTCGCCAGTACTACTTCGATGGTTGTGTCACGTATATTTGGTGCTGTCTCACGCCGGTCTTTTTGTAGTTTGTTGTGGTAATTCCTTGCCATCGTTGCCATCTTCTTCGAGTTTGTCTCATACTCCATGGTCCCCGTGATTGTGGGTTCTTTTATCAGTCTATGGATTATTTCTCTTGGTTTGCGGGGCTTATTGATCATGGACCAATATCGGCCAATTATCTCCCCTACATTCGTGATTTCTCTCATCCATATCACCACCACCACCACTGTCGCGACCGTGCCACCCAATCTCACTCACCATTCGTGTGGCATATGGCCCTTCCACGGAATTCCCGTGCTACTGTGCAGTAGTACCCCGCAACATGGGACTGTGCCACGGTGAGACACAACCCTGAGCGCACCGTTGTCGACCGATGACCACTGGCGTCCGCCGAGTGCCTCATTGCCTGAACACAAACTCGGACCGGGTGCTTTCCAACCTATATGTTCTGTTTAGCATCTGCCACCCTCTTCGATGCCTCAAGCGCGCCGCTTTTCCACTCTCAATCACGGACCGCGTCTCACAAGACTTTTGCTGTATCCCATATCTCAATGCCACTGTACCATGTATTCCATACAAGTAACTAGAGATAATTTTCTGAATATGAATTGTTGTGCCACCTTAGAATTTGCTGGGGAGAAAAACAGGGACCCAGAAAGTTGGATCTACATTATGACTTCAAATCTCAAGCACTCAAGCTCAAGCCCAGCTCGTCTTGCCCTGGTGTGACATTGCTGCGAGCGGGGCCTGAAAAGAGCTCAATTGCCGCTTGTGCCGGGCTGCACGTGAATCTCCTTAAAAGGAAACACAAGGGCGGAAAAACGACAACTCTCTCTGGCATAGTGCCACAACGGAAATCAGTATTTTATTCTTCAGGGCTATGGAACGTTTCCGACCGACGTTCCACCACTCCAGTTTGCCCACAAAGATCCTGAAATATTGGATCTGTAGGACATCGACCGTAGAAACATGTGCGCGCCGTCACGATCGATGTCTTACGAGGACTCGGGGAACACGCACTGGATCCCTCGATGACCCAGTGTATCGCGGTTTAGGATGAAAGCCTTCCATCTACACATCCAGAAGGTAGATTATGAGTGGGCAAGAACATATCAGGCGTAGTGTATCAATGCGACGATTTTTTCCCTGTCGTTGTAGCAGTTGAATACGAGCACAAACCTTTGAGAGGTTACCCACCGTCGACGAACATATTCCGTGTGGCGGAAGGTAATGATGCTGTCATCCCGTCCAGCTCCCGTGTAAGCTTCACTTGGCATCCAAGCCGACTTGTGTCCGTAAGCGCGAACGCCATGTCAAGCATATCATTTTCATCGTCGTCGGGCTCGGGAAGAAGGTCATAGTATTCGGGAGTGAGGATAACATGACATGTAGAACATGCTACTGAGCCTTCACAGGCGCCTGGAATTGCAAGAGGAGATGAGCGAGAGTTCATGACCGGAGCCGGTCGTCCGTCGCACCCTCGAGATCAATGTCGTGTTCATGTGCGATCGAGAGCAAGTCATCCCCTTCATTAGCTTCGATGGTTTTGATTAGTGATCCTTTGGCGTCCTTGAAGTGGACTTTGATCCTGGAAAGAGGAGGCGGTAGATAAATCAAATGAAGCACGGAGAAGAGAGAAGAGAGTAAACGAACCCTGTTCCTGGCTCTGGCCGGGTGATATCACCGTGTTGTACGCCTGTCTTCAAATCAGAGGTCAGCCCAGAGTAAGTAACGAAGAGACGCACTGGGCGAAGAATGTATATCGCGCGTCCGAAAATGATTTAATGGTGCCGCGTGGGTCGCAATGAATGGCTTGTTGAACAAGCGCGGCCTGCACTGCGCCGTCGAAAGTGAAAGCAGCCGTTTTAACGGTGAAGCAAGCATAAAAGGCTGCGGCGAGAAAACAGAGACGCTTCACGTAGTATCGCGGGAGACGCGACAAACGGGGCGACCAAGGCACCTGCTCAGAGCTCTGGCAGTCGGAACCAAGTGTAAGTACGAATATCTCCGAAGAGCTCTGAAGCTGGCAGTGGAGGTCAAAATTCAAGTTATCACGTGTGCTTCAAGTTTTACGCCGCAACATTACGTCATCAGCATACTAGTTCGGCCAGAGGGCCTGAGGTTTGAAGATTGTAACTTACATAACATCGCCCTCCGGGCAGACTTGGTTCCTCCATAAGGATCAGGCATGATCCGTTCAGGTACACGTGTGTTCTGTACCATTAGTCACACTCACAGTACTCGTAATTGTGGGCAGGTCCAAATGGCCAAAGTGTTTGTACTTGTTTATTGATGAAGTCGCCCTGCCAAAATGTGATGGTCAAACACCGACCCATTTTTTGGCTGCTGTTGCCATCATGCTGCCAGACTTGAGAGGCAAAGTCCACCCGAATTAGCCTGCCTGTGTTTTGGCTGAATGGATTTCGAGAGAAGCCAAATTTGGTGTAGATACATATGGAGGGAAGACCATACCGCAAGATTAGAAAAAATCCTTCAGCCAAAACACAGATTCAGTTGATTTATTCAACATCTGAAACAGAGGAAAGCGAGGAAAGCATTCATGTGCCTCAAAAACGCATCCTTGCGTGAGCGTTACCAAACACGCGACATTGTGTGACATAGCGCGTTGCATCATGCCTCTGCAACCCAACAGATGTTGTCCTTGACTGCAAATATTGGAAAAGTATGTTCTATAGTGGTACATATATTTCCTCACTAACTATGGGGAACTACTCTGAAGGATATTGTATCAATTTGACAACCTTGAAGCTACTGTGCATACACTGCCATCGGTCCGACATGTGTCCATCAGCTGGCTGAGATATGCTGACAACATGCCTGATGCAGGTGGATGCCAGCCAAGTGGCAGTTGGGTGCCAGCCCACGTTGCAAATGGGGGCAGAGTGTGCCCAGTTCGGCTGGCCACCAGCTGGCCGTCATACATGGCCGACAGCTGAGTCTTCCCCTGGGCATTTTTTCTGCAATTTGCCTTGATGGGATCCGCTGTTCGCAGGAATGAAGCAAATAATGATAACAATATGTTCATTGCCACGCAATACACGATGACAATGATTAGACGAGATAACTATGCCGCTGCGAATGGCCAGCTGCGCACATCGATGGAGTACTTCAACATCAACTTATAATGATTGATTAGAATGGGGATTTATCTTTAATAAATAGGGTTTGTACGTACCTGCAGTCCGAATCTCGATGCCATCTGAGACCATTTGAGCTGGAGCAGGGAGGCTACAAGAAAACACAGGTGTTAGCACGTTGGTCACCGAAACGAGAAAGGGATACCTCAGAAACAATGTGTTATAAGTGAAAGGGCTACAGTGAATGCTAAGAGAAGGGAAAGTGATGACACATGCAGCCATTGAGTGCGCCAATGCATGAGAATAAACAGAAGGCGGATTGAAGCAGAAAAGGGCTTGAGGGCTTGGGGAGGAGAGTACAGTGGGGCTGTCTGAGGAGAGTACAATAGGGCCATTTGCAGCTTGGGCTTGAGGCTTGAGGGCATGAAGACGTGCTGCGGCTTGCGAGAGGCTCAGGGCTAACTTGATCATGAGGCTTGAGGCTTGAGGCCCTAAAGATGTTGCAGGGTAGTGCCTGAGACTCAAGGTTTTGAAAAGTGGGGAAAGCCTAGGGCCAAGACAAGATGGATGAAGAGGACGATGAAAGGTGGATGGTGGAGAGAAGAAGAGATGCACGATGTGGCATCAATCAACCAACATCCATCAAAGTCACGTGCGATCGAGCAGAGTTTAAAATGGACTTGACAGGATTCTGGCTAAGTTTGAATTGTCAGCGGTGAATCCTGGCTTTAAGGGCGCAAAAAAGCTGCTGATGAGTAGTAGTAGTAAACCGATATGAAAATTCCCGTGATTAATTATTTACATGTAATAATCTTTCCAGGGAGCTCCAGCTCATCTGGAAATACAGTGGCAATGTGTTGCTCAGGTGTGCTCAGGTGTATGAAAGCGGTCCCAGGGTGAATTCCACAGCTGGTAGCCAGGAGAATAACAGCCAGCCCCAGCTTTGCTGACACATGACAGCCACCTGATCTAATCAGGTTGCGGTCACATTTGTGCACTTTGGCAGTGTACTGAGTGCATACTCCCATGAGCATGGCAGTGCTAATCCAGTACACAAAGTGCCCGCAGTGCATTCTGCACTGATAGTGGTGATTATTGAGAACTTCGAGGTTGAGGAGGATGTTGAAATGGAGGAATGATGTTTAGAACTGATTGAATATATGTGTCCAGCTTGAACTCACTACTACCTACCTGCCAGAAATGTATTCCAAAGGTGTTTAGAAATATATTCAACTCAAATATCCTGTATTCATTCATCTCTGGACTCGCTTGTACATTCATCGAGATATTGATTCCAGCGGCACGATCCGAGGTGGCTATACACTTAGTAAGCAGCCCATCAAAATGTGATCGCTGCCCAGTCCCATTGTCTTTGCATTGTTTTAATCATGTTCACGTGAATTCAAACATTGTGTTACAGCTCTTTGCAGAACTTAGGGTGCGGACACATTTTTTTTTTCCTTTTTGGTACATTTTTGATCATTTTCACCTGAACAGCCGTTTTGGGCTCAAATCTCGACCGTTTCCCTTGGGAGTTAGATCAAATGATTGACATTGAAATTCTGCAGCACATGGCCTCTTCAGAAATCTTATGGGGTCCCAAAATCGATTTTCCTGGACAGATATCCAATTTTTATGGTGCTTCAGCACAGGACACCTCTAACAGTAGTTTCTGTGCCTCGATCAGCCTAATTTCGAATCTGACACACTTGTAGGTATTCCCTAGTGCATGGAATGCTGGGATGGTGAATGTAATGGATGCTTCAAATGTAGTGGGGAACAGAATTTCAGTCAAAGTTACCCCTCCAAGAAGTCACTTGTTTCAAGCTAATTTGGCTACATATGATTAATCTATGGCTTGTATGGGACTCTCTGGGATCTAATGAAGAGGTATAGACCTCCGGATCTGCTGCCAACGACCTGGATCGGCCCACTGGGTGAAACCACGTGATGTGGCTGAGACACATCGCGTCACACCATGTGGGTTGTTCTGTAGGGTGTTGGAACTCTATGGTGACTCTGAGAATCCTGCTGAATGGTATATCCATGAGTCAGATGTCCATGTGCCCCAGATTGCCTTGATTTGTAGGGTGAAATCCCACCAACTATAATCCACATTACATTTGAACCATCACGTAGATTGACTATCCCAGTATTCCATGCGCTAGGGAATACCTACAAGTTCATCGTATAAAAAAACTAGGTCAATCGGGGCACAGAAACCAATCTCACTTCTTTGATCTGCCCAACGCACAGCTGTCCTGATTAGGCAAAATTCTCAGCATTTTGCATGATTTCTGCAGCTTCTTCCATCGATTTCACTCATAGTTTTCTCGGCACTTACCTTCACACATGAGATGCAGTACCATGTTCCCAACTTGGTTTTTTCTTTATCTTCCCTTGCATCACTTTGCAGAGTGACTCTTTTTTCCTTCACCTGTATGGCACCAACATAATCGTTGTAATAAGTAGATAGCAGGCCCTGCTGCGCCAGCAGGCTACTTAGTTTATTAAGTTAAAGTGGAAAGTGTCCGAGAACGCATGCACGAGCATATATACATTCAGTACTCTTACATGTCATAACCACAATATTGTGTCAGGCCAGCTGAGCTTGCGGCGTTCGTGATGCAGTGCCTTGTGCTGCTCATTGCATTTGGCGAGGGGCTGCAGGGGGAGGGTGTCGAGGGTACAATGTTTGGGTGGCAAAGATGTGTAGCTATGTATACTAGCTGGCTACTTATATTGAGAAGACCATAAAAATCTCCTCTGGAAAACCAGAGCTCAAGTGTTCAGTACAGAACACCGATATGTGGGCTCTGCCACAGAGCGGGCCTACTGTTACTTATCATGAATGAAAATTATGACATTTTTTATCATCATTTAATCCGAGTGACTTGCTGTGGTTTGACAACTAACAATCAACTTCGTAGTTTGTGGTTTCGATCATGTGCTGGCCAGCTAAGCTGTGCCGCTGCCTTGCCGATACCTACATGGACATGATGATCACTAAGTGGACGTCCAGATCATCCTGATGCTGCTGGGGCACAGAGGACGCATAGAGGGCGAACACTGATCTAGAGTGGAGACTGCATGGTATGCAGCGCATGCTGCTCAATGGTGGGTGGTAGGGTCACAGGGGAGCTCGCAGCAGGATGGTGGCAATGCAGTGCCAGGTGCTTGAGCCAGGAGATGAAATGTAACAGAATGGCAGAGTGTGGCTGCTACAGCCCCGCATCAGGTAGGGTCATGTGGTGGCCCGAAATGGGTGCTTACACAAGTGTCCCAGACTTTGATGTACGAAGTTGGAAGTTGCGACTTGTGAGTGCGGACTTTGAATTTACCGGAAACTATGGACTTGGGACTATAAATTGGTTGAAATGTTGAGACTTGAGAGCAAGACTGAATAAACGATGAGGAAGGAGGTCATAGAAATGTATGTGTGTAGCTTTGTTTCTCATAATTCAAGTGTTTCAATTGACTTGCCATGGGCCAAATAGGGAGAATCGACCACAGCCAGCAGTCCTGTGATCTTCCGGATTTTTGATCAGTGTGTTGGGTACTGAGAGTAGGGACAATGATCTTTCTGAGGCTCATAATAGTCTCTTGGGATTATATCTCATCTAGTACTCCTGCTTCCCAGCCATTCTGGCCATAACATATATATTTTTGAAGTGCGCCATGGGACATTTGGACGTGGGAAAGCATATGTAAGCTGATTATATAAGGGTGCGGGATTCTCACGCTCTCTGAAGCGAGAGTTAGATAAGCAGCAACGATCAAGTCAGATGGCATGTCAGGTGACAGTATGGTTACAATCATGACTCAGCCAAAATTTTGTGGCAGGACAGACATATATGAATCTGAGACCTGGTACCGTAATTACGGAACCAAGGATTCAAACCATCACCTATGTTTATCGTTACAGCTGTTTCCGAAAAGCTTGACACTCACAATTTTTTTTTGCTCGCAACCAACTTTTGATCGAGTGCTAAGGATTACCTGGTTTGGGATTCCGATCAGTCATGTGCTGCGCTTGCCGTCGGCAATGCTCTCACTGCTATTCGCAGCCTACCTCAAAACTTGTCCTCAAAATATTCTGCTTGCCTGAAAAGTGGTCAGAACACTTACAGAAGATGTTTGGTGCATGAAGCCTGGGCAAGAAAACATCTGGATTGTATAGTTGACTGCAAATTCGCATTTGTGGTCCCGGCTTGGCGTAGCTCGGCTACGCTCGGCTAGCCCAAAGCAGTAATCCTTAGCCCTCCATCAAAAGTTGGTTGAGAGCAAAAAAGGCTCTGGTGTCATGTGTGGAACAACCTCAGGCCCGATTAGGCCTGGAGCTGTCAAGCCAGGCCCGATTAGGCCTGGAGCTGTCAAGCCAGGCCCAATTGGGCCTGAGGCTGTCAAAGGCAGGCCCAATTGGGCCTGGCTTGACAGCGGCATGTGCCTTTGACAGCCTCAGGCCCAATTGGGTGTGGCGCTGTCACCGGAGCATCGGGGACACACCCCGGAGTCCGAATTATGCCGATTGTGATAAACACGTGTACACAATAGTCGTTGATACCATCTCTTCGCTCCTGCGCCCTCCCTAAGATGTCGGCACCTATCGGCAACCTGGGCAGGCCAAAAGGTAGCAAGAATCAGCCTGATCACCGAGCAGGAGGGACCCGGATGGGTGCCGGAAGGCCACCGGGGGCAACTGGTCAAGCCAGTGGCTCTGGGTCAGTGCGCGCAGACTCGGAGCCGGTCCGACAGCTTGGTGCTTCAGAGAGTGAACTAAATTTATATTCTGTTCTCTCAAATATTCATCTTGGCATGCAAAGCACGATCAAGGAGACCAGTCACGGGCAATGGAATTGCAAACTTGGCCCCAATGTTTAGTGAGTCCTTCTTTTGTTCTTTTAGTGTCACCGGAATTGAGAAATATCTTTGCCAGTGCGGAGGTCAACGTAGGTTTATTTAATTCAATCCTTATCCTACTGTCTCATAGATATCAGCCACCAAGTGCATTCTACTGCCGAAAATTCAGCAGGAGATCAATTAAACTCTGAAGGTGAGCATGTCATTTATTCCATCGTTCACAGGCTAATTTCCCATAAAAGCAAATATGCCTTCTGCCGGTATGACTGTTTTCTTTGAGGTTAAGTCTTTTATAACATAGATTATAGTTCCCTTCCCATTTCTTCCCCCAGAGTCTGCACAGGATGATTCAGATGATGATTCAGAGACTGACTCGGACTTTGAGGATCTACTGGATGAGGCTATTCCATCCAAACCTTTGTTGGATGAAGCCAATGTCAATACAGAGGGTGTTATCTCACTTTATCTTACAGGCATCAAGGCAAGGCTAATAGCAGAAATGGCATCTGGAACTTGGCCAAAATGCTATAATGAAGGATCCTTCTGGATTCATCCTCCAGCTCCTATTTTTTCCCTGCAGAAATCTCTTGATCCTACTGGGCTATACTATCCTTCAGTCTTTGTCTGGTTCCCACACTTGATGAAATTTGGAACAGCTCTCACTTGTCCAAATAAGGATTGTCCGCATTTCAAAAGTCTGCTTCGGAAACTGAAGATCAAGGGTTACAATGACAAACCTCTTGCCCGTCGAGTGGTTGCTCTTGACCATGTCTATTATGTCATGACCAACCGAGTACATTGCAGATTAGATAACCATGGTGGTTGTGGACGGTCGTGGAACCTGTATGATCCTTTGATCTTGGACCAGCTAGACCGCGGACTGGCTGAATGTTTCCCAGCCTTCCTTACTGCTAGAAGTGGGATTGACAAGACTTTGATGACACTTATCCGCGCTGGAATTGCACATCGCATGAGTGCGAGTGCATGGTCTAAAATTCTGCGAGAACTGCATGTCCGAGAGCATGATCTTCGGGAGCTCAATATCTGCATGCTATCCACAGAAAGAAAAAAATAGATGCTACGTTGGGCATTGCAGAGCAAAGCTTTGAACCTTTCTCTGTGTTCGATGATAAATCCAAATATGCTGGATTTTATCCCTCACGCTGGTATATCAACAATGTCTACATGGATTATATGCAGCATATTCGACCTATTCTTGATCAGTGTATGGCTGCTCTGACTGCATTTATGATCAAATGGGATCATTCCTTCAAGGTGTCCAAATACTTGATGAAGCTTAATGGTGTAATGACCTTTGTTGCACTATTCACTATTGTGAATGAATTCGAACAAGTTCGATTCCAAGCCTTTGTCCCAACAAAGAGTCTTGCTCATCTCCATGCAGCGCTAGAGGGAATTGTCAAATCATTGACTGCACGCGGGCTTCCGCAACCAGTGCTTGGATTCACTGACAATGTTGCGAGTGATGCAGCAACTTTTATGCAGTACATTCCATCACTAGCTGCAGGTATCACACCTGTTGAGACCACTGAATTTCCTGGCTTGCCCAAGCTTGTCCTTTCCACTGAGATTCGCAGCCATCTATGTCTGAATGCATCCGAAATTGATGTTGCATGCACTGGTATCCTTAGTCTCATCAGAGAAGAGGACGATGATGATCTGGTTATTGATGTGGGCTTTGACATGGAATGGGAGTTCACTACTGGCATCGGTGCCTCAGGACCTCAAAAGACTGCACTTATCCAGATTGCAATTGCTGATGAGGTCTACCTTCTCTATGTTTACACTCTCAAAAAACTTCCTGGATCACTTCTTACTCTCCTCGCATCCAAGCAGTTTCTCAAAGTTGGCCGTCATATAGCTGCTGATTTTCAGAAGCTGGCTCGAGACTTTCCAGATTTCAAATTGCCGCTCAAACGAAAGAAGAATTTTGCCGGAACTCTTGATATTGGGCAGCTTGCAGCTCAAAAGAAAACTGTTCCTACAGCAACGGCATCACTAGCATCTATTGTGGCTGCAGTCTTAGGGTTTTCTCTTTCAAAGGATCTCCGTGTTTCATCTTGGAGCACTCCAAAATACTCAGATGAACAGCGTGGTTATGCCGCTCTCGATGCACATGTGCAGCTTGTCCTGTTGAAAGAACTCCGAAAAATGCATACAGATGGACAGCCTCTTTCATCTGTAACCCCATTGGTCAACCTGTCAGTCTATATGTGCGAAACCATGAAATCGCACATGGAACAATCATTGAACAGCCAGCATTCTTCCAGACTTCTGACGGATCTAAGATTTGGGTCTCAACTACCAAGACTCGAGCTCTAATTCGGGTTGACAAAGTTTTGGCTCCGGATTGTGTGATCCCATATCATAAAACTAAGCTCTCCGAAGTCCAAAATGAGCGGGAGACTTTTGAAGCAGTTGTTAGTATATCATCTTTGCGAACTCGGAATAATACATCAACAACTCCATGCATTACAGAACCGGAGCGTAATCCTGGACTCCAGAGTTTTTCCCACCCCTGAGAGTTCTTTCACAGAGCCTATCTTGTGTCCTATGCCTGCTCCATCAAGTACAGAGATTCCTCAATCTAAACAAAACTCTGAATCTGACTCTGAGGAGTCGGAAGCTGATGTTGATGAAGATGCAGACTTCTGCCAGGAGTGGATCAATAATTTGGAAGATGCTACAGAACGGCAATATTATCAGGAAATGGTTGGAACTGTTCCCTCGCGAATTCTAGCAGACATTTTTCATGAGATCGACAAGTGTGTAGGACAATTTCCAGGAAACACACTCTGCGCAAACATTTTGCTAGGGCCTTCAGTGATACAATGCTGGTCCCAGATGCTGGGGATAAAGCCAAAGTGGAAGCTGTACTTGCAACCAAAAACATTACTTGGGACCAAGCAAGGTCTAAATCACCTGGCTGGGTTTGGCGGCGAGTGCGCCGTTATATTCCCCAAAAAGATGTTCTGCACAAGATGCTCACTGAGCTTTTTGATGCATGGGCAGATGTAAAGTGTAGTGTCACCAAGCTTCCACTCTTCAGTGATGAGACACGTCAAAAATCCCAAGGGGTTCTGAGTGACGTACTGAAAGGATGGGTCTCCGATCCTGTTGGCATTCCGCTTTATACAGTTGAAGGCACTGATAAAAACAACTTGGATTTGTTCCACTGCATCAGAGGCACAAATTCTGTAGAAGGCGCTGTTCACAATCCATTGCGTCGGAACTTTGCATCTCTCAATGCATCACCAGAACTGGCAGATAGTCTCGCAGCTGATTGGCGACATCGACATAATGTTGACTGTGGATCCTTACACAAACATAATGTCAAATACAATGGTCACTATGATCCCTGGATAGATGACGACATATTCCGCCTCCGAGCAGATGTTGAATGGAGGACAGCTCCAACAACTTCCTCTCAACGGGTGATTCAGGACACATCACCACTTAGTTTTCCTACTACACATGAACAATTTGGAATAACCGGAATTCCTCTCAATATTCGGGCCAAAAATGATTTCCTTGGTGCAGCCATTGATGAAGCCACTCTGAATATATCTACCATCTATCCTTCTCACCTTCATCTGTCTGCTCTGAGGGCTAAGCGTGATAATATCTATGCATATCTTGCGCAAGCACAGCAGACAAAGTTTGCTGTGACTCCAGTTCATACACAGGAGGAATTTGATCTCTTCAACATGGCTGTGTCAACTGGGGAGAATTTTTCTCTGTTGAAGGCAAACCAAATTTTGATCACTTTGCAACTTGGTGGTCCTCACATGCTAACGGAAAGACAATTTTCTACAAGCTAAAAGAGCATCTGGAATCACACCAGAAGATCTGGCAAGGGCTCCGAAAGGCCCAGCAATCACTTGTTGCCACTAGGGAACAGCGCAAACCCAACCGAGATCGTGTTCGATCAGCCACTCATGTTCCCGTGTCCTGCCTGCAGCTTCTAGAAAAAACCCAGGTGTTCTCCCCTCCATTCCTAGTCCACCTGCAACAGTGGATGCAGACCTCCCAGATTTCTTTGATCCTCCACAAGGCTTCATCTCAGATCAGACTGAAGATAATTCTGGCTTTACTCAAGAGTTAGCAGCCTATGATTATCTTGATATTATGCCAGCTGCATCAACTAGCCAGCAGATTCAGTCTGTGGGCTCTATGCATGCCCCAGAATTGCCTCCCATGCAGTGGAACTTTCCACCACAGTGGAATCCACCACCACAGTGGGATGCCCCAGTGCAGGCACCCCTTCAGACTAATGCAGTAGCTGGGCCAAGCTTTATAACCTATCAGATTCCCCAAGCAAGGCCAAAAAGGAAAAGAAAGTGTGGTGTCTGTATAGCAGCAGGAAGATCTGGTTTTGATTGCCCTGGAGAGTCCAACCGCAAAAGATGCAAGTTTATCACTGTAAGTTCATTATTTCCGATTTCTTGGTCCTCTAAACTGACCTGCAGGCAGTGAACCATACAAATTAAGTAACAGCACAAGATTCTGATTTTATCCTTACCTACATATATGTACATGCCTGGCCCTTGTTATGATGTTTTTATACTCCCATTTGAGTACTTTTAAAGCTCCAGATTGAGTGTGAGCTTGGAATGTCCTTAGGAAGAGAAGCTCAGCTGGATATGCCATAATTTCTTAATTGGGTCGCGGGCGTTGAGTGAAGCCTCGGGAAACAACAAGGACAAAGCCAGAGTCCGGCGGAAGGAAAAAGAAAGGCAGCGCCGGGAATCGAACCTGTGACCAAAACGATACACCTTCACGTGACTCGACGGAGCAGTAGCACATACCAGTAGACAATGTAGCCTTTCCAAGAAAGGGGAGCGGCTACACTATGGCAAGTGCCGGGACTTTTTGAATAATTTTTGATTAAAATTTTTTTGTTCCACATATGACACCAGAGCCGCAAAAAAAAATCGCGAGTGTCAGGCTTTTCGGAAACAGCTGTAATGTTTATCCCGAGACCCGTCGACCGCTGGAAGCTGTTCTCGCCTCTTCTTCTGACATGTCTACGGCATGGAATAGTTATCTTTCAAATAATCTTTGTCTCGAACCGCACCGCGATCTACTTGCACATCCGTCTTTCGCTTTTATGTTCTACTGTTACAAAAGTTCTCGAACTCCTACTCTCCTTCCGCCATCGCCTCTTGGCGCGCGCTATGCAAACGTCAACAGATTGTCCTCCCCCACCCACACCCTTGCCCAATACGAGCCCAGCGGCGGCAATAATATTCACATGCGTCATTCTGCTTGTCGGCCTTTGATCGATGGCCGCGGTTTTCCTACTGGGCGTTTGGAAAATTCGTACTACAAGACTGATATCTCGGGGAGGGCGTCCGTTTGCAATGCCACCGCGCTGATCGAAATTTTTCGTTTGGTCATCTCAGGATCCAGTCAGGCCATCAAGCTCGCATGGTTGCAAGTTGGTTGCAAGGCAATGCAAGCTCCGTCGACTGGATCTTTTCTATTACGTGGTTCCGGCTTTCTGACATTTTTTGCTTCTCGGCGTTATGTACCGTGCAACTGGTCGAGGCAGGCACCGTCGTGACATCGCGCTCACAAATCGCGAGGTGCAATGTTCTTTCGAGATTTCTATTGAGGATCTTGAGGGTACCCTCATCTCTGCAGCTCCCCTGATGATCGACTGGTAGTCAGTCCCACGTTGACTTCGGGCGACTCTCCCGTCGCGTCCGTCACCCGAGACACCCATTACAGAATAACTGCCCATACAGAAAGAGGGTAAGGCGACAAGAATCGACGGTCAAGGAAAGGGAGAGACTCAAGTGCGGGAGGGATATGCTCGATCAAACCTCTCTTTTTTCAAGTTTTTTGAACACGGTCGTTCCCACATCGAGCTCTAGAAGTTCACCCCACCACTAACCGAGGATTCGCCCACGATAACCAATGGGGGGGTTAACGGCCCTGGCGAATCTCATTGAGTTGGTTCAATGAAGATACCCGAAGCCACTGACATTTTAGCGAGTGATTGCTGATTCTGTAGATGGTTGCAGAATGCGACCGGCATTACCGATTATGGGTCGTTGTGGACGATAAATAAAGAGTATTGTTTGAGGGTCGATGAGTTAAGTGCTTGCATACCCCAGGGCAGTGTATCTGTGGACATTCATCACAAGGCGTTGCAGATATCATCCAGAAAAGAATAGTCATCAGGTTGGACGCCAAACGTGTAATTAACCAATCGCATTATTGTTTTGGGAAATGCCCCGTCTGCAGGAGTGAGGAGCTTGGGTTGGTCAAGGTGGAAAGGGTGCCAAAGGGTGCCTGTGTGCATATAGACGCGCGGGGTAACCCAAGAGACTCTGATATGTAACTCTCCTATCTCCATATGGCACACATCATCTTATTTATACCGTGACATAAGTACGTTGAACCAACTTGCAACTGGTCTCTCCAAGATCTGAAGCAGAAGACTTGACGTGTTGACGCCGCTCCCACTGACGGTTGCATGACTTGCGATGCTCGACAGCAACCCTGGCCCCGCGCTTATGTGCAAACCGGCTCTACCAATGAGCTCTCAGGCTTTTCATCGATCGAACTCACTCCAAGTCTTCCTTGATGTGTGGGTGCGATCAGGTTCCAGCGCCTACATTTTTCTCAATCTTCGGTATCGTATCCTCTAAATCAACTAGATGGGTTTGGAGGCGTCCGCAACCTCCTCAATGATTCAATTCCCACAGGACGGTGTACGCCTCTTGGTTCGAAAAGCAGACAATCCCGAAGAAAGCGAGCCTGCTACGCTGCAGGAGCTCGTGGAATCTCGATGTGCAAGCCTTTTTACTCCATTCCGACCCACTTGGTGGCTTTTCAAGTCGGTTTCCCTTTACGTTCTGAAACGTTCTGCATGAATAATCAAACTTACATACATGAGGACAGTGGACACTGCAGACATGGTGTTGTGTACTTAGCGATTTTTCCAAGATCGACCAAGTGTGGTATTATAGGTGAGCACTGCACGATTTGCAGACACGAGATTTACATAGACAGTGTAGACAGCATCTTTCACTACTTGACGGTGGTACCCTGTATCTGGTAGCCTCTTCCGCTTGCATCTCTTGCTGATTCTTCTCAAGGGGTCTCGATTTTGTGCCACATAACTCGTATGCAACAGACGACGCCACCCCAATTATCGTTGTACAGCACGGTCTTACTGGAGGTACGTACCAAGCACCCGTTTCCACTATGTCCATCTGATAGTTTAGGATCTCATGAACCTTACGTCCGAGCAATACTAGCTCCAGCATGTGCGCCTGTCAAAAAGGGTGGACTCGGGTACCGTGCGGTCGTAGTCAATTTTCGAGGCTGTAAGTATGTTTATAACCCGTTCTGTCCAGCTAAACGCCTTCCAGGCTCAGGTGTTCCGATAACGAGTCCCAAATTCTACACGGCTGGACACACCGATGATCTTCGTCAGGCACTCATGTACCTCTCTCACAAGTATCCTCGCGCACCTCTGTTGGGACTCGGATTTTCCATAGGAGCAAATATCATAGCCAGATATCTGGCTGGAGAGGGCAGCAACAGTTTACTGTCATCAGGTTGTGTCCTTGGTTGTGTGCGTTCCTCCTGTCCACTGCTGCTTACATGCAACTTATCGTTCCGTCTATAGCCATGGGACTTGGCTCTATCCACAGTTAGGCAAATCATACCTATCATGTTACCTGGACGCCCCTTAAGAATGACATAGAATGTGGAAAAGTTTCTTTGGAAGACATGTATATTTGCGAGGCATGGGTAGTAATGTTCTTGCACTCATACGACACCACTACAAGCCGCTCGCTTTAGACAACCCGGATCATCCTGTCGCGGCTGCCATTCATCGTTTTCTGGCTGTGAAAAACCCGACCATTGCGGACTTCGACGATACCTTCACCCGATTCGTAGGTGGTGAAGCACCACCTTTTCCTTTCCCTTCGGTCCTTTCCTATTACTCCTGGGCGTCGAGTGGCCATATCGCACAGGATATCCAAGTTCCATTTCTCAGCATTAATGCCTCTGACGACCCGGTCATCCGTTACGCTCCTTTCCACGATGGAGACAACAAATACACTGTTACTGCAGTAACCCGCAAGGGGGGTCACCTCGGATGGTTTCACAAAAATCGACAACGGTGGACAACGAAGCCTGTGTTGGAATGGTTGCAGCTAGTTGGACGAGATCTTCAGCACTCCCAACCAGCATGGTCACTTTATACGGACAGTGAGGGATTTGTGAGAGTGAGTGGGAACGACAAACATGGGTGCAAAGAGGTCGGAGCAGGAGGCGTAATCAATGGTAATAGACCGGAACGTGATCTGTTCCAGGGCCTCTAAAGGGAAGCTTGAGATTGAATCTCAAAGCGCGGTCAGTACTCGAGTTGTGGTGTTAAATTATGTTTTGCTCAATGATCAACACATCCGGTTTCATGGGGACCGTGTGTATGCTATGCTCAAAGATCTCGTCACCTTCTGATTATGCCTGAGGAGTTGCACTGTCATGGCAAGACTGTTCGGGTCAACTTCAATTCTGATGCTTCCAGGCGCCCCTGGTAGCTCTCCTTATATCTGTGCATGCTATCTCCTCCTCCCCTTCGATAGGCTCTTGCTCACGAACTGGATGCTGGGACTGGTTTTCCCTCATTTCCCACCCACCATCGTCTTATTTCCACTGCGAGGTATCTGGCAAGCTCATCCATACACGCACCGTTTAATGAACACTCTGAAAGATATGGTGTCTCACGCTCCAACCGCTGTATTCAACTTTCTGGCCGCAGGCGGACTGATATTGCTTTCGGCAACATTGCTGCCGACGGCGCTATGCCGCAATATCCATCGAAGCAAGACTTGGTTCAGCATGATCATCTCGTGGATGGTCTATGCATTTCCTACCTCCTTATCATCGGTCATCAATTGGGTCCTGAACCACCCAGGGGGCTTTGTGGCCTTCAGATGCTATTTATTTATGCATCTCGTACGTCGCGGTTGCTTATTCGATCTACGACACAACTCATCCCTGTTCAGCGCCCTTGTGAGACCGCGCGTGCAATTTTTACGAATGTCATTCAATGCCTATTCCCCAGGGCTGCAATCAGCGGGCTTTGCTTCATCATCGACGTAAGCCCCTATCTCCCCAGCTTATCGACAGTTGACAAGTCAATCTGGCCAGGTACATCTCAGGATACGCAGTGCACTTTTTACCAACAGCGTTGACCACAAGTTCACTACATACGTGTGTCAATTTCTCGCGTCTCGCGCTTGGAGCGCTAAAGGAAACTCAGCTCATTATTGTTCCCTGGGTATTATTTGGCGCGATATTGGCGGAGGCATTGATTGTGTGTTGATATCTGAGCAAGCCTACACAGTCGTACCGATTTGACCCATGCTATGACCAGGTTGTTCAAAATTTTGCGGACATTCAACGCGACCCGAATCATATGTACTGCCATAGTTTGGACGATATCCAGTGCGTGTATCCATTCGACGTGTTGGACTACGCCCAACGTTGACAGGACCCGGATATCTGCGATTATTTGCGTCATTGGGTTGGGAACAGCGCTCTGTATGGAAGGTAAGAAATCCAAAACCCTTGAGGCTGGCCCACTTCAAGTGTAAACAAGGCTGGACGTCTGTAATTTTGTACCGGAATTGGGGCCTATTTCGCCATCTCAGTCTCAAGAGGAGCGACCTGCGCCTTTCGTCCCTCGTCCGTATCTTGGTGTTTACCATGATGGCCTCAACTGGATTGGGGTAAATTCCTCTCTATCTGCCGGATAGACACTGCCATATTGATCCACCTGCAGTCTCGGTGCTTTTGTAGTTTCCCCGTCAGATGGAACGAATAGTTACGCAATCTGGAGTGCCCTGTTACCCATACGTAAGTTGTGTTTCATTATCGTTTGTCCCACAAGGGACTTACTCTCAAACTCAAGTGCCATTCTTGTGTGGGATTGCTTTCGGAACCCAGAAAGTGAGTTCAGAACTTTTGAACGTCACTGTCGGTCTCGGAAGTCTGACCTCAGTACAAGGACATCATGCATGGCTGGATGTTTTGGAAACTCAGTTATCCTCCTAACCGTGTGAACGGTGCGAATTTAACACTGGCTTCGGGTCGCGAGGTCGATGAGGTTTGAAACTCGAACAAATATTCATAGTATTTACATAGTACAATTGGCCAGGCTTGGGCCAGTGAACCACCTGAAAAGCAATCTTCATCATTGAGATACGTGATGAACTTTACACCTTCAATCGTCGAAGCCTTGGTCGAAGCAGGTTGGAGGAAGAGGAGGTTTGACCATATCGTGAGCCTTGAGTTCGTCGCTTGGAAATAAGGAGGCTCAGGACGTCCGAGGAGGATGCTTTCGTAGGGCGCGGGGTCGGAGAAACGTACATAGTAAGTAGGGCCTGCCGGCCAAGCTTGAGATGCCGTCACTTCCCTTTCTCGGTTTACTTGTTTTCTTCTTCACACAAGTAGCCTTTACATATCCGATATACATGCATTGCTCAGGATCCTGGAAGAGCTGCCTGCTTCAACTTCAATCCTTTCAACACGTCTACCGCAGCTGCAATCTCCGCATCTAATGCACTTGTCTTTGGCACCTGCCCCTTGAGAGAACGCACCCGTGATCCTTGTTCCTGTATCTTTACTTCTAAGGCAAGATATTCTGGACTTTTAGGGCCGCTGTCCGCTTTCGCCGCCAATGCCGCCTTTTTAGCGGCGGCAGCTTGTCGTTTCGATAACGGAGGCGCCTGTGATGGATCTGCAGTCGGCTCTGCTGGAGGATCCATGCCTCCAAACTTGGACCTAAATGTTTCTGCCATGCTCTCCTCAATTTTCTTGAATAGATGGTCCGGTTTGCCGATCGTGTGGCCGACGAGGATATCGTTGGAAAGGACGTCTGGAACAGCTCGGGCAGGTGCATTTAGCTGAGCGAGGATCGCTTCAGACGTCGCGGGCATGAATGGGTATATCAACGCCGAGAGGACATAAATGAGGTTGACTGCTCGCGACAAGACCTGGGCACATCGGGTTGGATTCTCAGCCATCAATGCCTTGTTGAGACCAGATGCTTGGAGATACGTGTTCCCGTGACTGGAAATGAGCATGACGGTCTGGAGACCAAGTCGGAGCTTTACTGCATCCATGCATCAATGTAGGTCTTGAGTAATTCGTTGACGTCCTCCACAAACTTGGCATCGACGCTATCGTCGACGGATAATGGACCAGGAGCGTCGTCGCTATCTGGGATTACGCTATTATATTGCGACACTACGAACTTGAGTGTGCGATTGACAAAGTTTCCGAAGCTGATGTAACGTGTGAGCGTGAGCAAGTAACGGACGTTGCAAGGAAATCGATTTACTTGTTTAATAAGATGTTGTTATTTGCCGCGATCTATCGAATAGCCGTTATATTTGATTCCTCCCTGAACAAGCCAACTTACGCATTCGGCCCATGAGAAGGTGGAATCCGCGTTTTCTGGGCGCGATGAAAGCAGATAGTAGCGCCAAACAGATGCTGGGATTCCGGTCTCCTTGGCAGCAGGCCCAAAGACGCCACGACCACGGCTTTTGGAGAACTTTCCACCTTCGTAATTTAGGTATTCTGATGAGAAGTATAAGAATCTGGTGAGAAAAAGGTGACGCCAGATTACCAGTCGATGATATATGATGAAGCATGGTCCAGTCGCGACCATCCCCCAGTTGCACCGAAGGCCAATACACCGTATGGAAGTAGACGTTATCTTTACCCATAAACTGATAGAGTCTTACATCTTGAGGATTAAACCACCACTTCTTCCATTCTGGGGTGTAGTTGGCGGTGATACTAGGATAACCGATGGGTGCGTCGAACTGTGCGATCAAGGCATTAGCAAAGTCTGCACCTCAACAGCGATATACACTGACCCAAACGTCTGAAAAGCAGTCCCACGTCAGCCAGTTCCTAGGCACCACGTCAAACCACGTACACAGTACTTTGCCTTGCATCCCAAGTTCATCATTCCCTTCAATGGGAACGGGAACTCCCCATTTTAAGTCACGGGTGAGAGGTGTGGGATGCAAGCCGCTTGTGAGCCGCGCGTCTATGATCTCGCCATCGCCGTTGATGACAGAGTTTGAAGACCATTTGCCGGCCTTCCACGACCGTTTTATCCATTCTACTGTTCGTGGCTGAACCTCGTTCATCTTGAAGTACATATGGGCCGATGTTCGAGTGGTAACGACATGTGTTTTATCGACTAGACAGCGCGGCTTGATCAACTCGATCGCGTCTAAGGTCCGTGTGCAGTTGTCGCATTGATCACCGCGAGCATCCTGCAGCCCAGTCAGTACGAAGCACTGAACGAGGGTATGATCGGCACCTCGTAGCCACAATGTGGGCAAATACCCTCCACGAACCGATCAGCTAAGAACCTGAATTGCTGTATTCAGATCCAGGTAAAGACAATCCCGAGTTTCGCACTTTGGACAGCCCTCACAATAGGTCTGCTCCTTGCTCTGTTCTCCAGCAACTTGTGTTTCCCTAGGTTAGAGAATATTTCTTGAGATATGCTGCGCAGCGTAAATTCATCTCAGCCACGATCCGCGTTGTTATACGCACTCTGTGTGTAGGGGTGCAGAAGTACGGCCAAAGTGATCGAATCTGGAATTTGGGAGAGCTCTAAGCGGTTGGAAGAAATTGACAGACATCTTTCTTACCCGATGTCGAACCATTCGTAGGTCGCTTATGCACAAGGTGGTACTTGTCACAGAGCTCGCGTGGTGTTATATTCTCCTTGAGCGCCTGAGTCTCCGTGGCCGTGCCGTATTCATCTGTCCCACAGATATACAACGTCGTCCTGTTTCGTGTCCCTGGGCACGGTAAGATTTAAAATGGTTTTGGCGACAAGCACATACGACTATAACTGAGAAGCGACACTACTAATAAGTTCCTCGTGAATCTGGCGCATCCGGGTGACGCACCGACTGAAAACGTCTGCACTCAGAGTGCTACCGATGATGTTGCCTTTGCACAGCTGAGTAAAAGCCGAACCTCTGTTGACGAGTTGACCATACCAAGATGAGGAACATTGTTGCAATACGGCAACGCGGAGGTAATCAAAACATTCGGTTCTCCACTCTTCGGCAGTCTACACGACAATTTTAGGTGAGCTCAATCTCACATGAATGAGCCTACATTGCTGGATGCCCTGGCGGCGGTATGACTCGCAAAACACCCTCGGCCGATCGGATCCTCTGTGGCATGGTGGATATTTTACGGGCTACGTAGGCTCCGTGCTTATAGTACAAGGGGGAAACGAGAAGAAGGTGAAGGTGAGACAGCCTGCCAGATATCGATCTATATCGATTCTAGGTATTCTTTTCCGAGGAGAGACGTGCTTGAACAACAAAACCAAACGCGACTGATTACTAACCGGTACTAACCATTAGTCAGATTATGTCTCCACCCATGCGCTGCCGTGCAGGCCTATCTGTCTACTCGACATAACTTCGTGTCCGCCATGGCGTTTACGGTCGGCACACTGTCTCCGGGTCTTCGGTTTCTCTCACCCTTCACTAGCTCATCTCAGCGCCGGAGAGACGTGCCTGGAGAGCCCTCTATTCTGTCGAACTACCATACCGATACGGTGCAGCCTCATGCATACCCGACAAATACACAGCTAATGCATGCACCGCAAGCCCAGTGAATTTACCCCCTCAGCCGTAGTAATCGGGCTACTGATAGGATGTCTCCTCTGCTTCGCCAACCTGTCGTTGGCCTCCAGACTGGATGGATTTCAATGTGGTTACATTACTAATACTATGGCCTCACAGACAAAGCTGATTAACTCCATAGGATGTCATTGCAGTCGGCGCTAATTGGTTTCTTAATCTCTCGACTACTGCCGGTACCACTCAGTGCGCAGAGATTATTGTGGTTCAGACCACCGCCGTAGCCACCGGAGTGCGTGGCTCGTTTGCCCGGATATCATTCGAATCTCTAAATCGACAAAACCAGACTATGCCTCTTGCCGCCGGCTTCGTCGGAATCATTCCTGCACTAAAGTTGTTGGATGAGGCTCGCGACGGATCTCCTCCCATAAATCTCACTTGGATAGCCGCCATCGGATGGTCTTGTTCCATCGCCTTTTTCGGGTAAACCTCCATGTCTCGTCAGGCCAACTATCTTGCTGATCACAAGCAGTGTATTTCTCTCCCCTCCGATACGGAAGCAAGTAGTGAGCTGCATGAATGGCCTGTAAATGTTCACAGCTTACGTATCCCCAGATCATAAATGAGCAACTCGCCTTTCCTTCAGGTGCCTTCAATCAATTCACGCGCTTCTATCACCTAACCAACTCACCACGGTCCACGGTTACTTTCAGGAATGGCGACTGCCCAACTGATTGCCGTTTTACACCAAATGCCCCCTCCAGACACCACTATACGTCAGCGTGTTGGCTACATCGCGGTTGACGTGGAAGATACGGATGCCGATAGGAGCGAGGACCTGATTAACGCCGACGAGCCCAGCGCGCCGGAGACCGTTCAGTCCGAGGGGTGGCACGCATTAACATCGAGTTTCGTTGCGTCTGGTGTCCTACACTTGCAGCGTACTTTTTTCCTGCGATATTTTCAATCCCATTGTTCGGCACATATCTAGCCCAACAGTGGCTGTGGACATTCACGCCCAGTCTTGCATATGTGGGACAAGGTTCGTGGTTTTATCCCTGGCTTCTCTATCACCGATCCCCGTGACATATAGGGATTATTATGGGTCTGCTTTCTTCTTTGTTCCGTTCATTCGTGGCTCATGATCGTGTAGGCTTTCCCACAACATTGAGCATGAGCCTCGGCATGTTAATAGGATGGGGTGTTCTTTCGCCTCTTGCGAAGCTGTCGGGATGGGCTCCTGGACCTGTTGGCGACATGACAGACGGAGCACGCGGGTAAATCATCTCTCTTGCTCTTTTTCTTCGCTCGTTTCATCTTGCTTCGCAGCTGGATACTCTGGACGTCCTTGGCTATCATGTGTGCGGACAGTCTTATTTCTCTCCTTCCCGTCATCGCGGAATACATCATTGATGTGCTTCCACGCCATGGATCCCCTGCGCCTGTAAAACAGGACCATGATATTGAGACAGATGACCGGCTTGTTCCAAATACTTGGGTTATCGGCGGATTGCTTGTTAGTGTTGCTGTGGGTACGTTTCTTGGTTTGGATGGTATTCGGAAACGACGGAATCAAACCATGGGCCACTCTGCTCGGCTTTGTTCTGGGTGGCCTGCTGAGTGTCCTTGGGTGCGTTACCAATGCGTGTTATACCATCCCTAACACTTCAAATCGTGACAGGGTACGGGCGTTGGGAGAAACGGATATCAATCCCGTTTCGGGCCTCGGGAAAATCTCTCAGCTGTTTTTTGCTTGGGTACAACCCGGAAAACATCGTAGCGGAATATTATCGCTGGCGGTGTGGCAGAGGCGGGTGCCCAACAGTAAGTATCCTGCTGTTGGGGTATTTTTAGCTCATGAGTTATGGTAAAGAGCGGGCGATCTTATGCAAGACTTGAAGACGGGACATTTGTGCGGAGCGTCGCCTCGCGCACAATTCTTTTGGTCAACTAGTGGGATCTGCAGTGTCCATTCTTGTGACTACCACCGCCTACACCTTGTACAATCGCGCATATGTCATACCAGGACCTTCCTTCCCCGCGCCCACGGCGTATGTGTGGCTCAGTCTTGCGCGACTGCTCCGTAGGCCACTCATCGTTTGAGATTGAAAATATGGCTCAATAGTTGACATTTAGGTGACGGCGAACTCCCAGAACAAACTTCAATATTCATGATTGGGTTCGCAGCTTTGTTCGCTCTCATATCAGCCCTTAAAACATTTACGGCGCGACGTCAACTCTGGTTTACTCAATGGATTCCATCTGGAGTTGCCTTCGCAATAGGGTTTTTAAATACACCATCCTTCACGATCGCCCGCCTCATCGGTGGAATAGTCGAACATTTGTACCGCACTCGATACGCGAGAGGCAAGAGTGACATCCGCTTGATCGTGATTGCGAGTGGCTTCGTCCTGGGTGAGGGTGTTGTCAGCGTCGTTGCACTGGTATTGAGGACGTTCGGGGTGGGTTCTGTGAGTTGCTGGGGATGTATTCCGGGGCTTTGCGGAGGATGCTCTGCGTAGTAGTGGTCTAGACTAGCCTCAATGTAGAGTAGTGCTTCAATCTGAACAACGATGTGACCACGACTGGACACGTAGGAACACGTCAACTGAAAGTCTGAGTCATGCTCCTGTTATAGGTCGACGCTGAGCAGTTACGGTATTCGGCGCCAGCATCATGTCCCGGTCGAGCTAGTCAGAATTCCTGCTTTGACGTTCTACAAAGATTCTCTCACAGAATCCAGGCGTACCAAAGCTATCCCACAGCTTATTTGCGTCGGCAAACCTTGCAAGTTATATACGCCTGAGGTGCAGACCAAGCACAACAAGTTCGATCCTGTGATTTACTATGGCTTCAGGTGGTTCGGTGCCATTCTCTAGGAGGGTCAGGGACCGAGATCGATTGGAAGGTATGTAGCTCGTGGCGGCTGACTCGTTCCAAATTCCAATGACATTGCCGGTAGTGCGAGGCGGACCTGCCTGATTCCTTGCGTTTTGGCAGAGTAGAGGTCTCTTGCGAAGGTACAAACGCGCGCATCTGAACTCACAGTGCGACTATTATCTTACGGTTTGACCAGGATGGTCCCGCCCTGGTGATCCATATGTGTTGAAAGGTTTGGGATGTCACCTTCGAAACTCTGGATCTCATGTTGCTTGACTTTCAGGTTCATGCTCTCTGGAATACAGACTTGTGCAAGTGCCAGGTAGCCTGCGCAACATCGATGACCCATCTACACGCAAATGTGAGATTAACAATGCCCGTGTAGCAGACCGCTTGACATTTTCTTAGCATTCGACGTGGCTTCCACTATCTTCACCGTTATCTGGCTGGCGTTTCTCGCGATATCTTATACTCTTTCTTCCAATCTTGTATGCGCGGTTCTGCGAACCGCGCACCCAATAACCCTGGGCGGCCCGGCGGAAACCCACGTTCTGGATTTTCCCAGGTGGTCTGAATGATGACCCCTCCGCACCTCCGCCGTACTCCAAGACTGCACCTCCGACAAATGAAGGATGGAGACCTGGCTTCTGGACTGGCGCTGTTCTAGGCGGTCTTGGGAACCACTTTTGAACAATCGGCGACAAACTGGATATAACCCGCGAGCATATGATTGGGAGCGCTCCCAATCATATCGACCTCCTAGTATGTTCGGACAATGGAGAAACACGGCGCAGTCAGAGGATCGGGGCGAAGGCTCCTCGAATCTCGGGCCTATGAGACAAAGCACTGGCATCGGTGGTTCAAATGTACGATAAAAGGGTGCGTCCCTCAGGTTCCGTGCTTGAGAATACTTTATATATCTACTCCAAGTAGTTGCAGATGTAGGGCGGTTTTTTTTGTTGTATCTAAATTGTTCCGGCAAATGGCCGTCTATCGGTATTTCTAGGGTCTACAATTGGCCGCCAAGGGTACTAATAATAATCAAACTCGACAACATGAGAAGTGTGTTTAGTCCCGTGCTTCAAGGATAATCGTCGGTCTTGATGGAGGGGAGTCAACCGCCTGCTCACGGTGATTCAGTCGACGTGTGATCAGTGGACAACACCTCGGGACATTACATAGACCTCAAAACTCCCGGCTGCTGTCCGAGGAAGTATTTCGGGTAATCCTGCACTGACTATTTAACCAAAAGACAGAACAGTGTAATATGGCGTCTCCCCCGGTTACAAAATGAAGACTTTGTTGGCTTTGACGACTTTGGCTATGCTGTTCTCCCGCTGTGTCAGTCGCAGTTTGGGGGCAATGTGGTGTAGGATCACTCTTAAATTTATGGCCAGACTGAACCAATTTCTTCAAGGGACTTACTTACACGGGATCCACTGTTTGCGATGCTGGATCCGTCTGCGTTGTATCCAATGCGTGTCAGTAGGATATATGATGGGTCAATGGTATTCTTGACGCCCGAATATTACAGACTACTCCCAGTGCCTGCCCGGAACGGCGACGACTACCGTTGCAACGACTACCACAGCTACCACGACATCCTCTGCGCCTGCGCGAGTGGCTGCTCCAACCGGACAAAATTCAAGGCAAGTATGGACCATATTGTATGCCTATGAAATATTGACTCTCATTCTATCGCCAGTACTTCGGTGTAAATCAGTCAGGTAGAGATACAATATCTTTGATCATATTACTAAGTTAATCCTCATGAAGGTGCGAATTTGGGAATGCAAATATACCGGGCACCTGGGGGAAAGATTTCACCTTCCCCGCTCCGAGGTTTGTTTCGCTTTTAGATCATAACTATTCAAAATTTTAACGTGGCCATGACTTAGCTCCATCGACGTAAGAAGCAAACTACCGGTGCCTATGAGAATGACTCATCTTGTATGCAGTACTTTGTCTCGAAAGGGTTCAACTTCTTCCGGTGAGCTTTTAGCTACGAAATCTGCGTATGACTGACGCTTAAAAGGGTTCCATTCCTAATGGAGCGCATGGTTCCGCCTGCTACTGGCATCACGGGGCCGTTCAACAGTGCATATCTTGCGAACTACACCGCTGTAAGCACTGCTCCTATCTTTTTCGAGAATTTCCTGACGGGAACTTGATAGGCGATAAACTACATCACCGGAAAGGGTGCCTACGCCGCCGTAGATCGTATGTTCCTCCTATTTTTTCTTGGTTTATCTTACAAATGTACAACAGCCCACAATTATATGATCTACAACAATGCTGCAATCTCAAGCACGTCAGAGTGAGAATAATCCACCAATTTTCATAATTGATGGCTTAGTCCTTATCTAGCTTCCAAAAATGTGTTTATATCTCTCAAGCGCACAGTGACCGTGCTAACATCTTTTGCGTCAGTCTGGACCAATTTTGCCGGCCAGTTCGTACGTCGCCTAAGTTCGATTCTTTCCAACCGCCCGGTATAAAATGTGATCTTCCAGAAATCGAACAGCAAAGTTATCTTCGGTGAGTAGAATCGTAAGCGACGCTGTCCCGTGGTGCCCAACTGTCGCACAGATGTCATGAATGAACCCAACGGTATCCCTGCATCGACAGCCTTCGCGCTTGTCAGTAGTTTGAGGCACTACGAAGATGCTTGTTGCTCATTTTTGTCCAGAATCAAGCTGCAGTCAATGGAATCAGAGCGAGTGGCGGTGAGCTACAGTATATCCTCGTCTGAGTCAATTCAGTTTCTAAATGTACACTCAGCCACCACTCAGCTTATTCTTGTCGAAGGTATGCCTTGGTTTTTGTCGGCGCCAATCAGCAGCTGAGCAAAGATCTTCAACTTCAGGAACATGTATGCACTTACCCCTTTTTTGGCCGATTCTAACACTGATTTTTTTTTGCCTAGCCTGGACTGGAGCCTGGAGTGAGTTTCAATTTGTCCTTTGTGTCGGACTTTCTCCTGACATCTATCATCAGCTTGGGTTTCTTCAGGCAATAGTGCGGTCTTCGGTAAATTTCAAATTCGCATGAATACTGGGGGGTAGTCTGACTATTGTTTCCCTGCCAGGCGCAATCAAAGACCCGAACAACAATGTTGCTATCGGTCAGCTAGCAGAAACTTTTGGATGACATCAAGACGCTGAAGTGACGGTTTCTAGAAATGCACCAATACCTTGACAGCGATGGGTCTGGAACAAGTGACGTTTGTGTAAGCTCTACAATTGGTGCCGACCGTCTCGCCTCGGCTACCGCATGGCTTCAAGCCAATAACCTGAAAGGTTTCCTGGGTGAGATTGGAGGCGGAAACAATGCGGCTTGTATAGGTCAGTATATTCACCCCTTGCGAGGAAAGATGCAGATCGCTCATCGAAATTCTAGCTGCCGTCAGCGGAGCCTTTTGCAGTATGCAACAATCTGGTGTATGGATCGGAGCTTCCTGGTGGGCAGCTGGCCCGTGGTGGGGCACTGTTAGTACTTGCCAGCATATGAAGTTCACTCCCAACTGACATCTTCATCCTAGTACTTCACTTCGATTGAGCCTCCTAGTGGCATAGCTGTCTCACAGGTATTGCCGCAGGCTTTAATGCCTTACCTTTAGGATGTAGGATGTACAATCTGTTGCCTCTCTAATATAAGTATGACCTCCTTCCTCGTCGTTTAAAATGTCATATATACGTCTTGAGACATATCAGTGTTTTCAAGGGAGAAGATCAGACAGACCTAAAACCTGAGAGCATAAGAACGATTGGTGTGGTCTATGAGCCGCGATTTATGCGATTAGCTATGACATCATGTTGTCACATCCTAGTCACGGCATACGCAATTTTCCTCTCTGAGTCCACAACTGCTCGTCGTTTTGAATGGTATGTAGGGCCAGTAGGTTGAATACCCTCACTTACCCACCAGCCTTACCAAACATCCAGAATAAAAGAAAAAGTAGGCGACGTGCCGCGGACCCTTGTCTCCGATTCTATTCAGCGTTACCTGGTTCGCCTAGCCTCCCTCATAATGTGAACGGAATCTCTCCTCCTGAAGAAAACGACAATATCCCACCCATCGCGGCGATTTTTCAGGCTCTGCCACAATGTGTGCTCTTCGGATGAGGATGCCCTCCAGTTGGAGTCAGCCGTAACAGTTGAAGCATTTCTTCGACGCACTACTCAGCTCGGCCCAAGCAAGAAATACGGAAAGAAGATGCGCCAGAGAGTGAAGCTTTATCGCACCACTGGAACACTGAACCACGGTTGCCCATCCTTAAATCAGGACTCAGACGGCGGCGGCGACTCCGAGATGGTCTCGCGAGATGAAGTTCACGGCGCCGAACCCGCTGAAGAAGGTCCGGAAAATTATTGCCGGGGAATCCATGACCAACCGAAGCCTTTAGGAAAACGTCTTCTCCAGGCTGCGGTCTTATCACATGGTGATCCTATCGACTGCTTACAAGACGATCCTGGGCCGTCATCTAGAAATCCTCTTGTTTTCATCGACCAACGGGAACTACCTCGTGCAATTATCAAGGCAAAACGGAGGACCTGGAGTCTGGTTGATCCGAGAAAGGTAGTGCCCTTTCATTCCAAGTCATTCGTCACTCGCACCAAGAGCGTAAACACACCACCGAAAAGAAAGACGTTGAGTAGATGGAAGCCCACTTCTCTTGATGCACTTTCGATCAAGAAACGGAATATCGACTCTAAAGCATCCAAGAAAGCCCAAGTCTCATCAAGATGTCTTCCACTTTCGTTTGTACCGCTGCACGAGGCTGAAATATCCTACTCGCTACTGAGAAGGTTGCTACCCAAAAACACTATGTGGTGCATATTCATGCTAATGTTCAAGAACTCTCGTAGATCTACAGCTAATGCTAGAAAACACAGGTTTCCGATCACAGAGCCGTTGCAGAGACGTCGTGTTCCCCTAATGTTCAGTTCTGTCAATGGGAATGGCGGACATCCGAGTTTCTCTGCACGAATTAGCACGGGCACCACACAAGCGGAAATTCCGCAGATCGCTTCTTCTCTCACTTCGCTCGCTTTCTTTCCGGCTCTTTCACCAAGTCTGTGGCCTCCAACCTCTGCATCGACTAATCTTTCCCAGTTCTCCGAAGATAAAATAACGCTTTCGGTTCCCGTGCACTTCGCCAGCTCTTTGTCCGCATCTGCTCCTCCTGACGATTGTGATACCCAGCAGCCTCTGCTTTCCTCTCTCGTATCGCCGAAAGGTGTCATAAAGAATATGAAGCCGCTCGCATCCTTCTTCGACCAGTTTTTGGAAACCGCCCGTTCTGAGACACAACTCCAGGTACCTGTAAAGAAGCCGCCGGTAGCCAAAATGCCACGCAAGCCCGCTGGGGCTCGAACCTCGCGTCCAGGGACGAGCGTCCCAGTGCCCGTCAGCACGCTAACAAATTTTCTCTGTAATACTGTCCGGCAAACCTCTTCAGCACTGCATTATACACCCGCTCCGCCAGTTATACTTCCGAATGCAATCAACGCCCGCGTCGATTATCAAGCCTCTTTCGTGCTTCCCCACTTCCACTCTCCTTCCAGCCCAGATATCGACAACGTGCTTCAACAAACCCCTTATCAAGTCGTTCTTCCATCCACCCCACCCACCTCCCGGTACTATGATGATGACGAAATCAACATAGAACAGACGAATACCGCAATCGATTCTTCTGTCAATCTTTTTTGTTTCAATACCCGAGTTTGCAAGTGCTCAACTGTTCTAAGATCATTCCCTTTCTTACTCACTACTCCAGAACTCATTGGAAGGACCGGCGCTCGCAACCGTTTGAATGCGCACGTAGCTCAAGGGGGATTACGTGCGGCATACCTAGCTACTTACTTACATATCCCTCACATGTGAAATCTGGAAAGCCAAAGGCAGTGCTGTGAGAGGTGGTGTTGTTTCTGTCTCGGTAACCCAGACGTTCTGGTGACAACGGACCGGACCACGTGAGCGGAGTTTGAAAAAGATGTCACCAGAACGTCTAAGGCATTTCATACTGTAACACCCCCATTGAGTCACACCCCTTGTTCCGTCCTCCTCCTACTTGACTTTCGGTCTCAAGGCTGTTTCTATCCACTCATGTTTATACTGGGCTGGGTCTCCGATTTTTTTCTGATTTTCTCCCCCACTTTTTGGCCGACCTGGAAGCATTCGAAAAATGACACCGTTTGGTGCTACCTAGCCTTCAATTGACCTCCACACATCCGAAAAAAAAATGTTATATATTATTATGACTCTCACACTCAAGATAGAATACTTTGTGAAAATGGTTTGTGGACACTGGGACATGCACAAAAAGATTTTGACCCAAGTGTGACATTGAGGTGTGACTCAATGGGGGTGTTCCTATCCTTGGTTCCGTAATTACGGTACTGTACCAGGTCTCAGATTCATTCCCACGTATCTTTAGTAGTGGGTATTGGGGCGCCCTCGAGAGGTTTTTTTCATCACGCATGACCATGTATGGAGTGTTACTGCTGTGACCATCCCATATGGAGATTTACTTGACTTATTTCGGATATGTCAAGTGCCTTGTGTCTCACTTTAATTTCTGATAATAAACTGAGACATCTTGTTGTCTATCTAGTGCCTATGTGGATTCCGATGTCCCTTCGAGCTGTTAGCAACATTTCCGCTCTGCGTCCTCCTGCCAACTCGCCACAGTCTCAGAACCCAAGGGACCGTCTGATGTGGATCCCTACGTCCCACAGTCGACTCGACTAGCTGGCGAGTAACCCTCTGGTGGTGGCGTTTGAAAGGGGTTGTTGGGCCGCGAGTTGCCGCTGAAGGGGGAGGTTTTTGGGGGGATACAGGGATTTGCAGGTGGGTACATCTTTACCTATTGACTCTCCTTCTCAGTACACTTCCTCTTTGCATTCGTCACCACCCGCTCATGCAATTCCCACATGCCCATCTCCCCTCTCCATTGTCCGGTCGTCTTTCATCAAGATGTGCGACTCACCACCCAATTCACGATGTCCCCATGATCCCATTCTACTATCCCATCAAGACAATGCTCCTGTATCTTGCTCTCCTGCAGACACGCCAATTCTGTTGAAGTAAATGGCTTACCGGAATTTTAGGACCCACCCTCGACTTCTGCTGTGTCCTTTCGAGCACCCGATGTGGAATGTGCCCGTGCCGCTGCCACCAATTTTGATGGATTGGCCAAATATGCCCCTTCACCAAAGTAAGTGCTGCTCCTTCAAATACAGTCCAATTTCCTTCAACTAACCGGCGCACCAGTTGTTCAGGACCTCCCCGAGACGATGGTGCTGTGATTTCGAGCACACCACGCGGAACGGGTCCGCAGCGCCGCCACCAATTTTGATGGGGGTGGCCCAATATGGCCTATTACAAAAGTGAGTTTATCTCCCTCAATTCTTGCCGGATTTTGTTGGCGTAAAGGACGTACCAGACGTTTAGGGCCTCCTTGAGGCGATTGTGGTGCGTTTCGGCAGTGCTATGTGAAACGCGCGTGTGGTGCCGCCGCCAATTTTGATTGGGTTGGCCCAATATGGCTTTTCACAAAATGTGAGTGTATCTGAGTCAAATCTTGCCGCATTTCGTTGAAGTAAATGACGTACCAGATGTTTAGGGCCTCCTCGAGGTGATTGTGGTGCGTTTTTGGGGATGCAATGTGAAACGCACCCGCACCGCCGCTACCAATTTTGATGGGTGTGGCCCAATGTGGCCTATTACAAAAGTGCGTTTATCTCCTTCAATTCTTGCTGGATTTCGTTGAAGTAAAGGACATACCAGACGTTTAGGGCCTCCCTGAGACGGGCATGGTACGTTCTCAGGCACGGGACGCCAAACGCGCTGGCGCCGCCGAACTGAGCCGCCAAATGTGCATGCACTTCCCTCACTGTCCACACCACCGCTGCTGCCGACTGGTGGCTGATGTGGAACTCGGCGGCGGTGGACTGCAGAACGAGGTGGCAGGGGAATAGGGTGGAAGCAGTGCCGCCTTTGCGCAGTCTGGGACACGTATGCCTCTGCTGCATCGTCACCGCACACATCCCCTTCTGCTGCCCTACCCTGGAGCCATGTCCCTCGCGGCAATGCAGACCACACCAGCCACACATGCAGCGGCACCGGCACTCGTCCGTCTGTTTCGTGGCCACACCCCACCCCCAACTCGTGTGCGAACAAGTGCAGCTGCCCGGTGTAGAAGTTGGGTTTGTCCCGGGTATGGAACTGAGTGGAGCTGGTCGTGTGATTGCCTGTGTAATAGCCGTCGTATAGAAATTTAAATATAACTCGAAGGAATGAGACTCAGCTTTGGATTGGATATAGGGTTGATGCTCGCAGACTCGTAGTCCACTCGGAGGACCCTCACAACTAGATATATGCTCTCAGATTCGTACTGAAGATGGGGGGGGAAGTCAGAGGAAAAGTCCCCTAACTGTCACGTTGACAGCTAATTTATACATGATCGGGGTGGCTGTCCGCGTCCTCGTGCGCCACCAGAGCCCATGGAGATGCGTACAAACGTAATAGTAGTTTAATTGACCGTGGTAACTCCTCGAGCTAACCCACACCTAAACCTGTAGAACCACCCGGGAGCTGCGCAAAGACGTAATAGGGCGAGACACTGCCCCGCAACAGTGTGTCCAGAGGTTGACCAGACCCCAGACGACTCGAGCCCCAGCGCAGTCCGAGATGGCCTAAGGTATCGATGAGGATGTCGCCGTCGGATGACAAGTTGAATGATAATTAAAATGAATGAGTGAAATCGGGTATGAGAAGAGGAATAGTATGCTTAATGAGATGTGATATAAATCCTGTGAACCGAGACCTGCGCGCGATGCGCCTCCACCGACGTGTTTGAGACGCGACACGTAAATTGATACGCGATCACGTGAGATCTTGATCCGCGCTTCGACGCGTCTCGCGAGTGATGTTGGAGTCCTCGGGTAGACAGGCACCTGGCGATAAGGAAGAGATGATGGGAGGGTGGATAATGAGTAGCAATGGAATAGAAAGAGGGAGGGAGTATGAGTGGCTGGTACTGCCGGAGTGAGAACCCGCGCACGAAGCATTAAATATGCCTGAGCGATGAGCGTGCCTAGTGGCACTTCCACAGAGGGGGATACTTTGGATTCCGTCCTCGGGATCCCGCATTAGTGGTGGAATGGTATGGATGGGAAGGGAACGATAAAAAAAGGGTAGAATGAAGACTCAACACTAGATGCCCGTTATCCCCCGCGTCAGCTGGAGATCTTTACCAGCGACAACACGGTAGATGAGCGCCAGAGCCCGCGCCTCCGCGTCGACAAACCAATACGGCGCTCCAGATTTTCTGATGTCATCGATGATCCGCTTCGCGTCGGCGCGACGGAAGTAGTCGGGATCGCGATACTGGTAGAAGTACACGGAGTCGTAGAACCTCTCCTCGAAAGCCTGGTGGTGGGGCTGAACCTCGTGGTTCGAGCCGCGTTCGTACAGACGCTCGACAATCCGCGGGGGAAGAGGCTCGCCGAAGAACGAAGAATTGTGAGTGATATTCCGAAGGCAAAAACGACTCATCATGTGTACGAAGTTCTCCTGGTTCATAGGTTCATTGATAACACCGCCGCTTTCCCGGAGGGGATAGCGAGCGGGGATGGAGCCGTGACGTAGGAAGTCCACGATCTCAGACCGAAGGAGGTCACGGTCGCGACGGTAGACGGTATACGTAACCGGGAATGAGCACCACTCACCTTCGATTTGGTAATAGACGACAGATTCGTAGTGGAACTTCAGCGCAAGATCGTGTCGGACAAACATGGCGTTCCTGCGAGGGTCCAGGTGCATGCTGAAGTCTTTGAACATCGGCTCTTGGTCGAAGAGCATATCCGTCGGGAAACCGAGGAGCCGATCAGTTGGTTCATTGAAGCCGCGCTTGGTGATGTTCGAAGGTACGCGATTGCGGGGAGGGATTATACCGACCCAATTCGGCTTGGTAGACATAGTGAGTGAAGTGGGGATGCGAGAGGAGAGGGAGAATTGAGAGAGGAATTGCTCATATATATATACAGGATCGAGACAGGGGAACGGGTATAGGTTTCGGAATGATCGGAAAGGTAGGGGTGGAAAACTCAGCTGGTAGCGAAGGCGCGCAAAGCCAAATCGAGGCGAAATTCATGGTTGGGGACCACGGTGCGCTTGGGAGGAGTTTTGAGTGAAGTTCGGAGTGTCTGGTTATCGGGGCGATAGTAAAACAAACGGAGTCTGCGGATATTGACATGACCTTTTAAAATGGCGCCGCTGAGTTCTCGGAGAACGAAAGAATCCCTGTCGCGCTTCTGGTGAATGATATACAGTCCAGAATAAGTCCACTTCTCTTTGTCGCCTTTGGTTTCATCCAGTTTCGACTCCCGCAACCATACCCACATGCCGACATCGAAATCGGCAAAATCGAACATGAAATGGTGGCGTTTGTGCAGGTCTTCAATTGCTTGCTTGCGCGTCTCGCGTAGCTTCTTGCTAGCCTCCTCGAGTTTAGGGTCACGTCGGCTAAGCTGGAGCGCGCGGATCGCCAATAAATCCTCGTGAGTCCGGATGGTGTGCCAATCGAGAGTCTGCCAAGTGATTTCAGTGATGTCGTAGGAAAATACCGGGTGCACACCGTAGAGCAGATAATATGGGGAAAATCCGGTAGCTCGGCTTGTAGTCACCCGCATTGCAAGGAGAACGGCCTTCAAGAACTTCGGCCAATTACCCTTGGCGTCTCCGGTGCACTTATACAACGCGTTGACGAGTGGTTGATGGTTGCGCTCGACTGGAGCATTCCCTTCAGGATGGTAAGCGGTAGACATGATGACGGTGCAGTTATAAAGCGTGCGCAGTAGGTGCAAAACCTCCTTCTTGAATTCAGGGCCACCATCGACCGTGATGAAGGGAACACAAGCAAAACGGCAGATTATATCCTCATAGATAAATCGCGCAACGGCTTTGGCGTTAATAGCCTTGACCGCACGCGCCTCGGGCCAGAGTATCGTGGGTTCGACTGCGTGAATGATATAGCTCATCCCTCCAATGCCATCTGACATATGAATGCAGTCAATGTTAAAATGACGGAGGAGCGGGGCTTGCCAAGATTCATTGTACGGCAACACGGGGATGCGCTTGATAGCTCTCTGGCATTCGATGCAAGACCTGATAAAATATGTAATATCGTCGTACATGTTCGGCCAATAAAAACGATCACGTAGCTGGGAGTACACCGCATCTCGGCCGCGATGACCGCATTCATTGTGAGCACGCGCCATGAGCGTTCCGCGTTTTGATGGCTCTTCAATAACGAGTTGAGGGAGACGGTCCGAGTTTTTCTTGGGTGCTAGCCACAAACGTTCCTGGTGAAGTAAGAAACGACGAGCCCGCTTCAGAAAACTCAGCTTCTCTCGGTCCGTTGACAACCGCTGAGGATAATTCCCCGTGTGTAGGAAGTCGCGCAATTCTCGCCATAGCTCCGGGGAGTCATCATCTCGAGTTTTGTGTCGGTGAGCAGCGCCTACAGATGCTAACTCAGCGAGGGGGATACTTTGAATATAATCTTCGGTCAGAAAACACTCGAAAATAATCAAATCTTCGCCAAGTAAAAACTCAGCTGAGGCAGTTCGGTAGGATTTGCGTTGGTAGAACTCGGGAAGTTGGCGGGAATCGTCGGGACGGTCACAACGAAGGGCAGAATGAGCGATATACGAGAACGGCGCCGCCGGATCAAAGTGATCGGATCCAAACTCGGCCGGGTCAAATGTGGGAATCCCTTCGAGCGCTGAGGTGGCTCGATAAATCGGCATCTGGGTAGCCGCCGACGCGTACATCTGCACAAATGGAGCAGACAACCGGAAGTAGATAGAATCGAACAGAAACTTAGCTGCAGAGGAGAGTGTAGCATCTTTTGGCGCGTTGTGCGAACCGGCGTAAACCAGATCCAAATATGCCTCTAGGAACTCCTCGGGGTCCTGGTCGTCGTAGTTCGTATCCGTGGGTGCATGAGGGCGTCGAGAAAGCGCGTCTTCTGTTTTAAACGATTCAGCACGCACGTGGTTTGGTTCAAAATCAAACAGCCGGATCCAAGCAACCCATCGAAGAAGCGGAGCATTGGGAACGTCATCTGGCTCTCGGAGCATTTTAGCTAGCGATTTAGCGTCGTGATCAAGACGGAAATGGACTCCCCAAATACGATGGCGCAGTTCTTTGAATGCTCGGAAGACGCCATAGACTTCTGTCTTTGGCTGACCGTAGTTTTGCTCCGTGGCGTTGAAGGTGCAAGAACCATAGAGCGCGGGACGTTTGACGGAGTTTGTGATCTGGTATACGACCCAGCCGGCGCCTATCCACGAAGAATCAACCCCTACAACCATAAGGCCTTCGTCAGACTTCCGGGGCAGGTATGAAATCAACTTAGCGGCGTCATAATCCAATCGGACCAGCACCGGGGCCGAAGCAATTTTGCGCTTGAGAACCTCCTGTGCATCGATCGCTTCCTCTGTTATGCGAAACTCGACAGTAACGACGCGCAGGAGAATAGTGAGAGGCTTAACTATCATCGAGAATCCCATAATCCATTTGCGTGCACCCCCGGCTAATCCGAGGAAACTACGTACCTCGGAGACGGAAGTGGGTACCGGCCAATCGAGAATGCGTTGAACGAGACTCGGAGAGACCTTCCAGCCCTCATAAGAGACGACCGAGCCTACAATATGGAGGTTAAATGCAGCCAGAACTGTTTTCATACCTGAAGCGGTGATTCCTGCCATAATCAGAGTTCCGAGGAAATCGTCGAGGTTTTGTGCATACTCCCACACGAATCTGCGGATCTCAGGGTTCTCGGGAATAGGTTGATTATCATACCTGGAACGAGGACCCTTGACGCCGCAGTCATCGATGAAGGGGTCGGCCTTCTTCGGAGTGACGGGTTTGAGGGCATGTGCGACACGAAGAGTGAATTGCTGCATTGCGTTGGAATAACCCTGCGCCATCGTCGCCTGTTGCTTCGGTCCAACGGGTGAATGAAACGCTTGCATGGGGCGCGAATTCGGATGAATCCAGATGGCGTCAAAACCTGAATATAAATCTGCCAGCCCATACATTGAATATCCAACGAAAGACTCAGCAAATTCGTTAACATTGGGAATTATGGCGGCATCTTGGATGGTGACAGCATTCAGCGGTTCAAGATTGAGAATAATTCGCACCGGGGGTTCGGATCCTGGCTTCTTCATGACCGGGAACATAGCGCATCGATAGCTTGAGATCGTAGATTCGAACCGGCCGCTTTTCTCGTTGTCAATAATTACCTTGCGGACATCTTCGAGTAAAGCGTTCGGGATTGGGATTGGTTTGCGTTGCCACGGGGTGTGTTCGATGACGGGGAACTCGTAATCAGGATAATAGTCCCTGGAAAACGAGCCCTTTTCCGCGTATTCAAAGGCAAAGGCAGACTCACGAGCGACTGTAATATAGGCGAGGAGGTTGATTTCTGCAACAGACAGAATGTCTGGTTCGATTTTCGAGAGCATGGCGGTAAGGCGTTCTAGCGTGACTCGCAAGCCGAATTTGAGGTCACGGAAATCTGGAGGATGGGTAGGGAGATCAGTAAAGGTGGTACGAGGGATGGGACGGAAAATATGGGCTTGTGGGTCAGGTTGAGATGTCGCGACAGGTTTGACTTTACGGTCGACCGGCTTGTAGCGCTTCTTAGGCGGAGCTTTCGTAGTCACATTTACCCAACGCATGGCAGCGTTCGCACGCCGCGTGGTGGTACGGAACTTCGAGGGTATAACAGCACTAGAGGAATTAATTTCAGTGAATAATCGGTCAGTCCAGGGAGTGGAAACGACGGCAGAATCAGGGATTGTAGCAGCATAATAATCGTACAGTAAGGAATCATGAGACGCAGGAGGGGATAGACGAAATAAGGAATCAAAATCAGAAAACTCAGCTTTGCCCATTAACGCTTCCAGAGATCTTCCGAGGGTATTCGTAGGGGAGGGTTGGAAGACCGCAGATGTACTCCCCCGCATCAAAAATCCTCGACGTCCGAGACCTCTTCGATGGTGGCTCGGTGCGAACGATTAATAGACGAAGTATTGCGAGGATCCTTCGGGTCAGTAATAGTTATCATGATAGTAGGAGGGACTTTCCTGTTGCCGCCTTTCCACAAATACATACTCACCTCCCCGGAGCGCTCGTAATCGAGTCGCGCCGCGAACCATTGCAGGAACGGTTGCCCCAGGATCATGTCATGAGACCGAGTTCCTGGTGTGAGATGAAAAGATGATGAGGGAAAGTATGGCCCCCGAGCCGCATCGGAACGTCAGTTGAACAACCGCGCAGCTGCTCGGGGGCCACCATGGATACCTTTGAGCGCCCATTTCATACCTTCAAAGTCGACGGGGAGATTGCACCTAGATGGAACAGAAAAACTCGCGAGATTCAACTCCGAACCAGTATCAATCATCGCGGTCAGTTCAACGTCTCCAATCTGAATATTAATTGAACCGGTACTCATCGCGAAATATCGTGATTCGGGAACTTTGGCGATCGCACTTCCATAATTGACCAGGAAGGTTTGAATTTCGTCGAATGAAAGTGTCCGCATAGACGCCTCTGGGACTATATCGTCCGCGTTCGAGCTATACACAAATGTTTCAGACTCAGGGTCAGAAATCGAACCGAATACTCAGCGGATTTAGTATCATACTCGCGCTTCGGAGCGCGTAGCTTCTGTGAACAATTTCTGGAGTTGAGGGCTGAGGCCAATGAGTTGCAGAAGCGGGAGCGTGACGGGAGTCTGTAAAGTATCCTCGGAAAACCGCCTTCGCATCAGCTCGCTCTTGAATATCAGAAGTAATATGGTACTTATCACTAGTCGCAGGTTTCTTCGCATCACGCATAACTACGTCCTCTTTTCGAGTCTTGGTGTTCGAAGGGCGAGAGTCTCTCCACCATCCTGGCGGTTAATCGGGTTAGTAGGAGGAGAAGGGAGTTGTGCACCGGCTGGTTTGGCAGGCGGCGCCGGCGGAGCTGACGGAGCAGGTGCAGAAGACGGGCCGGCCCCCATATGCGGGGGAGACTCCCGTGCACGTTCTTTACCTTTACCCTCCGGACGCCTCGCAGGATCGAAACGAGGACCGGTGTCTTTTCCTGAACGAGTAACGGGGTCAGCCTCACGGCTCATCAAGTCTAGAGAAGATACCGCAAAATTGTTGCCCTCGAGGACGTCGGAGGCGCCGTATGAAAGTACCATAGCGTTTGTACGGGCCGCAGGAATTTCGTTGGCAGCACGGTCGCGAGCGACCGCACGAACGTAATCCGCAACACCCCCAATGAAACCTGGGGGAATACGAGGCAAATCAGTTCCATCAGGGAGTACATACCGCTGAGCATTCGTATCATATCTAATGGCATTAGCAGCGAGGAGCGCATGCGTCTCGGGACAATGACGGAGTCCAAGTTGGTGCGCACCGTATTTTGAACACATGAAACATCTGCGTTGAGTAGCATCCGTACTCTGAGGGTACTCACCTTGATTTCCTGGTGCTGGGCTTGTTGTGCCTGTTGGGGATTCCCGGACGTCATAGCTAAAGTCAGTGCTTGAATCTGTCTCGCCAGATCATCCATTGCGTTAGTACCTAGCGGAATCTGTGTGGGAAGGAGAGGCCGAGGCGGATCAATGTTGAATACAGATGAGGTCAACGTAGCTTGAACAGGGACAGGATCGGCGGTAACTTCTTCAGCCCAAGGCTCGAAGACCAAGGTGTCCTCGGCGAATCGTTTCTGTAAAACGGCGATAGATTCTGCGATAGAGGGAGGAGTGGCACGCTTACGTTTCGCCTCAGGCACCTGGAGAACGAACCAATCCTTGATTACTTTGGGAATACCCGCAATGAAGTAGAAATTGCGCTCAGTTGGCGTGATTCGAGACTTCTTGATGAGTGGGATCGCAATCTGGGCAAATCCACGATAGTAAGTCTCAACTTCCGACATATTGGTGAAAGAAGACTTAGCAGATTGCTTTTGACAATAATCTTTGAGCATGGATTCCGTGTAGTCAGGAACACGTTCCGAATGACCATAAAGCAGCAGGAGCTCTGCCTTGGCTGCGGGCCACGTTTTACCCGTTACCTCTGGATCGAAATCGGGAGCATATATCGGATGAGCGAGCGAACTTCATCAGTTGAGTACTGTAGAATATACGGCACCAAATCATCGAGGTTCGTGATGCCGGCGTTGGCACCTTGCTGCACTAAATTCGTCAGGAACGCCGTGACCTCCTTACCATCGAAGCGAGGCGCCCCAGGAGAACGAGCAGCAGGCATGGGAACCTGTAGGACGTTAGTGGATGTGTGTTGGTGGACATGGTGTCGTCGGCGGAAGCGAATAGGGGTTAGTTAGGGGTTAGACGGCGGTGAAGAGGCAGATACGCAGCGGAAAACCTGCTCCCTCGCGGTGGGCTCCACTGTAGAAGTTGGGTTTGTCCCGGGTATGGAACTGAGTGGAGCTGGTCGTGTGATTGCCTGTGTAATAGCCGTCGTATAGAAATTTAAATATAACTCGAAGGAATGAGACTCAGCTTTGGATTGGATATAGGGTTGATGCTCGCAGACTCGTAGTCCACTCGGAGGACCCTCACAACTAGATATATGCTCTCAGATTCGTACTGAAGATGGGGGGGGAAGTCAGAGGAAAAAGTCCCCTAACTGTCACGTTGACAGCTAATTTATACATGATCGGGGTGGCTGTCCGCGTCCTCGTGCGCCACCAGAGCCCATGGAGATGCGTACAAACGTAATAGTAGTTTAATTGACCGTGGTAACTCCTCGAGCTAACCCACACCTAAACCTGTAGAACCACCCGGGAGCTGCGCAAAGACGTAATAGGGCGAGACACTGCCCCCGCAACAGTGTGTCCAGAGGTTGACCAGACCCCAGACGACTCGAGCCCCAGCGCAGTCCGAGATGGCCTAAGGTATCGATGAGGATGTCGCCGTCGGATGACAAGTTGAATGATAATTAAAATGAATGAGTGAAATCGGGTATGAGAAGAGGAATAGTATGCTTAATGAGATGTGATATAAATCCTGTGAACCGAGACCTGCGCGCGATGCGCCTCCACCGACGTGTTTGAGACGCGACGCGTAAATTGATACGCGATCACGTGAGATCTTGATCCGCGCTTCGACGCGTCTCGCGAGTGATGTTGGAGTCCTCGGGTAGACAGGCACCTGGCGATAAGGAAGAGATGATGGGAGGGTGGATAATGAGTAGCAATGGAATAGAAAGAGGGAGGGAGTATGAGTGGCTGGTACTGCCGGAGTGAGAACCCGCGCACGAAGCATTAAATATGCCTGAGCGATGAGCGTGCCTAGTGGCACTTCCACAGCGCGGTGCGCCGAGGGCGGCGCCGAGACTGCCGCCCGCGGACACGCCGCCGAAGATGAAGCCGCCCGCGGGGGACCCGTAGAGTAAGGTCGCGGCGTTGGTCGCTGTCTGCATTGTGCATCCGTTAGCGTTAGCGTGGGCAGTCTTATGTGGATAAGAGAAGGGGACGGACCCGTTTCAGCACTCGTCCAGAGCATCTATTACCAGTCGAACCTGGTCAGGCATGGCCTGCGATGGGTGGAGTAGGAGAGCTGCAAATTGAAAATCCACCGGTCGAAGGGTAAACATTACTCCGGGGTGCCTCTTCATGCCATCAACCATGGCCCGGGCAAGGGGCTGAGCATGGCACGCAAGCTGAAATGCGAGGGATGGATAACTCTGCCCACATTACTGCGATCTTCAGATTTGCGGGAACAGAAGAAGCTTGCGCCAAGTAACATCTCTCTGTCAAGTAGCCGTGCAAAACTGCGAGCGATCGCGCTCTTTCCGGCTCCTGCCATCCCGGTGAGCAGATAAATTGGAGGGCTTTCTGGATCGGTGGCCCATGCCATTAGTTCGGTGAGTATACCCACACGAGTTCCCGGCATGCATTCACCACTTCCGTGAAGGGTCGACGCTGTGCCAGTCCCGCCACTTTCATTGTACGCCGAGCCAACGGGAAGAGAAAGTTTCTCCAGTATATCTACAGAGCTCGAGTTATCAGCGAATTATTTGCCGCGCAGTAATGCACTTGCGATGATCGTGCAGTTCCAATACAAGCTATCGAATAATTAATGAACTGGGACTCAATGGGATGGAGATAGCGCACATTTATGGATTTCACTTGTTTTCGCTTCCGTATTCAACGCAGTGTCTACCTTTGTTGTGCCTCGCAATCAAAAGGGAGAAGATACGAGTATTAACAACACACCTCGAAGATGGTGATTAAGAACGAGACCACCCGGGTACACTCGATGATATACCGGGCGTCAGGTGAGTCGATAATATTTCGGACACCTGGCGCAATCTTCTTCTCAATTCTACGAGTTTGCTCTTCCATCACACTGATGTATACTAGGGTCAGTGTAATGCTAGGAAACTAGCAGAAGGACAGACGCAGTCATCCCCTCCAGCCGATTACGGATATCTTCGTCATCTGTGCGTCCTTCATATCGCCGAATCAAAGTTGCCAGTGCGGCGATTCGCTGAGCCATCACGCCAAGATCATCTCTGGCATCCGTTATTTGCTGGTACAAGTTAAGTTAAGGTTCCCGAAGAGCTTACACTGAACTTACCCCAATTTGCTCGAGGACACGGAGAAGGCCCCCAGCCGCTGCCTGCAAGGGTGGGAAGACAACTGAGACTTCCTTTAGAACCCCCAATCCCTGCATAAAGGCCTTCCAGCCAATTCCTTGTGTTGTGATCTTGAAATCTTGGGAGGTGTGGACCACAGTATATCTGACACGGTCGGGGCGGGCCGCGAGCCGAGTTCACAGGTGTGGATGGAGTTGGTGCGGCGGGGGATCCAAAGATCGATGTTGTGAAGTCCTTGGTGAAGTCCTTCACTTTCTGGCTAACTTTTCTATGAGCCATCTTCGGGGAATGGGTAGTCGGAGGAGATGACTGTCAGTGTTGATGCGGTGCATCGCCTGTTCACATGACAGGTGGATACGGGAAGGGGCACCGGCATTCAAACCGGCGACTAAGGGCTGGTTAGTAGGTCGGGGACAAAGAAATCCCACCCAAACTGTGAGCAGGAATGGACACATGATAGCCAAAGCATATGTCCTCTTGTTTTCTCCCGACTCGAAAAAAACGCCAAATAATACGGCCGTGTATTTGTGAAGCATGCACCGATGTAACTAATAAATATAACCACGGCTGACACCGTCCCTCCGATTTGTCCCAAAGAAAACGATTCAAAAACTCAGCCCCAAAAAACACATCAAACAAATGTAATCCGACCGCTTGCCGACAGCAGCTCGTGGCAGTCCTTGTGTCGTACTACAGAATAAAGAACCTGATGATATGATCTCACCGAACAGCCTCTCAAATAGCCTGGGAAATTTATCTGCCACAGGCATTGGTAGGCCACGCACAAATAATAAAGGCTAAGCCACAGGTAAAGGGAGGTTAAAGACAGCATCAGCCAACACCTAGTTAAAAAGGGTGCCTTTCAAACTCAAGCTTGATTCAATGAGCGAAAGAAATATCAAGTTGTAGCTTGTACTTTGGAGTTGAATAAACAGAATGAGAGAATTCTATTCAAGAAGAGCTTATATAAAGCAGTTGCATGTCTTTGGCATGTCTTGGACAACACTGCTCGGCATAAAACCATTTGGTCACAAGGTTCGAGTGTACGCATCGTTATTTGGACAAGAGGATCTGGAAGCAACAGAGAACACTCATATATCAAACCATTTAGACTGAAAATGTGGAGAGAGCCTAGAACAGAAGACAGATTTAAAAAAAATAGCGGATTCTTCAACTGGGAATGGGTGAGATTTAAATAACTGCAGAATATTTTGAAGGTTTGCTGCGGCAGCGGAGGCACGAAAATGGACAACATTTGCTCGAAATTTAATAAATTCTAGAGGATGCAGCGACTCTGATTTCTGAATAAACTGATTTGGGAGCTTGCACAGACACTCTGTCCGTTTTCCAAGCCGCCCGTTACCTCGGGAAAAGCCTCCCATTTCCTCATCGGAGTTCGTTCCTGTCCTTCTTTGAGGGCAAGAACCAAATTGATTGGAATCATCTTTCTTACGGGTGAATTCAGGCTGCCGCTGGACCATTGGGATATCCTATTAATTGATGTCCTCACTGGCAGCCCAAGAGAATATGATACAGTAAGTATGAGCTTGACAACACAAAATTGAACCGGAATAGTATTGCAGTTCGCACTAGCACACTGCCTAAAAGCTAGACACCAGTGCAAAAATATAATTTTTCGTGTTCGCGACGCCGCCTGCACTGTCAGTACGGTGGGATTTGGAACACGAGCGCACGTGATCGTGATTCAAACTCCGCTACGGCGGCGCTATGTTGTAATCACGGCTTACCTCCACCATCGGATAAGAAGCAGGATAAATTGTTAGCCCAGCTATGTCCCCTTTCGGAACGTGCGGGGTTGTAGCCTAAGAATACATCCAGCCCAGTATGTACTCTAAACTACGCCAATACCCAAATACCTTCGACGAGCTGACCACATTTAAGGCTGTAGATCTAAGCACCTGGATATCAGCACCAGCTTCACAGAATCCTGGGACTATAGCAGCACAGAAAATAGCATAGTCAAAGCAAATTAGATTAGATTATGTTCGTGGTCGGTGAGAAGATGACGGACGGCGCAGCAGCAGGCGAGCAAAAATCTTGAAAATCTGGGACGCAAACTTGGCTATGTTGCATACAGTATCCCTTCTGAATATGATTGTTTTCAGAGTTTCTGTCGCATTTGCAGCATTAAACGTCGCTACTGCTGGAACTTTCATAAACACTGCCGTGCGAAACATGTTCCTCTTATGCACGAGGATGGTGTCTTGATTGCAAAAGAAAATGGCATGTTCCACAGTCTCAACATTCGCACATCCAAAGCGACAGAGACACAATGGCCTTTCAACACGCCAATAATATTGGCTGTTATACCGTAGGCTCTCAATTGCTAGGCAATGTTGACTGAGTAGAAGTCGTGTCAGAGCTCTCCGATGATCAGCATTCGGCAGCAGGGTTAAATAGTGCCGCAGAAATATTGTTACTGCACGAGGCGGGTCGTTTTCAAAAGGTTCACGATGTCCATGGAGTAGATACAGGTGCGTAGAACTGTTGACCGCCAGGTCCAAGCTCCTGTCAAGGACTGGACATCCTCGGGACTGATTGGACGTCTGAAGGTTCCTGCTAACCGGAAGCAAGTGGAAAGCAAGAACATGTGAAGATTTCGGAGTTGAGTCGGACCTCTGAGGTTCCTACCAACAAGCAAGTGCAAGTGAGTGAGGTGGATTAGGACTGCACAAAGTAAAACTTCGTGAAGGAACGATAAGTCCCATCCGGTCAGAACTGGCTCGGAATCCCGAGGGGTTTAGAGCGGGCTTGGCTTCAGCTTGTGCGCTGCGCCTTTCTCTATGCCCAAGGCCCGATTTCAGAAGGATAAGACAGAGAGGATGAGGGACGAAGATAGAGCACAATCTTAGTCGATATTCAGGCTGACTAGAAGCGAGAGTACATCGAGCTATTTAAATGATATCGTAGTGTAATTAATCATCGGAGGCCGATAGGCTCTGCGATGGGAATGAGTATGTAGGAGTCAATGTAAGTCAATGCTGTGTCGGCGGACGTCGGATGGCCGAGGACGCCGACGAAGAAAGTCATAGTGAATCATAGGGAGTCTTGAGCATATGGTGAATGAAGTAGCCAATAAGAATGGGGACATTACGATTCGGTGATTCTCGGAGGCCGAGGGAGTCCGATGTCACGGTACGTGACAGTCAGAAACAGTACGAACCAATAGGAGCATAAGTATTGTGAAGAGAAACAAGATAAATCCGGAGGCCGATGGAATTCCGGGTTTGAACGAAGCAAATAGAATAAATGGGAGGGATGAAGTAGAATGAAGGCAAAGTGCTGAATGCCAAGGGAAATAATACATCGGATGTCCGATGGAATTCCGAGGGAAATAGTGAATCGGAGTCCGATGGAGCTCCGAGGTCACGGTACGTGACAGCTCCTCATGGCAGAGGAATATATTAGTTTGCAGACCAAGTCACACCCATCTGTCGTTAGCATCTCTGTGCTCGGAAGTATAACAGGAAACGGCAAATTTGAGAGAGCATAGACAACATCCATCCAATAACCCGGGCAGTCACTTTGAAATAGATTGTATGAATCGGCCAGCGCAAGCCATGCGTAATGTGTCTTTTCCAGTCCCACCACATAGCGGACATAGTGTATCATTAGAATTAGTCGTCTGTAGCATAACGGTAGTTGTCCCAGCTCTGTGAATAGCGGCGCACAGATGGAATGAGAACCCAAGCCCATTAGCCTTCGCAGAAAGGTCTTCTGGACTTTTTCGAGTTCCGCAAGAGCAACAGGATCCACGTCGATAATAACATCAGCCCCACTGATCAGATGGGGGTCTACACAGGCTGTATAGAGCACGTGTCCCTCTTTTGGCGGTAGATCTCGAACCCAGGCTTCCACTCCCAGTACAGTAAAGCAACAAGTGCGCGCCGTTTGGGCCTTGGCAGCATAATGAGCAGCGAAAATATTCCTATTATTAGATTGAAAGGTAACCCCAACATAGCAGAACTCGTCTTTATAGCCTACAATTAGCCCATTCAGAGTGAACACAGGAATATCCATTGGGACCAGCCCAAAGACCATAATCCAAGACTTTCCAGCATTAATCTCGAGCATGTTGTCGCCACACCAGTGAGCAAATGTATTCAAGTGTCGTTGGAGACCCTCTGCGAGTACGATACAATTGCCATGTCGTCCGCGTGCTCCAAGTGAGACATCACAAGGCCCAAGATGAGCACATCATCAGGGTCCATGTGCAGATGGAAGTCCGCAAAGAAAAGATCCCACAGAGTAGGTGAAGCTGGATCCCCAATCAGAACCCCAATGTTAGAGTAGAAAGGCTCAGAGTATTTCCCGCCCAGCGTCACCATGTATTCCATTCGTCCGTATAGCATCCGAATCCAGTCAAAGAGTTTCCCCGAGACACCCATCTGGTATAGTTTCAGCCACAGAAGGTCCCGGTTGGTAGAAGGGAAAGCATTGGTAATATCCAGAAAAGAAACCCAGAGGGTCCTGCCCTCCGCTCTAGCTCGTTCGAGCATGCAACGCAGCACAAAGGCGTTGTTGTTGGTGCGGTAATGTTCGCGAAATCCATTTTGAGAAGGTGGGATGATGTTCCTACTTTCCGCCCAGTTATAAATCCTCTTGTGGATCAGCAGGCACACGAGCTTGAGAAAGCAGCTCTCAAGCCCAATCGTCCGATAGCCATCTGGCTCTGTCAAAGGCTTATCCTTCTTGGGGACTGCCGCGATCAAAGTTGTTAGCCAAACTTTCGGCGCATCGTGCCGTTCAACACACTCGTTAATCATCTTACACAGCACGTCGTTCTCCAGTTCTGCAATCTCTGCATAGCATGCCCGATCCAACCCCGTAGCCATACCGGTACCACGGAGAGTCGGAGATAACACTCCTAGTCAATGTGTGCCGCTGTTGGGATCTCTTTAATGGTTACGGTTGCCAACAAGTCCCAGCTTTTTTTGTTTTGGCAAACCGAAAGTTGGGATTTCACTCTACTTTTCCTTTCCGCTGTATTCCTCTAGTATCTATGAACCTATGCTCCTCCTGTCTGCTTCTCATCCGAGTCTTTGATGTCCAGCTGGCCTGAATCAGCCTTGATTTGGCCTTCCTTGGTCTCCGTGCTGTTATGACGTCCCGTCAAGCCATTGGCGCTGTGCTCCTGCTGTGGACGTTCTAGTGACTGTGTCTGCGACTCTGGGTGCTATATGAGGCAGTTTCAATGTGTGTAGACGTACCAACCTAGCTCTCCACTTCAGTCGCAGACGTGCGCGCACACCGACACAACGGCCAGTCAGACGGCGAGCTCCTAAGATGTGCCTATATCGTCTCCATCCGACAGCACCCCCGTGAAGGGTGCTTCACCACTCCGCACCATCTCTTTCTTCGGCGAGGTGAAACGGCGGTCTTTGTCCTCGCCCCCCTCCAGCTGGAGCCTGTCAACGGCGAGGTCTTGGTCCTCGTTCTCTGCCACACCCGTGAACTCGCCTTCCAAATCAAAAATGAATACACGTGTTTCGCCAATACATGCCAGATGTCCATGTCAGTACGTTCTATGGCGGCACCCCGTAGCAAAAGATACGGAAACCCTGCGAGACGAGACCAAATGCCCTCGCATCGTCGTCACCACCCCGGCCGTTTGAACGCCCTGGCGAGAGATAAAGTTTTGGACGCCAGAGACGTGAAGCACTTCGTACTGGACGAATGTGACAAAATGCTGGAACAGCTTGGTTAGTCATGCGACCATCCATCATCCTCTTTATATTCGTCGCTTCGTCAGCCGCATATACTCGCCTGAGCATTCATTCAGTGGCGCTCCTTCGATCCGGAGGGCGGTCGGGTGTGGGTTGGGGGGATATGCATCACGTTGTTGGCTTGTCGCGACAGGAGGGGCGGAAATCGGCACAATCGAAGAACCACTCGAGGACACGCACATCGAAAGTGGCCACCGAGGATTCCGGCATTTGTTCCGCTTTATATCTACCTTTTCCTGGTGCTCCTGGTTCTTCTATTTTCTCGTTGCCGCCTCATGTCAAGTATGTCATCTAATTGCGACACCGTCCACTAGACATGTGCCGTGATGTTCAAGAAATCTTCCGGGCGACTCCTCACTACAAACAAGTCATGATGTTCAGTGCAACGTTGGCCAAGGAGATCCGAGGGACGTGCAAGAAGTTCATGGCTAACATATGTCGTCTCACTGCGCTGCCTCGAACCTCGCCTCATCGCCTGTCAGCCCCTTGAAATCTTCGTCGACGACGAGACGAAGTTGACCCTTCACGGTCTCCAGCAACACTATGTGAAGCTTGAGGAGATTGGGAAGAACAGGAAGCTTAACGAGCTGCTGGACACGTTAGAGTTCAACCAGGTAATTCAGATTGTCTTCCTGAGAGCGCTAACCTGATGCGAGCACAGGTCGTCATTTTTGTGAAATCTGTGGCTCGGGCAAATGAACTGGACAAGTTTCTTGTTTCGTGCAACTTCCCTAGCACCAGCATCGACTCCGGTACACGGCGTTCAAGGCATTTGAGAAACTATACTTGTCGTCACTGACATCTTAGGGCATGGGATTGATGTGGAGGGAGTCAACATCGTGATAAATTACGATTGCCCGCAAGATGCTGACAGCTACCTCCATCGTGTTCGGTGAGCGACAAAGCATATGACGGAAGTGGTTTTATTAACAGTTTGTCAGCCGTGTTGGTCAATTAGGCATTAAAGTCTTGCTGTCACCTTCGTGTCCTCGGACAACGACCAGGAAGTAATGGCCATGATCCAGTCGCAGTTCACAGTCGCTGTACCCGAGCTACCTGACCACATCGACCCGCTAGCTACAGTATGTTTTTACACGGGTTCACACTAGACATTATTTGCGACATATTGGTTTCTTCACTATTTGCAGTTTCTAATACACTGCGGCTGGCATAGATGTACAATATTATTATGGCCCATGCACATACCAATGGCGTAACTGAGTAATACCTTGGGCCTTTGGACTCGGACACGTGATTGCGCGCTCTTCGCCTTCGCCATGTCGAATCAGAACAAAGGCAAGGGGAAGGCACAACAGATCGAACCGGATGAAGACGCGGACGAAGACTATGGCTCAGACGGCCATGTAGGAAGCACCAAACAGAACAATCGCCGCAATCCATCAGGCAAAAATCAGTATGCTCCCACTCGTAAGTCGCTCGACGCGTCCTACGTATAACATCTTGCTCATTTTGTCTGTAGCCAAACTCGCCGACATTGCAAACTTGCTACAAGCTTACCATAAGAACAACCACGAATTCAAATATGCAGATTACATCGCAGCTTTAGCCAAAGACCACGCTATTAAAATAAGGTATGCACATCTTCTTTCGCTAGTTTGCCTATGAGCTCAATAAATTCCAGCCGTACCAAGTTGGCAAAGTACCTCAGCAAACTCGGACTTTCCACTTCTTCTCGTGGAAATTGTATGCCAGATGCGGAGCAGCGTCAACTCATCCTGGACGAGTTGGCACTTGATCCACTACAGACACGTGGACCTCGAACAGTCAGGGAAGCCTTGGAACTTGATGGCCACAAAATCGGACGGTAGGTTGCTATGCAGACATTAGTCGTCTGAGCCTTGAGAATATTTTACAGGGGAAAAATAGGTGGGGTCATGCACGACTTTGAAGACGAGGGTTTCAGCAAGCGTCACCCTCATGCAAAGAAGAAGCTCTTCCGTACACCTCTTACATCTGTAGGACCGAACGAGGAGTGGTCCATGGACGGTCATGACAAACTAAACAACGCTGGCTTCGGTATCTATGGAATACGTGACAAATGGTCTGGGAACTGGCTTCACTATCGAGTCGTTCCATCTAACCGATATGCTGCGGTGGTTGGGGTGTTGTTCCTCGAGTGTGTTAAGAAGCACGGAGGTCAGTATTCTATAACGTGTTTGTATTCTGGGTGATTGAATGTTACATAACTGGTAGGTATCCCAATACAAGGTTCCAGTGATCGCGGATCCGAAACCAGAGATGCGTATGCATTCCAGACGTCCCTTCGGTTTGTCCCACTATGATTCACAGCCAGAACGAATTCTAATGCCACCCACAGAGAAATGTTTGCGCCAGACCTTTTGCACTCACTTATTCCCTCTTGGCAATTCTTACCCAGTCCTCGGAATATAACAGTGGAGTCCGGATGGAAGATACTGTTCTATACCTGGGGGGTGAATATATTAGAATTTTACAACTCGGGCCTCTTTAATGGATTCTTTGAAGCGGGAAATCCAATCCACGAGTAAGAAGTTGTTCATTGATCTGTCGTTTAATCTTACTCATCTGCATACAGACAAACCTCGAATTGGATATGGTTCCCGACAATCCAACGAAGCCTCAACAAGTTCATTGAGCAGCAGAACAATCACCGTGTTCGGAAGCAAAGGATAAAGTTCTTCCCAGCGGCGGAACACCACACCAGTTCTACTCAAACCCTGCCGCATACGGAGGCGAGGAGTGCCTGATCCCAATCGATATGGATGTTCTCGATGCACTGTTGGAGAGCTGTGACGAAGGCTATGCCAAGATGCGGTATGTAGATGACGCGTTCCATGAGATCGCGGAAGCAGCGTACATTGCAGCAGGGAAACCTCAGATCACTGTTCAAACTGCATGGTTGGTCTTCCGCTCCATGGTTCTGAAGATGTCGTAGAGTTGCATTTGAAACATGTATTTGTGCAATTACTATCGAAGTTGTGTGGTACTATTAATGGGAACGAGAACCAATCCGTTGGCATACATTTAAACACCATAAGACAAGTTGTGAATGTCCAAATGACGAAAGGAATGGGAAATTGGGACAGGCAGAGAAGTACGTAACAAAATTTTACAAGGCGCTCAAGCCCAACTTCGCGCAGATGTCGTTGCAGAGATGGCTTGTCTTGAATAATTCAAGACCATCCGGACCATCATCATAAAGCCCTGAGTCGGCCCCAACACTACGACAGGAATCAGGACCGAATAGCACAGCTCATAGAGAAATTAAGCTACCTGTGGGATATGGGAGCGAAAAGACTGATAGACCCATCAAGACCCGTTGCAGCTGGTGAACCAATTAGTGGGAATCGCAGGCTTCAAACAATGCAAAGAACCTTTAAAATCTTCGAGCACGCGTTCCTCCTTGCCTTCGATGAAAGAATAATGAGAAATTGCATCCAAAATTAACATGGGTCGGCTTATTTCGGCGAAGGGGTTGTTGGTTTCGGCTGGCAAATGAGGTGGCCGAGAATGGTGCCTTGTTCTTTGACAGTAGCAATGAAGAGATCAGGGGTTGTATATTCTGTGGTTTCCGTCAGCCGTGGGTACAAGAACAAAATGAATAAATTTACTGATGAGCTCAGGAACATCGAAACTATAGTTGCTGGTCAGCTTTTGGAGCACGGCCTTGAACCAATGGCCACGGTCAAGTTCTGCGCGAGCGGAGTCCAACTCGGCGTCCGGTGCGAATTGAAACTCAATGTTGTCCAAGCGACGTGCAAGGTATTGTGCATCTCCGTGTGACAACTAGAGGAAAGCAATGTCAGCATTGAATGAGCAACATAAAATTTTGCAGATGACCAGGAAATGAGTGCGCATCTCATCCGTTGACTGGATGCAGAGGTCCCGACTGCCGTGAAATTGTTCCTTGCTGGCTGGAGATCCAAAAGGACCGGCATAGAACTCTTTGGTGAATGTAATTGGCTCTTGAGACGCACGGTCAATGGGCGGGTACTAGTTCGGACAGGTTGGTTTGTTGTCGCTGCGCACACATAAGCAATACAGCTAAAATTTGGGTTCAAAGTAATACCTTTTGATGCTGCCAAGTCCGAGGCACTTTCTTCTCGATCGGCTCGCTTTTGAAAACAAAGCCCGAGTCTTCAGGCTCCTGCTTAACTTTTTTGCGTGATGAACCACTGGATTTCAAGTTGCGGTGACCACGCTTTGTGCCTAGGATCGCATCAAACATATCTGGGTCCTCGTCGGACAAATCATCGTACTTCTAAAACCCATAAATCAACCACGTGGTTACATAATGTATGTAAACTGAACCGACCGTGAGTTGGGCAGGAACAAGCATGTTGATCTCAGCCATGCTGGCCACAATACTAGCTTTCTTGAAGAACTGATTGTGGAGTTGGGAGTGCGCAGTCCAGAAGGTGGCCACAGAGCAGCTAGCGCTCCTGTACTTGTAAGGAATATCCATCCCATCTTTGAACGTGAACTGAACATCACTCCTATATGACACAATTAGTGATGGATAGCGAGTATATTATATAAAAAACTTGCCGTTCAAAAGTCTTTCCAGGGAATTGTTTTGACCATTGACTATCTGGCTCGTTCACCATATCAACCATCTTCTGAAAGACCCGCTCCATGTTCTGCAAATGAATTATATGAGTGTAGCGCACAACGGGAGTCGTCACTGTCTACCTCTTCGAAGGGAAACCCACGTGACTGCGTGGAACAGTAGTTCCTGCTTTCTGCCCACCCAGCTTTTGCAACTGGATGTGAACTTTGAAGAGAATGCTAGCAGCCTTTGAAGGGTCTGCGCTGTGTGTCCGGGTCGCGTCCCGTTTCGAAAGAAACTCCCTCGATAGTGCAGGGATGGGTTAGAGTCCACAACCCCTTTTTGAGTCAATCGAAAGCCCGATGCAGCGTGCTGTTGCTGCCGGATCTTAGCCTTCAACCCATTCATTTCCGTGACTTCCTGGATATCCGAGTCCGAACCATGGTTCACATCAGAATCACCATCGAGCTCGATCACTGCGTTGGCTGGTTGAGGTTTGGCCTTGGATGCCAAATTCTCCTTGTTTCACTTTGACGAGAGCTTCAAAACTAAGGTTGCTGTGAGTTATCGGGGCATATAGCATCAGGGATATAACTACCGGAGTCTTTGGTCTCACATGGACCACATTTCGTGCGCCCAACAGGCAAAAACCTGTAAACTAGCCCACAGTCGAGGCACTGGTTTGTTTTCTATCGGAAATTAGCTGTAGTACTTGGAAGACTGGTCAGAGACACCTCTACTGCAGCCAGTGCTATCGAATCTTGACCGCAGGCCGCCCTCTTTTCACATTTAAAACAATTGGAACGATTGGCACCGAGGTTCTTGAAAACGAGACCACAGTCTGCACATACTGGCGCTGGACCAACGGGGGCAGACATGACTCGGCCGAGATACAGGTAGCAGAGGTGTTCGCAAGAGGATGTTGACCGCAAGAGAACAGTAAGCCGTAGGAAAGCCAGTTCGAACAGAATGGACAGGAATAGCCCATTGAATAGGGAGAAACAAAATCGCCACGGCGATGCTTGGCTTCCATACAGTGCTTAAAGGCTTTACGGTGACGAATTATAGGTTAAAGTGCGACGCGTCCTGAGGCGTGTCTCCCAAGATGAGTCATCAAGCGTGGCCGTGCCTGGCACTCAGCCCCCATCACTTTGTCGCGGTCGCCCATCAGCGCTGGAGTCTCGATGGTCTCAGAAGTGATACCTTCTATCCTACCAGTAGCAAGTAGTACAACTGAAGTAGGATGCCCAAAAGATGAATTACAGAAACTTCAAATGCACAAAAAGTTTTCTAAAACAAGACAAAGCTGGGACTTGTTGGCAACCGTAAATGGTGCGGTCCAATTCGCGGTCGCGAGTCAAATGCAAGCTGAATTGATTCATCTCAGGCTTCAGCTTTGACCGAATGAGCACCGCCTTTAGTGTACTACTTTACTGCACGCTAGAAGAGCTGACAGCAACTCAATTTGGTTTCCCGTTTCCCGTTTCCTGCGCTGTTATTTTGCCACTCCGTGAAATTCCCGACAAGAGACAGCAACGTCGTACCCCTTTGGCGTACATACGGATTCGTGGGGGTTTCGTTTCAGAGACTGGTGACTCTGGTGAGTATTCTTTACTGTGATATCGGTCTCTTTTTCCCATCCAGTAGCGTCTTGCGCGGCCGCTTTGCAACCCTTCTCTGCACATTGAGCTTTATAATTTAGCGTCTTCACGGCTCGTTCTTCCGTCGCACACCCTGGGCTTTCTTACGCTTGTCGCGACCGGGTACTTACTGCTTTTTCCTGTTCCATCCCTCCTTCTCTTTTTTCCCTCGCTGACATGGTTTTTTACGCAGATTCATGATGCTGGACATCACCCCCCAGTGTACGGGTGGAGCGCGACTGCGACGTCCAGGATATATCGGGGTTATGAGTGTGTATCTCTTCGTAGTCCCTCTTTCCCATCCGTCTGGCTTCCAAACTCCTCACATGCTGCGCTCCTCCCGTAACACCCCCCGTTATCTTCATCGCCTCGTCCTACTCTTGCACCCACTAAGCGCGCTCACACCGCCTTTCCCCCCTTCCCTCAGTCTGTAGTCATGGCTAACCACCTCTTCAGTAATGCACCACCTCCGTCACCTCTCCATATGCTTCCATCGACACCGAATGTCGGGTGAGCTGTGGACCGTGCCTCGTGCTCCAAGCGTCGGCATACACCCACGGCCTATCGCGGCTTTCGCTCCGCGCGCCGTCATCCTCAGTTACGGCCAGCACTGGGCGTCGGAGGACCGTATGCCTTGCGAATCGCCGACTATCGTCCGCGCCGCGCACGGGTCGTCGGCCATTCCAGCACATACCAAGCGTTTGCGAGGGCGGGCCGACGACGCAGTGTTACGTGCGTACGGGACAAGGGTTTGGTGAGTATTCCGGATCTGCGCCTCCCTTCTGCCTCCATTCCATTCCTCCCTTCATCCATCGATCACGCTGGCTGGCCGCCGCCGCGTCTTCCCTGCATTCATACCATGCCTTCAACTACCCCGCATCCCCTTCACACATCTCCTCTTTCTCCTGGCTTCGCTCTCGATCTTCGCTTACTTACTGACGTGTTCCGCAGACGCATGCAGGACGCCTGCTCCGCTGCTTCGAGATGCAGGACGACACGGACATGCGGCAGCGGCGCAGGATGCCATCGGGGGTGCACAGTAGGAGGGCTACGACGTTATCGGTCCATGTACATGCAGTGAGTACCTCTACTTGACTTGACTTCCGGCTGTGTGCTCGTCCACCGCTACCCTCTGCGCTCGGGCGAAGCCATCCGCATCCTCCGAGTCCGGTGATGCTACCGTGGGGGGTTCTCTGGCGCATGTCCCGCATCTCGTCCTCCCGCTCGCTCGCTCTCCCTCTCCTTTTTCCTTCCCCACGTCCTCCCTCCTCCTCTTTCTGCTCCTGCTCCTTCTCCCGCTCCCGCTCGCGTCTTCTCCTCCGTCAAACGATACGCAATCTAACTTCCTCTTCAGCGACGTACGCGGCTGTTTCAAGATGCAGGCGACACGAACCCTAGCGAGCGACCCAGGGTGCCATGGGGAGAACCGTACATTGTGCAGTGGCGTATATCGAACTTTCGTACGTGCAGTGAGTCCCTCTACTTTACTTGACTGCCGCTCGGTGCTCGTCCACCTCTACGCGCCGCTCCTCCGCGCTCCTCTGCGTCCGAGTCCGGTGACGCACTCGGGGGCTGGCGCGTGTACTGCCTTGCTCTCCCGTATATCAGCCTCGCTCACTCTTTCCGGCGTCTTCCTCTCTCTCTCCCGTTTCTTCCTCTCTTTCTCCCCTTTCTATTCTCCACTCCACTCCCTCCCTCCCTCCCTCCCTCCTCCTCCTGCTCTCGCTCCGTTCTTCACGATGCTCAATCTAACTTCTTCAGCGCCCCCGCCCACAAGCTCCGAATCGGGGATCCACCGCCGGTACAAAACACCGACTTACGGACAGCGCCGTCGTGGGCTCTTGGCGTGTCGCCGTCCGACCCACCACCTGCATCGAGCGTGCCTTCCCTTCCGCCATCTAACCTAACGTTTCCTAGATCCGTCAGCGAGCCTTCAGCTTCACGCCGCATTGGCGGAATTTTTCATTTGGTAGACTAACCATGGGGGACCCGCCAGAGATTCGGCGGAGAACTCATAATTACTTTTGACCCAATCGCACCACGAAAGGCAACTGTTAGATGTGGATGAAGATGATGAGGATACTTGAGATTTAGATGTCAGAAAAAATTGACCTGAAACGGGAGCTGAAATCATTAGTTTAAGTTGCACTGAGACTGACTGGTGCTCGAATCATTGATTTTTTTATTGTTTTCTTGGCAGCTGAATTATTTAGATTAAATTTGTATCCCAGGATGATTGAAACTGTCAATGAAACAATGGGTTTTAACTGTAGTTTAGGACTAGTTTATACCATAGACTTCAATTGTCTTTAAACTAGAATTTAAACTAAAGAATTCGTCTTTTATTTCAATGTCGAAGAAACAATAAGTTTTGGCATCAATTTCGGCTGATCTGAAATAGGACCTTAAACAATTAGTTTCGGTACCACTGAAATCCCACCCCCCGGAGATTTAAATGCTACTGAAACCGATTGTTTAAGGTCTGATTTCAGATCGGCCGAAACTGATGCTGAAACTTATTGTTTCTGTAACGCAAAAATGGCAGTTGAATCCTTTATTTTAAATTCCAGTTTCAAGACAATTGAAATCTATGGTTTAAATTTGTCCTAAACTATAATTGAAACCCATTGTTTCATTGACAGTTTCAGTCCTGCATTGAATCTAAATATTTCAGCTGTCAAGAAAACAATTAAAAAAATCACTGATTCCAGCACCAATATCAGCGCAACTTAAACTAATGGTTTCAGCTCCTGTTTCAGGTCAACTTTTTCCAACATTTAAATCTTAAGTTTCCTTATCATATTCATCCACATCTAAAAGTTGCCTTTTGCGGTGTGAGTGTAGCAAATCTCTTTGGGGCGCGTACCCCTTGGGGCAAACTATACGGTGGTGTCTGGTGGCGTGGATTAATGCACTAATGCGTAAATCGGGAGCCCGAGGTCCGTGGCTCACGACCGGCAAAGGGAATGCTGTTCGCTTACGTCCCAATGCGGCACCAAGGCTTGACTCCAAGAGGTCGGAGATCGCGTTATCCGACACACTCATCAACATACTTAAGGGACCTCCCCCCCCCAAATGCGGTAAATACAGCATTTCCGCTTGTGTCACGCCACTCAAAAACTTGAAAGCCACGCCCGCATCGACACTCTTCTACTGTAGTAGGGCCTCTTCTGGCCCTGCTGCAGTGTCTACAACTCCACCAACACCAAATCAACACAACTCTCCCCCCTTTCCGTACAGTGAACGCATCTCGAGCAGCCGACAGCGCTGTAAATAATGCACATACGGTATCATATTCTGGCCAGCCCAACTATGCTCGTGAAGATGCTGGCCGGCTTTCTCCCTCTCCCTTTGGCCCAGCAACCTCTAGGTCATTCATTAATTCAGAGAATGCCGTACATCTTTCTACATTTACTGTTGATACCGCAACTCTAAGATGCCCGAAATGCGATAAAAACAAAATCCCCCGTTTGATTCTAAAGATATCGGCCACGGGATCCAGTAGTACAGCTAGAACAGTCTCGCTAGTTAGCCAAGATGTATTTCAGTAGCTCAGACTGACTTGGATTGAGTCTACCAACTGCTCAACGCTTTCCGAGTGTGATGACACTATTCTGCTGACGAAAATTCCAAAAGGAGTGAGAGCACGTGCTTTATTACGGCTGTTGACCAGTGTGGCAGATCCAACGATCTCCGACCTCTTGCTTGACTCACTCCACACAGCACATCGATGTCGGCCTCAATCGTTTGGTTAGAATTTTGGGAGGGACAACGTGTATATGTTATGAAACAAGTGATAGAGCCAGAACTATATGAAATGTCCAGATGAATGCGATCTTGGCAATATCTCTGAAAGCCAAAAACTGCCAAATGTTTTCACTGGAGCTAGAAGGACTGTAACTAAATTATCCTCACTTCTGGCTCTATCACATGTTTTGTCAGGTATGCATGTTGTCTCTCCCAAAATTCTAGGTCACTGGGACATGTTCTGGCCATGCTAGACGGTATTCAGTGCAAAAACAGCCCCAAAACAGAAATTACCTAATACGTAATATTTTCGCAGGTTCCTCTCTATCACTAATTGTGCATGAATTAGCTGAGTAGATCTATTTAGTTTTTATGTGAATCGGTGAAGAACTGACAGAGATATAGGGAATTCTTTGGAAACATCCCAAAACAGAAATTTTTCGATCCACGCCCTCGGTACTGACATCGGCTGGAATTACGATTTAATTACGATTTAAACAGTACAGTGTAATAGTCACAAAAAACATGAAATTGAATTGCGTTCAATAGATATCATCACAGGTAAGAAAAATGAATACAAAGTTGCAAGGAGCAACGCTAATTTGATTTTTATGACCTTGGAAGCTCCCACTCCATAGTACTACAGAGAGAACCCCTTGCACTACAGAGTACTCCAGGACCCCAGACCTGCACTACAGACACTACAGCCACTATAGGCACTACACGGCGCTATGTAGTACTCTGGAGTGGGCTCAGGGTTTGCTGATGTGAGTCTTACAGAGGGTGATTTACACTACACTAGCGCTCTTCAACGGCACTGGCATCTGTTACGAAGTCGCTGAATAATTGTGAATGCACTGCAATTTATGGACGAACATGCCAGCGCAGCTGTATGATCTCGCTGCGTATATTGAAACATACAGCAAGAGAGGGGAAATTCCGAGCCCAGTGAAATCGTCATCGCAGGGGAAAGCCAGTCACGCCAATAAAACAAAAAGAAGCAGGAAAAAGAGTTGCCCTGTCCGTTTTTTCATGACTTTAACTTGTCCTGTTTTAAGCTCAGGTGTCCGATCAGAGTAAAAGCTTATTACATAATCACGAAATGAGCACACTACGCCTTGTCGCGCTGTCTGGAAACACCACAATTACATTTATATACATGTTCTGTGATTGCTCAAATTTATTTGGATTTTTTGAGTGCTATTTGAGGCTGCTGTGGAAGAGTCAAGTTGAAGGGCAAATGTCACATTCATGTCACCTCATCTTGAACTAAGGCTCCAACTGTTTCCATGTATAAACAGTTTTAAACGGTTTTAACCGTTTCCGTTTCCATTTAATTTGCCCAAGGCTGCAAACAGTTTACAAACCATTTATAAACGGTTTAAAGGGTTACCTCCTGAGGCATTGCAAACGAGGCAAGTTTGGCCCTTCAACCTTGCTTGGGCCCTTTGTGGATGACATATGCATTGTCCATGGTGCCAATGTCGCTGCCTGGGCTCACACTGAACACTGCTGAAGCGGTTTTGGGACGTGTGCAAGAACTGCACGAGCATTGGGGCGATAATAATACACTCGCCGGAAGGTCAGAACCGACTCGGGGTCAACATTGCAATTTACGAGTACTTACTTATTAGGCCGAGTGCACCTAGTACTTGTAGGTACTAGGTGCACGAGTTCTCCATCGTTTCGACGATGGCCCACAACTCTCTCGACATTCCCAGCACCAACATCTCTGTTGAGTGACTGTTCTCTGCCATAAGTCTCGGGCATCGTTGAAACTGAAGACAATTACAAGGGCAATGCTCACCAAAATCTGAAATCAAGGACGGGTGCTCAAACTGAGTGTGGCAGAGGCTAGTATTCGGCAGCTCATACGTTGTTTGATGGCCCCTGCAAAAAATACTGTTTTAAACTGTTTTAAACGGTTTAAAACTGTTTAGAAACCGTTTCCGTTTAGTTTGACCGGATCCCTACACGGAAACTAAATGGGTGGAGCCTTATCTTGAACCATGTGCTACAATCCCAATTCAAGCATGTTTAGGGAGATTCTGAAGAGGCAGATCATCGCAGATAATTACTAATAGTGAGACTGCTTCAAAAAAAAATGAGAAAAATGCCTTGTGTCGTCATAACGACGAGAATCCATGGTAAGTTCAAACTCCGATGATTATGTAACAAGGTTTTTACTCTGATCGGACCTCGCGCTTATCACTTCAACAAACAGAGGTACGACGTCAAAAATTGTTGAAGCGTCTGTCTAGGAGAGAGCGATGGTGACACTGGGAACAATCTGGCAGATCCGCGGATTCAGCGGATTTCGCGGATTGAATCAAGGACGCTCCCACATAGCTCAGAATGTCTACCCTTGCTGTCGATGAACATAACTTTGCATGTGCCCAAGCTTCCTGGACTTTCACTGCATACAAGTTCGCTGGAGTTCCACCATACAAATCAGGTTGAATTGCTTAAGATCGGATGGCTTCTCCTGGCTTAAGCTTGTACATATCTTGCAAGTTTCCGAAATCTGCTTAAGCTGGTGGAGATTCGCTCAACCTTAAGTCGCTGAAAATTTCAGGTATCGTAAGCGGTTGGTAAATTGCCATTGGCTTAAGTTCTGGCAAGCTTGGCCAATGTCTTAAGCCAAGTCAACCTTGTGACACCTTAAGCTTCCAACTCTCCGATGACTTAAGCTCTCCATTATTTATGTGCTTAAGCCGTGTCTGTGACACCTAAAGCCTAAAGCGGACTTAGCAGCCTGTTTTGGTAGTAAGCTCTTTCGGACTTCAACAGCAGCCGATCGATCATCATGGATTCTCCTCTTGCCCGCGAAGTTCTCGAGTGTATTTACAACAGTACAGCCCTAAGTCAAGACATGACGTGGGCTGATGTTCAACATTTCATCACCATGACTTGTAAACTTTGGCCGGAAATATTGGCTGGCCAAAGAAATATGTTACCTCCTGATTCTCTTCCACACCATGTGTGCAGTTTTATGGCATCTGTCTTTGACCTTGGGTCACCTACTATTCAAGAGTCTTGGCGAGTGCTTCGTGGTGTGATCTCCCAGTTGCAACAGAAGCCACAGCCCACTAGTGACGATGACATGTTTCGTCTTCATGGGGGACACAACAGGCTAGGTGCGTAGGTTTCAATGCCGAGGGATGACAATTTATTATACACAGGGGACATATTATTATGCCACCCTTTACACACTGTCCTCGAGATCAATGTAACTCATTGTTCTTGACTGAACCATCGCATGTGGAAGCCCGCCTATACACACTGTGCCGTGGGGTCTTGCCAGTCTTCTCTGTCTCAACTTACTGTAGATGTAAGTTACTTCCCTTCTATCACAGCCTTCACTTAGTTGAATATCTGCAGCCTGTTTAACTCGATACTACCACTCATACAAAATCCAACAAGCTAGTGATTTAAATTCACAACACCAGTTTTATCCTGGCATTCCTGATGTTCTACATGTTCAAGAGCACTCTTTTGTAGAGAAAAGCCTGTGTGTATTCTTTGAGACTCAAATGGCCTTTGCACAGTATGTTTTGTCCCTTGTCATATGGCGATATCTAAATGCTCTGGTTAGCTGTTCTGCGGAGAGCATTGCACGTATCTATAATATTTCTATTGCCCGCCCGAGTACCATGGTCCCAAATGCATCTCGCCTTTCTCGTGATCTGGATGGCTCCCTGGTGCTAGATTCGTTCTTCTTGCATGGGCTATTACGCCACCACGAGATATATGGTTCTATTCTCTCCCTTCCACATTCAGGGGCACAGCGTACTCGGTTTAACAAAGCACTGGATGACCGAAATTATATAATGGTTGGGACAGGCCAAGAGATGTGGCCCCACGTGTGTAACAAGTGTATGAAGATATTCACCGACCCAAGAGGAGAAATGTTTTTTTTTACACCTGTAATCTGGTCACATATTGAACATCCTTACAGATCAAATTTCGGCGGTTGTTATGGATGGAGTGACTGTGGGCCATGTTACCTGCGCTGTGCACAACTGTAAGATTCGACTCGAGAGTATGCAGGACCGATTCTGTCCAGTCCATGCTCACCATTCTCTTGACTGCTGTATAATCGACTGAACATATCCTGCAGAACAAGGACATATAACATGCATGATCCAGGAACATCGTCTCTGGGAAAAAAATCAAGCAGAGAGGCGAACAGCAATGTTCCAGCTCAAAAAACGACTGCACCGTGCAGGGTGTTGGATAACGAGAATGATGCAGGCTTGGATGAAGATGTGCAGGAAGAATCTGTGCAATGCCCCACTGTCAAGGGCCGAATGTCTAGGAGGTGGACACACAATGAGCAGCTCATTGTGCGTTGTTGCGGAATCATCCTCTCACGAGCCACCTTTTATGGTGCAGAAGGGGTATCTGGTGCGGTGGTGAGTGCCTTGATCATTATTCCCATTCTCGTTGCATTATTTTTGGCCCAGGACTTCATGAAAGCGACATTTCCGCCACAGTTTCCTGGGTCCCTTCCTTCCTTCAGTTTTTATGACAGCAACTGCATTCTTCTGAAGCATTTACGGGCCAACAATGACCATTATTTCGACGCTATGGGACTTCCCGTGGATTTCTTTCATGCTGCAAATAAGCAC